>CM029015.1:225647474-226111149 GCA_016801055.1 Panax notoginseng | reverse complement strand
ATAAAATAATCAATGTTCTAAAAGACGTTATGCGGGAGTCGGGCGGCGGCCGCGGGGGGGGGGGGAGGGGAGCGCTAGGCAAGATTTTGTTTTTTAAGCCAATTTTAATATTTTATCTTACATTTACCCAAACAAAATAATAATATAAAGCAAAACAATTTATAATAAAGATAATAAAGGCTTTTGCTTAAAGTTTAAACACATCTTTAACTTATTAGTTTTATTCATAAACAAGATTGCTATTAAATAATAAAATTTAAAATTTCAAGAATTCAATTCAATATTAAAACTTAAGAAACTAAACATAAATTTAAGAATTATATTGATTTAAACTAAATATTACAAATGTATCATCATTTATATAATTTGAAATTGGTACAAGTTCAATAAATTGCAACTATAATAAAATTATCCATTTTGACTTGATCTTGTTCACTTCTTGTTATGATTTGATATGCTACAACATGTATTGTGAATATGGTAAATCATTAGAAAAATAAATATATCAAGATCTGGTTTGAGTAGTTGTAAAAAAAAAAATTCTCCGCTTAATTTTCTGGAGGGATTTTTTGGCCTAGGCGAGGCGGTAGAGGGGGGCCTAGCGCCTAGGTGGCCGTCTTTTACAACACTGAAAATAATGTACATCACTATTTATAATACTTCTAGACAACTTTCCTAACCTGAAGCCTTTTATATTGTTCTAACTAATTTTTACGGGCTCGTCCTAAATCATTAAGATTTTGTTAAGGACTTCAAGGTGAAATTACTCTTCACTGCACATATTATGGTTATAAATCATTTTGCCTTATTTTTAATATAGCAAGAGTTCGTCTTTTTAAAAGATATATGACGAACAGTTCTTGCTTATTATTACATATGTACAACTTTGTTACTTATCGAAGCAAAACTTAGTTTTTATAAATTGTTCCTATTACTTCTTATCATGCTATATTTGCTATACAATACATTAATATTTTTCTACAAGTATTGAGTCTATTGACATTAAAGTTTTACATTTTTTCCCTCACAAGTACATTAATGCTGTACTTGCCAAAAATGTTGAAGCCTGACCCTTGTGTTACTGAAGAGAATATCTACAGCTTCCATATATAAAAGAGGAGGGGGGGCGTTGGTAGTAAGCAAATTAGAAAGAATTATTACCTCAGTTAGTAACTTCTTAATTATAACTAGAAAGGTAATGGTAGAAGATGTTGAGCCTTCTTTTATCCACTGCAAATATTTCATGGTTCATGAGTTACTAAGCTAATATCACCATGCACAACAATTAATTAACTTTTGACATTTTATATAGTTAGTTAGTGAGACATTAGAACAATCACCCCAATCTAATACTTGAATGTTTATGGTGGTAGTTGCAGTAGGGATTTGGTTACTGTCATTTTTTTTTGCTCAGAATTTGTGATGAATGTTGTCAAAATCTAGTTTCCACCATAGCTATTAGAATCGGACCGGGATGGATGGTTCAAGCGCGTTGAACTGGAAACTGGACCCTAGACCAGTTCGATTCTCTAATTGAATCGGAATTCGGAAATGCAAGGGAACTGCGCTAAACTGGGGAGCTGCGCTAAGCTGGGGGATTGTGCGAAGCTGGAGTGAACCGGCTATACCGGCGGTTGAGCATGCAAACCAGCTATACATGCAATTGATTTATTTTTATTTTTAAGAAAGGTGAAACTGTGAAAGTGCTCTAGCAAGACTCGTATCTGAAAGCCTTTAACTATTTTACCACTGATCTAAATTTCCAAGTTGAAATAAATTACCAGGATTTATAACATATCTGTACAGTAATTATTTTAAAATCTTCATATATATATATATATATATATATATATATATATATATATATTTCTTCAAATGTTGAACTGTGAACCATTAGCTTGACATTCGATGCTCAGTATGATTGTTATAACTATGATTAGTGCAACCCATTTTTGTTTTCGCTTTACTATTTTTTGCGTTTGTTGAAAAAGGTAATGAAAAGTTGTTTCTCGTGCTCGTCTCTTGTAAGATTACACTCATGTAATCCATTTGATTGGTAAAGGTGGCAAAGGTTATAGAGGTTGCTCCAATTCGTGTATATGAGGTTGCGACATTCTATTCAATGTTTAACCGAGCAAAGGTGAGTAAGTATCTTTTATTTAGTTGTTTATATGTATAATTTTTTATTTTTAATGCACTTATAAAAAACAGAGATTTGATCAACAAGTATATGAAAAAGGCAAGTATCACCAATAGACGTACTTTTTTCATCTTCTTTTGCAGGTTGGAAAATACCACCTTTTGGTATGTGGCACAACACCTTGTATGATACGTGGTTCACGGGAAATTGAAGATGCATTATTGAAACACTTGGGAGTGAAGCGCAATGGTCCATCTTCTAAGACATATTCATACTGTTTTTTGTTTTTTTAATTCCTTATTTTGTATTAAATGATTTATGGGATTATTACTTCGATGTGCAGAGGTAACGAAGGATGGCTTGTTTTCTGTTGGGGAAATGGAATGCATGGTGAGTGTTTTCTCTTATCATTTGTTATGTCTTCTAATGGTTCTTACCACACATTTAGTTTCAATAGAATGAATGGAATATAATCCTTGGTGAAAACTTAAACATCTATGTGCATATATGCTATATACACCACCTATAACGTATAGTGTGTGAGTCTTTGTGTTAGAGAGAAAGAGAGCACTAGGTGAGTCAGCATAGGATCAATGACTGTTTCAACCTAAAGCTCACCAGAGCTAAGCAACAGCAACCATCCCAGGATCCTCCTCCTTCCGCTTGGATAATAATGTTAGGATAGTGAAATATTTATAGGTATATTACTACGTGACATGGTTAGGTTGCTAGCACAGCACACGTGTCAGAAAGATCTTGTGCATCATCTAGAGAATGTGCTGAATGCTGCTGTGATATAAATTATGGTTAAGGTGACATGCCAAGCTGATGAACAGAGGTCATACCTTAGCAACCACTCCAGCCTTATAGAGGTGCCTTCATAAGATCGTAGCTGCTTACCAAGCTACAAGAGCTGTCTGGGCCTTGCCACATACCTATGTAAGCATCAACACATCAGGGTAGAAAATTTGGGAATTGTTTAATGGGAGGAGTTGCAGACAATTTTTTCATGAAGAACAATAATGGAAAAAGTTGGACACAGTTGTGAGAGAATCTTGATAGTGCTTTCAGCATCTACTTCTCATCTCAAGGCTATAATGAATACACACGAGCTAATAGGAGGATGTTTTGTGTCGCAAGAAAATAGTAGTTCAAAGAGTTGTTTTTACATCGATATAATCCTTGATTGCATGTTCTTAATTGTGAGAGTGCCACCAGGCTTTGGGGATTAGGTGCATGCAAAAAAACTAGTAATATTTATTTAGCATACTGAAATCCTAATGAACAATCTAGTTTTTGTTATAGTTTGTTACAATAGGTATGATCTCCTTGATCATGGAACACTATGTATCATTTGTCAATGTGATTGTGTATACGGAGAGGAGGAATCACGAAAGTCAGGTTTACAATTTTATAATTAGTGAATCTAAGAACATGAGGAATTGTAGTTTCTGATTCGGATTATCTAAATATATTTTATTTGCTCCTTTAGTTGTCAGTCAAGGTGAGCTTGTCTGCCATTATAATGGTTTGCCTTGTCTTTTTGCAACACATTACAACTTGATCTAAGTATTGGGAAATCCTAATAGCTACCAAGGGATTGCACGTGACAAACACTCCCAACCAACTTGATGTGATTTGATTAGATCTGTATGGAACTATGCATAATTCATGCACTAATTTTTGGTTTCTGCAGGGAAGTTGTGTAAATGCTCCTATGATAACTGTAGCTGACTACTCTAATGGGTCTGAAGCATATACCTACAATTATTACGTGAGTACATATTATTACTTTTTGTTGTTGTACAAAATACGTGCCTTTTGCATCAACTGCTCAAAAGTTTTAAAATTCTTATATGGATCACTTGTGGTAATTGTAGGAAGATATTACTCCAAAGCTAGTTGTGGAGATTATTGAGGCACTAAGAAAAGGGGAGAAGCCACCGGTAAGGCAGCTGAGTCGGATACAATCAATTTTTTGTTTACTTGGTAATATATAGCTAGACTTTTAATTGTACCCTATATTGCAGCGTGGAACGCAAAATCCTAAGCGCATCAATTCTGGGCCAGAAGGAGGGAATAGTACATTGTTAGGCGAGCCTAAGCCTCCTCCATGCCGGGATTTAGATACCTGCTAAAGTTATTTTGGGATTGTTACTAATAATGAAAACTTGGACGGTCACAGGCATCCATGGGTGTAACTTGTAAGCTGTTCTTGGCCTTGTTCAATGCCCAATGATTTGTTTTCACCACCCTAAAAGTTTGATTTGTGGTGGTTTGAACTACATGTTATCCCCTCTTGCATACATGAGATATTCTTTCGTTCACTTTGTATTCCAAGTGTTGATGTTGATGAAAGCTGAGGACTCCACTAATCCCTTTGTTTGGACTTTGTTTATGGTGATAATACATACATCTAACTTGTTCTTGATTATTAGAACCACGTGGAGCTTCGTATTATTGACCTTCCTAACTATTTGGGTTGTCCGCCATTTTTAAACCAAGTAATCTTTTTTCTAGAGTTCTTTTAGTATTTTTTTGGCGGAACCACACGTGAAAGAGTAGAAGGGGCAAGAGGTAAGAGTAATCAGGTAAAAATGAATTTTTTTACCAACTTGCTCTCCAGGGAGTATGCTATATTATCCAGCCAGGTAGAGAGAAAATTTTAATCCTCAAGAGTGCAACAAGATTTACCCAATAATGAAAACGGTTTTAGGTCTTGTCAATCCAATCAGGAATGCAAGCCTTAACCTTCAACCCTTCTTTCTTTCTCCAATGATTCCCTTCCAATAATGTTTCAGGATAATCTACTTAAACAAGGTCAATCCTACTTTTGCAATGATTTATGCTTGGACTATAAATCCAGCTTTTTGGGATAACCAATCACTATCCATAACTCTCATTCCATTTGTTCTTAAACATAATTACAATTACAGAAATATTTACACGTCCATACCTTTTAAACTATAGGTTCCCCCTCCCCCCCAACCCAACCCAACCCAACCCAACCCAACATCCGCTAAAAAAAATAAGACCACCATAAAAGTGCATTGATCATTCACCACTACACCCACCATTGAAAGATAAAGCACTGCATATTCAAAAAAGCTTTGACAATTTATCATGTGTTTGAATCTAGCAAAAGACGTGGAGGGGCTTTTATTATTTTAAGCATGGCATCAAACCATGTCTTGATTAAAGTTGAAATAAATGCAAAAAGGTGGAACCATGGCATTCGACTTTGATTGCAACTGATTGCATGCATGGAACTGGACGGGGACCGGTAGGGTTTAGGTATCAACAGTTACGGGATATGTTAGATGGGAATACCGTCTTTCTGAGGTTTACTTAGTTTCAGGTTTGACAAGTGTAGTGGTATCTGATGGTTGCGTGTGGTAGATTGCGGAGGCAAGTGAGATGGGCATAAGGCAAAGTGCCTTGGATTGGAGGAACTGCATAGGAGCCCCAACATTTTCTTCCATAAGCTTGGCTACATGTAGTTCTGTGCCATCGTTTGACCATTTCTCCCAGGCTGGTTGGTTTCTTCCACCTTCACTACCCTCTTTCTGATCAAAATAAATCACAAAAAAGACGCAGAATATATAAGAAAAGGAACAGATTTCCTGCAAGAAAAATTGAAAATCTACATTACCTCAACTGGGGAGATTGGAATATCAGTCACAAGTGGTGCGACAGCACCAGCACCACCCAGTCAACTCATGCTCAGCACCTGTAAAATTGATGATTTGAGTGTGTGCATGTGTATATATATACATTTGGACAAAGATGTATGAAAGCCAGTTATTTAAAGCTTGAAAACAGCTCAGGTACCTTATTTGCATAAAAAAGATTCACTAGTGCTTACAAATGTCATCTGCTATCATTTACTGCATACTGCAAACATTATTTGAGAGAAGACATCATCTCAACCTTTTCCATTTGTTAAATACTGTGGCATCGATGTTTTGTCAAAAGTTAGTTTAGTTATTTGCAGGCCATGGTTTAAGTACCAACGAGGGAACTGGTAGTTCAGCTTTTCAAATTCTAAAACTTAACACCCATGTAATTTGTAAGGAACCTGACCAAAGAACTTTCATGATGAACATATTGACACTGAATTAGGGCCAAAGAAGTGCGTCTGAATAATTAAATTATGAAAGTCCATAACCAAAATTGGATTACTTTATTGACTGAATGCTTAAAGAACAATGAATGTCCTGAAATTAGTATCTCAAGGTATAGGCTCAACAACTGGTAAAATTATGGCTCTAACTTCAGCGTGTTATAACTATATAAGTAAGGAGGCAAACGATGAATATTTCTCCCAGTAGGAAGTACAGATCCTTCATTTCAGTCAATAATGTCAACATACCTAGATAATGAATCTGTAAAGAACTACAGATCATTTACCTTCACTTGAAGCCTCAGGAACTTTACGTAATCCACAATTTCATCAAGCATGGCAGCTCTATCCGTCTGCACAAGAAAGGATCTTTATCATATGTATGATGGAGGATGAACTGACAATAATACTCTTCTTGTGCAAAGCATAAGGTTATTCCGTAACCTTAAAGGGTAAATAGATATATAATTATATATACAACATAGTTTGATAAGTAACCTTAAAACTTAAAAGGAAAAATAAAAATGCAAGATCAGAGCAATAATGAAGCACCTCAAATTATTGTCGCGTTGTGGCATACAAAACACAAAATTTCAAGCTTATCACCTATTCGTTCTTTATACAGCAATCACATCAGTAGACTAAAATCCACGCCACAAGCTATATTTTAGAATTTACAGACCTTTCAGCAATCCACAACCAGGTGTTTATCGAGATTATCAGATACGAGTGTCCGACAGAAATATAATGAATTAGTATGCTGCTTTTGGAGACCGAAGATCAAGTTAGACATGGCATCACATAAAACTAGTCACATGTTTTACTTAACAGAAGCTACTATGCAGTTCGTCAATAAGCTATGTTCCAAATCAATCACTTAGCTAATGAGGATTCCTAAGTTTATGAATTTTAACTGATTGTTTGAATTAGTCAACTGATCTCTTATTCAGAAACTTCCACAACTAGCTACAAGTTTCAGTAGTAAATGATTCACTTGTCCAGTAATACACAACCAATTGCACTTACCACAACACTAAAGGGGAATCTAATTTAAAATAAAATAGAAACGAGGATTAAGGCGAAAAAAATGAAAAAGAAAGCAGTAAGTCCATGTACTCCAAATTTATATACCAATAGTCTTTGATATCAATGAATTTCAGCATTAACTTTGCCATTGGCAAATTTTCTTTTTTTTCCTTTTTGCTCAATAAAAACTGTAATGTTAGTAACATTTCTTAAATAAAACTAATTAAAATGAGTGGACCACTTCCTAATTGTTACTCCCCCATCCTATTGTAGTTTTCCCCAATTTTAAGAGCTTGTGGCACAAATTTTATGAAGTGACAGAATACAACTTTATGTGATATCTTTCAATAAATTTTTAATATTTAAGATGATATATACTAATATATTGAAAAATACATGTGTTTGTATTTCCATGCAACTTAAAATTCACTCCACATCTCCCAAAAAAAGAAAGAAAAAGAGGCTGCCTGACAACATATTAATTTAAAAACTGAAGAATGGAGAATTTACTTGTCAGTAGAGGTGGCAAACGCGGGCGGGCGGGCGCGGACCGGACCGGGCCGGGCTAAAAAGGGCCGGGCCAAAAAGATCCGGATTTTCACGGGCAAAAAAAAGTAAGCCCATAGCCCGCGGGCCGAAGGTGGTTTATGCCTATTTTTTTGCACTTTTTTGAGCCCGCCGGCCGGGCCGGGCCAAAAAGGCCCGGGTTTTTATGGGCCAAAAAATGCGGCCCAAAGCCGGCTTTTTGACGGACGGGCGGGCCGGCCCGGCCCGCGGGCTTTGGGCCCGTTTGCCAAGTCTACTTGTCAGAATAAGAAAATGGGGAAAGAAACCATCACAATAAATATTGGAAAGATGCCTAAAATACAACTCAAATTCAAACTCTATTTTAAAAACTATTAATAGATTGCTTCCAACTTGAGCTTAGGTATTTTGTTCAACAGACGTAGTTATGCTCTGAGAAAAAGGAATTGTTTTCTACTTCATATTTTATTTATTCAATCAATTTTTCAGAAAATATTGTTCCATGTTCAATGAGGTAGCCACGTTTACTAAGTACAAGAAATGTAAAAACCTAATGACAATACACATATATATTATTTAGGAGTTACATTGCAAGGGAGTGTTATTATCTGTGTTACTCGAACTCGCCATTTTTGGTGGAGTACCCGTGTCGACACGACACGACTCGAACTCGTCATTTTTGGTGGAGTACCCGTGTCGACACGACACGACACGACACGGGTACGGGTACGGGTGCGGGATTCGTATGGGATTCGGCTACACAAATCCGATACGATTGTTTGGAAAGAAGAAGAAGAGACGCGAGTCGACTGTCGAGGAGGAAGAAGAGGAAGAAGAAGAGCAGTCTGTCGCGTCAAGGGAAAGAAGAAGAACGGCTGTTTGGGAAGAGAAGAAGAGACGCGAGAGGAGGAGTTAGAAGAGACGTCTGTCAACAGTCGAGTAGGATTTTGTCTGTCGAGGGAAAGAGGAAAAGAGGCGTGAGATATCTGAAGAAGAGAGGCGTGAGATATATGAGATTATTACATATTCTATGGAAAATTACAATTTAGTATCCCATAGTTTTTAAAATTTTTAATTTAATCCTCCAGGTTTTTTGAAAGTTCAAAATAGCCCTTGAAAAATTACATATCAGTCCCTATAATTTTGTTTTTTTTTTCATTTCTGCCCTATTTCTTTATACTTTTTGCACTTCAGTCCCTAGAGCAAAAAAACTTTGTGATATAATTAAAAACATTATTGTTAAAAAATTATAAGATACTGTATCCCCGCACCTGTGTCCAAATTCGGATCCATATCCGCGTATCCTCTATTTTTTAACTTTACGTGTCCGACACCTAGATTCGTACCCGCACACGAGTCCGAGTAACACAGGTTATTATTTTGTTTGTAGCTTATTTGAATGCTAGGGAGAGTCGAACTCTATTCTGCAAACAAAAACAAAGAGTCGCAAAATAACAGGAGTGAGGAGATTCAGACCTTACTCACTTGGCACCAGTTCTTGCAACGCCCTAATTCTTTCTGCTATTCTTTCCCTGCGTAACTGCACCAATAGGAGAAGTGAGCTGTGACACCTTGCACAACAGCACAAGAGAAAATGCAATAAGCATGATCAGAACTACACATCACTTTCATCAAGGCTCTGCAGCGAAGAATCTAAACTCCCGCATCACAGGAGGAAGGGGAGGACCCATATCTGTTTATTTTAGGATAACAAACAATATAATGTATCTGTCCAAATACAAGCATATAGCAGGATTCCAACCAAAATTAATATAATACTTTACTCCATTTGACATTGACAAAGTCCTAAGCAAAACCTCCTTATAAAGAAGAGATTCTCTTCTACTGAAAATATTTTCTAACATACTATATCAAAAAAATCAGTATATCTCAATCTACTAATAATCTACTAAACACCCTCCATCAAGAACTTATAAAACTAGAGTAGACAACAAGTAAACAAAACTTTTTCTTTCTTGTATAGCAGTTTCTCCTCATAGTTTTACAATATTCTGTCTCCCAGAGGTTTGTTGCAGCATATAACAACACTTCTTTATGCCGCAAAGGTAAATTAAAAAGAAAAATCAAGCTTACCCGCTCAGCAATGCTGTGTGGATCTCTGTAGCCTGGCCTCTTCTTGCCCTCACTCTTGGGCGAATTGTAGGGGGGTGTGGAATTGCAGGAAGTGTGTTATGCATTGGCTGGCCATGGAAACCCTACAAAAAGATTGTGTTCGATCACCAGAGATAAAAACTCAAGAGAGAAAAGTAGCTGCTTCACTCAAGAGTCTCAGACAAAAATAAAAATAATTAATAACTTTAAACAGAAAACACAATAATGCAAAAGGGAAGCTTTGTAATTTGCATTGTTTTTAAAATGTGATCCTCTTAGTAATTTTAATTGGTTTCTTCTTTCTACGAGCACACATGTCCAACTTCACAAATCAGCCTAATAACTTAAGAACGTAATTAGTACCCACTAGACAAATGTTGTACGATAGAATTTTAATTGTAAAAACTGATGAGCCAGGAGGAACATGTATTCCGGATTTTATTTCTTTTATATGATAGATAGTCAGAATATCAAATTTGGGAACATTATATTCGGATTTTATTGTCTTGTCATATTCTTTTATTCAGAATGTCCTTTCTGATTGAACAATAAAAAAAATATATGTTTCCTAAAAGAACCAAAACTTCAATTTAAAACATAGACTCCAATATGCCAGTTGGTGCTCAAGAAACTATTTGAATGAAAGCACAAAAAATTATACACATCTATTAAAGGCATGAAGATCATTTCTAAACGATTCTAGTTACTAAAACAAGTCCCTATGTAATATGAAGGAGAAAAAATGTTCAAATATAAAAATAAAAAAATAAATTAAATCTTTACTTTCCATCAGTTTTCTCTGCAATTCATGGAGAAACAAAGGTACTTACCATGTTCGCAGGAGAAGAAACCCTGCTATCAACATCTTCGCGAAACCGTTTTCCACTTCCTGAGGCCACCTCATCCATCTTCAAAAACTCTCCTCTTTTTCCTTGCTCCAAACTCAACCCTAACGGAAAATGAAACCCACCGCCAACACCGCAGTCACCGCCAAGATGACCGGAGCCGTCGCCGGAGTTGAGCTGCAACATCATGGGACCCGCAGCCGCCGGTTCATTTCCAGTCAAATTGGGTTCCGATCCCGCGTAAGCCGGAAAGCCGAGGATTTGTTCCAGGAAGTCGTCACCTGGGCCGTCCCCAGGGTTGTTAGCCATGGCGGTGACTCGACCGAGTCAAAGTATTTTTTAAATCGGTGAGTTCGTAGTATGCTAGGCTTCTAATTCTTTGAGATAAAAGATTCGCAATAAATGTTTCAAATACCACACATGCGTTACTGGGCAGAAAGAGAAAAAGCTACCGGCTTGAGTTAAAGAAGTGGACTATGGAAGAACAAGAAGAGAGAGAAAAATGGCGGTGGTGTCAGAAAAAAGCGGATGGCTCTCTTTTCTTAAAAAACGAAGCCCGTTTCTTATATACTTTTTGTTGAATTTACATATCTAGCCATTTTGGTGGTCTTCAATTTTCTTCACGATCAGTGACACGACATCGTATTGATTAGATTCTATTTTCAAATCCAAATTTAGGATATTATTACAAGTTGAATATTTTGTGATTTCAATTTCTTGACAAATTAATTGACTATTTAGAAAATAATTTAAAGTAATTAATGAGTGAAAACACTAATTTTATTTCATCATCATTAATTAAATATACTTGTTTCATCTAACGTATTAGAGTAAAAATCATCATATAAAAATACATTATGTTAAAATTGATATATTTCTTTATTTAGTACAATTTAATTGCATTCCAAATTACTCCTCAAATCTATCTATATCCTTAATGCTAAAGATTACGAATCCTATTAGTATTATGTATTTAAGGCCATTAATTTTTTTTTTTGATAAACTTACCTTTATTGGGATTTTGATAAGTTCATTACAATCACTATTAATTATAAAAATTGATATTTTTTTTAAAAAAAATTGATAGTTCCACAAATATCTGTTCACATGAATAGTAAATAGCCATGTGAGTAAAGTCTGATCAAAATATAAAAATTTTCTTATGGAAATTACATTTTTCTTAATTATTAAGAAGATTTATTGATCTTTTATACTCTTCTAATCTTTAATTTTGTTTAATATATTCTAAAATTAGATATAAATTTTAATTTAATTTAAGATATAAAATAAGATAATAATCTTAATTTATCATTATTATTTTATTACTATTTTTAGCTCCCCACTTGGCTAATATTATGGAAAATTTCAAAGCATAAAAAGCAATCCGTTACATTTTGCAAAATTTACAAACCAGAGAGAGTTTGCGAGGTAGCCCCAGGGAGGCCTTATTTGTCCTGCTTAAACCCAAAATCCACATCAACACTTTTCAGGGTTTAGGGTAGAAGAAGAAGAAGACAAGTGTGAGGAGAGTTATAATGGCCATGGCAATGAAAGCAGCTTCCTTTCTTCAACTCAAGAAGAATAATCACACAATTCTCTTTCAACCCAATTTCCAGAAACTTTCTCTTTCTTTAACCAAATCGTTCAAGCCTCCAATGGCCACTCTCAGCACCGTTGGACTCTCTGAAACTTTCACTAGCTTAAAACAACAAGGCAAAGTAAGCCCCTTTTCTACATGACCTTAACTTCACAAAATCATTAGCAAGTATTTTTTTTCTTTTGTATTTGCTTTTGTATTGAGAATTTACTTCAGTTTAAGCCTCTTTTTGGTGGGTTTAAATTGTATTCTTTGGTTTGGGCAGGCATTGATTCTTTTTAATGTGTATAACCTAGTAACCTACTGATCATGGTTGATAATATTTGAGAATTTTAATATCAATTGCAGTCTATACATGTATCACTTTGTGTATTTATTAGCAATTTTGAGATGAAGCAAGTTTATGGAAAAAAACTAACTGGTAATTTGGATTTATATAGAAAAATGTGATTAATAAGTAAAAGTGTAACTTAATATGACTGAGAATTGAGTATGAAATTAGATGATTGTTTCTACTTTATTTTTTGAGAAATTGTAAGTTATACTGATGTGTTTTCTCGAGAAATTGATCCTACATAGTGATATGTACGAGCGTAAATAACAGTTTCAGAGTTACTATTGGGGTTTCTGAATATTGATGTATAACCAAATGTAAAATGGTCTGACAGCATCAAAAATATAATGAACTAGTGGGATTATTCTACTTATAATTTTTCTCTGATGTGCATGGGTCCGGTGCAAAGGTGGCATTGATCCCATATATCACTGCTGGTGATCCAGACCTTTCAACCACAGCAGAGGCATTAAAGGTGCTGGATTCTTGTGGATGTGACATAATAGAACTTGGTGTACCATATTCTGATCCCTTGGCAGATGGTCCAGTTATTCAGGTTAATATATTGTTTGTCAATTTTATAAATTCAAATTATATACAATGTATTTTGTCTTTTACACTTACATTTTCTCCCATTATTAGGCTGCCACCACACGCTCGCTAGCAAGAGGTACCAATTTTGATGCAATCATCGCAATGTTGAAGGAGGTACAACATTATTCTTCTCTCTCTCCTTTTTATGCCACTTCCACAATTCACTTTTGCTCTCATATCACAAGAAGACCTAGGTGCACCTGTTTGCTTTACATTATCCTGTTATATGTTATTGGCATAGTGTTTTGGTAGAATAAAGAATATTCATAAGATTATCTAAAAGTTGTGTATTTCGCTAAGGGGTTATTTTTAGATATGGGTGGTTCCATAAGACTCATATATCAGCATAATTTTATTATTAAGAATTTTTTATACTTTCCACCCCATATCATTTAAATGAGAAGTAGCATTTCCATTTCCATTTGGATGTTTTTGCTATGGATATGTAGTTGAATCCTTGTTTCTATACATGTTTGATATGGTACATATATAGTAAATTCCACAACTACAATTTATTTGTAAACCCCTTCCCAAAAAACATCCTTATTATGTCCTCTATTCTTTTACTCTTGTGGTGAAGTGTAATATACATCCTACATGTTTGTTCTTAGGGCTGTCAAGGAGTTGGATTCTTATACAGTAATAAACTCTAAATTATGTGTATCATACACGCTTGTTCGCTTGTTTTGTACACGGCTCTCACCTATTAAGATATAGTTGACATGGTCACCATGAATGTTGATGGTTTTATTTAGTTGTCATCTATGAAAATATAATATCATATTTGCACCATTGTTTAAACAGGTGTACCACAATTATCATGTCCAATCGCATTATTTACATATTATAACCCAATACTTAAGCGCGGGGTTGAGAAGTTTATGACTACTGTGAAAGCTGTTGGTGTACATGGTAATTATACAGTTTCATGCTATGCTTAGTCTTTGTTTTCTAACAATTATGCTCTTGTACGTCTTTGGCAAAAAAAATTAAAATTGTCAAAGTATTGTCTTTCTGTTACTGCCCCTGTTATATAATTTATTATAACATTATTTTCAGGACTCATAGTCCCAGATGTCCCGTTGGAGGAAACTGATATCTTAAGAGGGGAAGCTCTTAAAAATCAGATTGAATTGGTTGGTTTCCCTTTTTCTTTTCTTTTTTTCAGATTAATACAATATTTGGCATAGAGAAGTAAATTGCATAGAGAGTTAATTTGCTCATTGGTATCTGTCTTTGAGCTTGTTACTTTTCTTCTATTTATTTTTACTAGGACCTGGATTATTTATCAGAATAGAACATACAATGTAAAGTAGAGGGTTAGTTGCAATCTTAGAAGGCATATTTCAACTTGTTTCACTAATTTTAAATTTGTCTGCATATATGTAACATGGAGTATATGTTATATTGACTCACAAATATAGTAAGTCTCAATGTCTCATGAAGGCAAGATACGGTTACGTAATTTTTTGTGTGATACAATCACAAACATGGCATAGCATACATATGTTTTTTATAGTGCTTTAAGTTTCGATAATCTCTAAGTGCTCATCTCATCCCCTTTTGTATATTTACGGATTTACTTGCCTATCTTTAAGGTACTGCTTACTACACCAACCACTCCAGTAGATCGAATGAAAGCCATTGTTGAAGGTTCAGAAGGATTTGTATACCTCGTAAGCTTCACATTTCTTTCTGATACGAGATCCTTTCCATGGTTGTAATATTGTTTACAAAATGCTTTTTCCTTTTTATTTATCTTTAGCTCGATTATGTTTACAACATGATATTTTCGGTCATTTATATGGTCCACTTTCATGCAATCATTCATAGAATTGGCTTACTAAAGGCTTTAAGTCCTCACTCTGACGATATTTATACTTATGATTGGTTTCACTAGATCTCTCATCCCTTACCTATTTGTGTATTGATATGTTCACCTGTTGCTAGTTCTATTGATACTTCTGTTGTTTTTTAAGTAGCAAAAAAGAACACAATAGTGATACAGTAGTTTTCTTGAAAAGAAAGGTTGTTTATAGGAGCTGGATAATACTAATAGGAGATGTTTCATCCTTGTGAACATTCAAATAAAACCCAAGACTATATAAAATTACAATTTACGAGGTTAGATGATGTTTTTCAACTCACATATTAGTATCTTACACTGCTCAGAAAAGTTTCTCGTTCCTTTTGATAAGTCTGGTGATTAAACTTTTTATATTTTATTTTGAACTACAGGTAAGCTCAATTGGAGTCACTGGTACTCGTGCATCTGTAAGTGGAAAGGTTCAGACTCTGATACAGGAAGTTAAAGAGGTTTGTCTAGTAAATTAATGCGTTTGCGAAATCCTTCTATACGCAAAAATTTTTGGTTTCATTCCAATTTCCTAAAGATCCTTAAAAGTACCTTCCAAACAAACATTTGAATAGATTAATCGGCCGCCTTTTTGTTGAAATTTCTGTCTCATTCCAATCTTGTATATGTTATTTTGTCAAATTTTATTTACTCAGAATTTTACATATGGGTTGCTCCCCCTTTCAGATAGATTAAATTGCTTACATGACTAGTAAGACATTACATTTTTCGTAGTGTAATTGAGAAGAGACAAATTATACATTTTATCTTTTGACAGGCATCAAGTAAGCCAGTGGCAGTTGGTTTTGGCATATCAACACCAGAGCATGTGAAGAAGGTTTGTCTTCTAAAGTTGATCTTGTGACTACTAATAAGTAGAGTTTTCTAAGAATGCAGGAAAGCAAGCTTGCAAAATTTTGAATCTTTTTTACTGCAGGTTGCAGGATGGGGGGGGCCGACGGTGTGATTGTTGGCAGTGCAATGGTGAGATTGCTGGGTGAAGCAAACTCTCCTGAAGACGGCTTGAAAGAATTGGAAGTCTTTACCAAGTCCCTAAAATCTGCATTGCTTTGATAATCCCTTAAATTCAGTTGAGCTTGATGCCGGTTTTCAAATTTTGTTAGGCTCAGAAACCAAATAAGCATTAATTGTTATTCAATCGTTTTGGAGCATAGAAATAATTTGTGGGTGGAAACTAAATAACATTTGAAAAGTAGGCCTTTACAGTATGATTTAAACCTTCCATTTTATTTCAAAGGATAAATTAGTACTCCCTCCGTTATTTTAGATAAATATTTTTCTTCCTAAATATAAGTCGTTTGAGAATTTTAATTAAGCATTAATTGCTTAGTTTTCAATATTACTCCAAGTAATAAATATAATTTTGATTTTTTCATTATTTTTTGTTCAATAATTAACAATTTTTTTTTTCAATACAAGGGCAATATAAACAATTGATAGTATATTTAATGTTTTATAATCATTTCTTTAATATTTGTGCATACTATAAAACGGCCTATATTAAAGAACGGATGGAGTATCTTTTTTGATATTTTACTCGGGTGATTTTGGCTAAAATCAAATAAATATATATCAATTTTGCATTTGAAAGTCGCAAAATGACTTCAAATAGTCAACTTGGGACCCCTATTTGAAATGGAGGGAGTAACGATGTAAAACAACATTGCTTGCTTGATGGCATCAACCCAAAATGCTGTTGGGTGAAAGAGGTAATGGAGATGAGGCCAACAAGAATAGGTATATGTATAAAACTAGAAAAGAAAAAAAGGTTTCCGATGCTGGCCCTTGACGAGTAAACATGTTGATTCTAGCCATACGCTATCTCATGGTTCAACATTCTACAAAATATCCATAATACACAAAATCCAAATTATTTAACACATTGCAAATACAAAAACTTCTATTCATTTTTCCTGGCAATGCCATCAATGAACAAGCTGATCACCTAACCTCCAGAAACCAAACATACTCCCACCGGGAAAACACCCATCAGTGCTAATGCAGTTAGGCAGTACAAATCTAGCAACAAAACTTACTTTGAGTCGCAAAGTATATATCAGCACTCTTTTATTCATAAAATCGCTTCAAATTCCACTCAGAACTATAAAACTTGTTTGAGGTTTCAACACATAATTCATGAAAGAAAAATAAATACGAACAGCTAGAAACTCGAGTACAAAGAACCAAGCTCAGTACCACATAACTTGGCAGAGCCAAGATTAAAAAATAACATGACAGTTGGAACTTTTAACGCCGGTCAGATGCCACTGATTCAGCAGAGAAGAGGTACTTCACTCGAGAAAGAACAGAATCATGTGCAGGATCATATGGATGGTCCTTGGAAGGAATCTCCAAAATTGCTGGAATTGGTTTGTTGTAGCTGTCAACTAGAAACCTTATCATGTTTGCAACCTGAAAATCAAGCATAGGAGAATGCTTATATATACACCAACCAGAGAAGAAAAATATTTTTCTAGGCACCATAGAAATGAAATTGCATGGCATATGGATTGTTGGCTTCCAGTCTTGTTCTCCAAGTCTATATAGTGGCATGCATAGTGGCCTAAGTGAACTATTTGCTGACACATCAACAATGGAGCAAGGCCAACTCATAGGTTAGAGTGCAAGTTCTGCCCGGTACTCAATAATAGTAAAAGGGTTCTATCAAGTACAATGACAACTAAACATACGAATCTACTTTGGGGGGGGGGGGGGGGGGGGGGGGGGGGGGGGAAAGGAATGCAAGATCTACAGCATGTACATACAAAATATATATTTTGCACTAATCTGGGGGATTGTAGGGCTAAAGGTAGTACAAGATGGGTAGTTTGTTTTCTTAGCAATCCAACCAACATATATCACTTCAAATAGTGAGGTAATTAGAGCAATATTTTTTTTTAATAAGTTAATCTCGGCAATATTTTAGCCTCAGATACAAATGCTTGGCAAAGAGCACACGTGAACCCATATTCTTCCTTCCCTCCTCTTTCCTCCACTTTCTATCAATAACCAAATAGTTAATAGCTATTTAATTTCATGGCAACCATAGAGCATATCATCCAGGAGGTATTTATTTATTTATACATGCTAGAACATCTAAATTTAAATCCTATATTGAATAGGGATGAGCTTAATTGATTTACATAATTAAGTGTTTAAATCTACTTAATGGACAAAAGAAGTGATTCACTAGTTTAGTACTTCCTGATACTATAAAGTCCTTTTAAGGGGGGTGTATTCAATTAAGATTTTTAAAGACTTTTTTTAAGTGAAAGACTTTTGTAGAATTTGTGGGATTTTAATGACTTTTACGGACTTTAAAGAATTTTTTAAAATGACTTTTATAGACTCCATGAAATAAGTAATAGACTTTTATAAACTTTTTATCAAGACTGTAGTAGACTTTTATATACTTCTAATATATCTTGCAACTTATATTAATTGTTAATTAGTCCATGTGTACAACCTCTCACTCTTTTTTTATGAACTAGAGTAAATCTTATTATATTATTGTGGCATGAGATTTTATATATGTTGAAAGCGTTCACATTATTCTACTCATTTCATGATACATTTGGATACTCGGATACCAATAAAATTTTAAAAACTACAGACGCAATACACTAATTAAGCTCACTTTTCATTGAGCTATATATACTTTATGCATGTGTACGCTTTTTACTAATAATTGATTTCTTTACAATATATATATATATATATATATATATATATGGATTCCATCCACAGCAACCGGTTGTTGGAGAGCAATCCATTTTGGCCCAGCCGCTACAACCTATACTGGCCTTAGACAATTTTTTTTTATAAGCCGCTACAGGTTGTAACGGTTGGGCCAAAATGAGTTGCTCCCCAGCAACCGGTTGCTGTGGATGGATACCCATATATATATATATATATGTTGATTATGTGATTGTGTGATTTTGTTAACCCAATTTTCCATCTTAACTGCTGCTAATTTTGTTTAATTGTGTGGACCTTTTTTATGCACCTAACATATATCATAGCAGTGCGTTTTTTCCTTTTTTATAAGGGAAAGATAACGATTTTGTCAATTTGTCATGCAGGAATACAACCACATGTTACATTATTTCACTATGATACACCAAAGACACTTGAAGACGAATATGGAGGATGTCTCAAAAATTAACAGTGATTTCCTTCGTTTAAAATGTCAGAAAACTAAAAAAAATATACACATACACATCATATATTTTCTATTTTCATATATTATAATACATAATCTTTACAATTGATATGAGAGTTTTATGATTTTATCTCACGAACAAATCTCTTTCCTCTTTCTATTAGAAGCTTTCGAACGGCTGTTTTTTTCCCTCACCAATTCAGTTTAGGTCTAGTTATTTGTTTACTTATTAATATATCTTGTTAATTCTCTTATAATAAAATTATAATAAATCCAATTATTTTTATGGCCCAAATTTTATAAAATTATTTATCCATCACATATTAATATTTATTAGCCCATATAAAATAAATAACTAATTTGACTCAATAAAAGACAAAGTCCAAATAATAACTAGTTCTATCCACTTTTGTGTTTATTTGGAAGTCTTTAGAAATCTTTAGAGATGAGGTAAGACTTTGGATATGAGTTGATAGTTATAATTCTTCTTTAAAGTCTGTCAAACTCTACCATTTGATAGAAATCTTTAAAATCTACGACTTTTTGAATACCAAAATACTTTTATAGACTTTGCAAAAATCTTAATTCAATACCACCTAACTTTTAAAGACATTAGAAAAGTTGCAATTGAATACCACTAAACTTTTATAAACTCTTTAAATGTCTTGATTGAATACAACCAAACTTTTAAAGTCTTTAAAAGTCTTTAAAAATCGTAGTTGAATACACCCCCCTAAATGTACTTCTTACTTCATCTAACAGAGAAAATGTTGAGTCGAAGAAAAAAATCATCTTATCAGTGCAAGACATCTTATCCCACGAGAAAACCTAGGTAGAGCATTGTGTTATATTTATGGAATGGAATTTAAAACTATAAATTGTATTGGAACTCTTGTACAAACAATATAAAAGTTGTGGTTTGAGATAACTATTTAATTAAATATTAACAGAAATAGTTATCTTAAACAATACTTCCATTCAAACGTTGTCGTGCATTTGGACAATACTTCCATTACTCAATACTCACAACTAGGGATGCATGTTTAATGGGTAAGACACATTTGAACTCCAGACAAGATCGAAAGCATAAATTTTAGTGTATGATGTGACTATATACATCAGTTTTAAAAAAAGAAAGCGATTGCATACATAATTTTCTCAATCTAAATCCATATAACAAAAAAAAGTGGACATTACATATAAATATTACAAATAACGATGCCAAGAAGGCAAAATACTCACATATTGGCTGACCAAGACTATTGCAATGTCCTCTCTTGTTGTGAACTCTTTGAATGTATCTTCGATTTGTTTGACAGTTGTCTCTGAGCCATGATAAAAAAATCTCTATCAGACATTAGAAAGAAATAGACATAGTTTGGAACGGGAAAATAAACAGAAAGATTATCCTTCTATCCTCCCTCTTCTTGGCAATCTAATCATGGATAATCAAATAGGAATTTTTTTTAATCATTCTTAGCCATAGTTTTATTACACAACTGAATACAACTACTGCAGAAAACCCATTCTGAAAAATTAACAAGACAACAATCCTACATTCAAACATTGTCAAGAAAATGTACATTTGGACAATCAATCTGTAATTTGAAGTAGGATTTCATCTTAAAGAATACTATTGCTAGGATTTAATCATATAGGATGATGCTATTGAACGTGAGACTTTGTGCTGGAAAACTAGTAAAAGTTAACTGGTGTAGGACAATATGGGGAAGAAGGAATAACAATACCTATGCAGAGAATCAGTAAAGAAACACACACAAAAGCACATAACTTTAATCTCAAATCAATATATTCAATAATCTAAAAATAATGAAGTATTACAATGTTTAAATAGAAAACTCAATACGTGGAAATTAAGTAAAACCCTAATTTAAAAAGGAAACAATCTCCTAACTCAAATCTACTACTATAATAAACTCTCCTAATTGAAATCTTCTACTACAATTAAAACTCTCCTAATGAAAAGCTACTATTATAATATCCTACTAAATAATTTCATTAATAACTTAACATTTATCTCTAAATAACAATACAAAATTAATAATAAATTTTTGAATTTCTTTTTCTGTTCCGTATCATTCTCCTCGCCTTTAAAAAAAACTCGTCTTCGAGTTTTGAAATATCGTAGAATAATAAACCACAGTCCGAGAGATGTCTTCAAACAAAATATTCGCATTTGATGTCATGAACACAATTTTCGGGAATAATAATGACATAATATAGAAATTTGAAGTAGCTGGGGACTCAAATGTATCAACCGGAAAGAGAACAACTTTATCTTCCTTGATGTTTTCGCATTTGGGGTCAAACTTAACTTTAATTTTCTCACTGCGACCCATCTCTGAATCTGCAAGTTGTTCAACACACTTAATTTATGCTTCATGTTTCTCACAAACATCAATATGTGAGTAATTGTTCTTCTTTATCCTCACCAATTTCATTTTAGTTATTGATACGTATTGTGAGACATTCATCAATTGACTTATAAGAATTTACTTTGCGGGTCTCCTCTTGTGAACGCGTCGCTTTAGTTGAACAAACACGATTAAGACTGGGGTAGGAAGAAGGAATAAGAGTACATATCTCCGCATAGAATCGTAAAGAAACACGCACAAAAGTAAACAACTTTAATCTCAAATCAATATATTTAATAATCTAAAAATAATAAAGTATTACAATGTTTAAATAGAAAACACAATAATTGGGGACTAAGTAAAAACCCTAATTTAGAAAGGAAACAATCTCGTAACTAAAATCTACTACTATAATAAACTCTCCAAATTGAAATCTCATACTACAATTAAAACTCTCCTAATTGAAATTTATTACTATAATTAAAACTTCTAGAATATCCTACTAAAATAATTACATTAATAATCCAACATTTATCTTTAAATAACAATACAAAATTAATAATAAACTTCTTGAATTTCTTCTTCCATACCGCATCATTCTCCTCGCCTTTGAAAAAAATTTGTCCTCAAGTTTTGAAATATTGTAGAATAATAAACCACGGTTCGAGAGATGTCTTTCAACAAAACATTCACATCCGATGTTTTAATGTCATTAGCACAATTTTCGGGAATAACAATGACATAATATAGAAATTTGAAGTAGTTAAGGAGTTAGGACTCGAATGTATCAACCGGAAAAAAAAAATCAACATGGTTGACCTCAACTTTATCTTCCTTAATGTTTTCGCATTTGGGGTCAAACTTAATTTCAATTTCCTCACTGCAAACCATATTTGAATATGCAAGTTGTTCAACACACTTAACTTCCACTTCATGTTTCTCACACAATTTCAGAGTACTTGCTCTTCTTTATCCTCACCAATTTTATTTTGGTTATTAATACATATTGTGAGACATTCATCGATTGTCTTGTAAGAGGTCTCCTCTTGTGAACGCGTCGCATTAGTTGAACAAATACGATTAAGATGAACATTTTTTTGCACTTGAACAAAATATGGACGAACATAATATGTGGTTATGTACTCGTAATGTGTCTTTAAATTTGCAAGACTTGTTTCAGAAAGTGCAAGCTCATCACATAATTTTCAATACTCGGCACTATGCGGGACACAAGACTTTTTAAGTTGCTCGTATATGATCAAAGTTCGATACTCAAGTTGTTTTATCTTAGCCCAAAGAAAGTCTGGATTGTTAAACCTGAAAAATATTGTATATATCTGTGTTACTCGAACTCAGGTGCGGATGTCGGGTTCGGGTACGAATCTAAGTATCGGACATGTGAAGTAAAAAAATTGAGGATACGCGGATATGGATCCAAATTTGGACACGGGTGCGGAGATACGGTATGTTATGATTTTTTAATAATAATGTTTATGATGTCCAAACTCATACACATGCATTTATCATTAAACGTTAGGGGTTGAAGTGCAAAAATATAAAGAAACAGGGGCAGAACTGAAATTACTGAAACTTCAGGGGCTAAAATGGAAGAAAACAAAACTATAGGGACAGATAAGTAATTTTTCAGAGGCTATTCTGAACTTTTAAAAAACCTGAGGGACTAAATTAAAAAATTATAAAAACTATAGGGTACCTAACTGTAATTTTTCATAGATATTTATTACCACATCTGATCTCATCGTTGGAGAAGAAAACTCGTTCGTCAGTTGGAGAAGAAGAGGAGAAGATCAAAAGACTAGAAGAGGAGAAGATCAGAAGATTAGAAGATTAGAAGAGAAGAATAGAAGAAGAGGAGAATAGAAGATGTACCTGGTAAGTCTCAATCTCTTACTCTGCCTCTCTTTCATTCTATCTTGACTCTTCCCTTTCTTGTCGCACATGTCGTCTCCGCTCAGCATCATTCGTTCAGCCGTATCCGTATTGAAATTGTCGTACCCGATACAAATCGCGCACCCGCACCCGTGTCGGATTGTGTCGACACGGGTACTCCATCTGAAACTGTCGAGTCCCAGTAACACAGGTATATATTGAAAATTTCAAAAACTTTGGGGGATAAATTGAAAATTCAAAAACTATGGGGCTAAATTGAATATTTCAAAAATTTTAAGGGATGAATTGAAAGTTTTAGAAACTGTGGGGGATGAATTGAAAATTTCAAAAACTTAAGGGACTGAATTGAAAATTTCATAAACTTGGAGGTACCAAACTGTAATTTGGCAGAACGCCAGAAAAACTGACTAGTGACACTTAACTTTTTTTGGGAATAGATTGAGACTACGGCGACGACGATTCTGCTGCAGATCGTGATTTTGTCTCGAAAAATTGTTATCGATTCTCTATCTAGCGAACTTCGACAATTTGATGGAGCCCAGAAAAATAGTGTAGGAAGGAATTGGGTGAAATCAAACGATATCAAAAAATTTGACTCTTGATACCATTTTGATTCAAAATATTGGACGGGGTAGGAAAAAGGAATAAGAGTACCTATCTTCACAAAGAATCAGTAAAGAAACACACAAAAACACACAGCTTTAATCTCAAATCAATATATTCAATAATATAAAAATAATGAAGTATTACGATGCTTAAATAAGAAACTCAATACTTGGGGATTAAGTAAAAACCCTAATTTAGAAAGGAAACAATCTCCTAACTAAAATCTATTACTATAATAAGCTCTCCTAATTAAAATCTACTACTACAATTGAAACTCTCGTAATGAAAAGCTACTACTATAATATCCTACTAAATAATTTCATTAATAACTCAACATTTATCTCTAAATAACAATACAAAATTAATAATAAAATTTTTTAATTTCTTCTTCCGTTCCGCATCATAAACACATTGAAACCATTATTATTATTACTGACAGCTCTGATATTTCATAAGAATGTTTATTGATTCACTTATGCAAAGAGAGATTTATAGAGAGAGAACAAAGAATATTTGGTCACCCTACAAATTGAACTGATCTGACAAATAAAGAAGAATTTATGAGTACACAAGACCATTATAGCATGGTAGTAATCTAACAGGAGCTGTACTTTAATATGCCTCATTTAAAAAAACTCATGTTGAACATGAAACGTCATAAACTACGAGGTCAGATAATAAACCATCCAGTACAATATGGCCTTATACTTGTACACATAATCAATTTCTATATTGTTACACTGATAAGACAAAATGGTGTGACAAGAAACTCCACTGAAGGCCCACAAATGTAGCAAAAAAGAAAGTAATGCACAATCAAGTCTGTACGTAAAATACTCCAGCAGTAATGTAGACGAAAAAGATAAACAAAAGTTCACGAATAAGATGCAACTAATTTTACTCTTCCCCCAAGGCACAACTTTCAGGTTTTTATTTTCCAACTTGTTTCAGTTTTACAGAAAATATGTTTGTCATATATTAATTCATAACACAGGATAACTGATAAACCAATAAAAAAAATAGAGCATTAAATGTACAGAAGCATACTTGAGTCCACAATAAGGTAATTTGTCTTTCTCCTTAAGTCAACGTTTCCAACTCCAGCAAGTAAAAACCCAGTTATTGTGTCCTACATTTGAAAAGTTATTATTAAGGAAAACCCACGAGTATTGATCATTACTCAGGATAACACTAAAGTAACTCTGAATTTTGTAACATCCAGTTAAAGCCAAAACTTGTAGAATGGAAATTATGAAATGCATTAAGAGCATCCAAACCAAATCCATATACTATATAAGCTAAAATATTAGTTTACAGTAGCACCTCGATATCAAAACATGAACCTCGAGAATTTTGAATTGTTTCTTGCTTAAAAGAGCCTGGTGTCAACGACGATGGGATAGTGTATTCTTAATCCCACATCAAGAAGTTAAAACATAAATTTAAGCATCAACTATCAACATTAGCTGAAGCTAGCTTGTTATGTCGTCAACAACCACAAACCACTACAAGAAAATACATAATGAGTGAGACTAGGTAAATGACCTCCAACCAACACTATACTGATCAACTCAGAACTCGTACTGAATCCTACTCCCACAGTCCCACTTCAGTTATAAACTCCCCAAATCCATTTACTATATGGTTATGTTTGTTTCCCGGGATTGAATTGTATTCCTCTAATGAACCCTTATTCTATATTTCTTATTACTCCATACTATGAGTTGAGGAACATAATTATTCAACACCACCTGCATATTTATAAATCCACCGTTATCGTTCATGGGGCTATAAACCTTTAAATAGTCTACACAGACTAGGGTTATGGCGTGGCTACACCCAAAAGCTTTTACTTGATTGCATCCTAAATTTGGTAGCTAAAAGATAATTAGCAAACTTCACCATGTTACACCAACAGTTAGGTCAATATGTTCTCTGACCTCATTTCCATGTTGTCATTCATATACAAAGTTGGCTACCGCATACTGATATGAAAATCATAATTGAGCTAAAGCAATGAATTACCAGTGTAAAGTATACTCCAAAAATATAACCAGAAACAGGAGCATAAAAACTAAAATAAATAATTACCTCATCAGCAATCATTGCAATTAAGGCAGAGCTGTTAGTAGGGATTTGACCTCTATTCGCCATTGAAAGACAAATAACAAAAACTACATATAGAAAAACTTATCAACCACCGAAATCAGATAAATTAAGTGAAAAATTCTGAACTTTTTAACAAATATGTACAAACAAAAAGGGACACAGCCTAAATCGGAACAAATTGGATTTGCTACAATGAAATTACTTTTAAAACATAACAATTAGAATAAAAATACGAAAAAGAAAGGTACTTTTAAATTAGGGATTTTTTTGGTGCTACGACGTTAAGTTGATGCAGAGAAGTCTAGATTGCAAATAAAAGAGTTTGGAATAAAGAGGGTTAAATGCTTTTTATTCACTATACTTTACATCAATTTACAAACGTTTAACTATACTTTATTTTCTTACAGTCAACTAACTAATTTTTTATGTTTTTACAAAATGTCATAAAATCCGTTAAATCATATTTAAATCTGTTAAATCATATTTTGACTTTAAACGGTTTGTCACATAAGAGAGAGAACACTTACATTAAACTCTTATGTATGATGTAGACATACTTAAGTAGAAATGAAATTAAAGGGGGAAAAAAAACTTGGAAAAAACTAAATCTTACCAAAAAAATTTTTGCAGAAAAAGCATGAATGAGAATAAATATTGCAAATAAAACAGCAAAATTTAGGAAAAACTGGAAAGAAATTTTAAGAATTAAATAAAATCTAATAAAAAGAGTTTTATTTGATTTTTTTCCCAAACTTTTTAAAACTTATTACTAGATGTGAAATAATCATTTTCAAAAATAAAATAAATTCATGTAATAATAATGTAAAATTTAAGATTTTATGAATTGATATAATTAGGATGAAAGTCAAACGAGAATTTTATTTTATTTTTTTAACAAAGGGAGTATAATACTTATAAATATATAGCTATAAGAAAATAATTAGAAAAAAAATCAAGAAATATAAAATATTTATGCAAACAATTCGAAATTAATTTATGCAAAAAATATTAATTTGGATTTTGGGCCAAAAGATGTTGAAAGAAACTAGACCACTTATCATCTAAAACTTGAAGTAATCTTCCATCACCACCGAGAAACTTAATTCTTCCTCAACAATCCCCAAATTCTCTCACCTCTCACTCAAACCCCCTCCTTCAAAACGAAAACAATAATAATTTGAATGGGAGGCAGTGCAAGACCATACCATGGCGGCGTCAACAATTGGTGATTTAAGTACCCATCTATCTTAAAGCTAAGATTTCAAAACTCAAAAAGCCCTTGTCCCAAATTATGTTCGCCTAATTGTCGAACTTAGGACCAATTCTTCCAACCTTTCTATGGTGAGAAAATTTGCTTTTATTAGTAAAGGAAAATGATATATACTGCAAATTTATGTCAATTTTTTTCCCCAGTTACGTTAATACTATTATTAATTATATTTTAACAAAATATTTGATTTAATAAGCCAACTTTAATATACATCGTAATCATAATTGGGTGAAAATTTTTCACAATAGTTGTTAATACAAACATATAGCTCAACCCATTAATCAATCATCAATTTTATTATTTTAATTTTTGCCTGGACCTGCTTTTTTACCGTTACAGCAAAAGAAAAAATAAACTTCTTCGAACGGTAGATAACATAACCTTCCTTGAAAAGCTAAACCACCTTGTTGTTCTTGATATTTTTCATACTCTTAAAACTTTGAATCTAAAGACGCTACATAAATATATAATGATACAATTAACAGGGGGTAGATTAGTACGTGTACATGTACAACAAGTTCATTACATTACTGCTGAATTTTGAGACCAGATTGGAGTCCTGATTGAACTTTTGTAGAGAAATGGGTTTCAAGCCTGTTTCAGAAAATGGTAAAAATTTAGATTATTGATATAATAAACACTAATGTTCCAAAAACCTGCAGGAACTAGGGAGCAATGAACCTGGTTGAGCATTTATAATAAATGGTTTCAGGTGAGTTGTATGTGCGCGCATTGGCAAACATCCTCTTGACATCTGCAACAAACATCTCAAATGTCACGTAGTACTGCTCTGACTCCACTCGCTTTGACATTGTTTTTAAATCTGCAATGTGAAAGTTAACCATCAAGGCAGCCAAAGTTTAAATTAGTAATGACTAACCATCCTTACTCGTGAAATTTGGAAATACCAGGTAGATTGGCAAAGAAATAATCATAAGAATAACAGTTGTAAATGATGTGGGTAGTATCCAAGTAACTATATGAAAAAGATGTATGGATTCAGTGATGTCAACAAGTAACAATGACTAAAACCATCCTCTCCAAAAATTCATATTATTTAACTCAAAAAATGAGCACAAAAACGGCCACACAAAAATATAATCACTTGGTAGCCCATACTTGGGGCTAAAGTTAACTATCAAGAAAATAATCATTTAGCAGTTTTTTTAATATTTAGCATCACCTTTTTTTTTTAATGAAGGGAAATGGAAACAGAAACTATGACAGAGTTTTTTTCCCCTTCAAATATATATAGCATAACTTTTTTATAAAGGTAAATGGTAATAAAAAATACAAAAAAAAAACATGTGGAAAAGTATGCCTGCATGTTACTAGCACAAGTGGAAGGTGAACTGCATCAGAGAGAAACTATAATGAGACATATCATTGATCTATACACCTTAATATCTTTAGTAAGTTGAACAGAGTAATATATCACTAAATCAAACTTCTAAAAAGAAATCAATGAATCATGCCTCAGCAGAAAACTAATTTATGTAGTTCTTTACCCATAGGATCTCTAATGATGTCATAATAGTCAGGCACGTCACGTGAATCAACTGGTTCCTTGAATGGCCAAGCATCCGGATGGTCATGCATCGCCTGCTTAGAAGGAGAGTAATCACATGTTAATAACAATGCATGAGAGTCCAAGACAGTTTTAAAAAATAATAAAACAATAACTGGTAGTTGCCTTTCTTTTGAAAGATGCATGACTTCTAATAGAGCCTATAACTTTTGACTCTAGTAATCTTTTCTAAATATTCCTTGAGATAAAATAATTTGAGCAAATTAGCTTAAGAACCTGTTAATTAATTAAAAGTGTTTCCTTTACAATCTCCAATTTGATAGTTTGAGAGTGTGTAATTTGATAACTTCATGATGCCTCTGTGTGTATGCATGTGTGTACATGTAACCATATGGATCTTTCAATGATATCTCATTCTCACAGAAAAAATTATATACACTGCGGTATAGAAAATCTGCAGTTTGCTGTCGTTTCTATGCTGAAGCTTAGACTAGTGATGCATGAACTATTATTAGAAAGGCTTACAGCTGGGTTTCACTTTTAATACTAGGCTTAAAACCATGTTGCACTATAAGTTTCAAGTACAGTTCAATTTTTGTGTTTAATCATCTTACACAAGTTGCAAGTCAACCATTGTATTCAGATTATAACAACATCCTTTTAAGATTACTGTTGCATGAATTATCAATGTGATAAAATCTATATGAATAAAAATTTGAAGGTGATCACAACAGGGGAAAAAAACAATCTTAGAGAACTTGCCTTCAGAAGCGAACGCATGAATGTGGTCAACGACTTTTGACTTGAGGTGCTGTCTGCAGAAGCATTCACGGTTTTAAAACGAGAATGACCCCATTGATCAGGACTCCATCCAGCCTCCCCTGTCATGAGTGTCAAACCAATTTTAGAGTAAAATCTTTAGAATACATGAAAACTGACACTCAGGTTGCATTATGATGTATAAATTGAATAGCAAAGATTACCTAAATCACATATTCATTGCAACACATTTTTGATATTCACGGATTTTAGAATGGGTGAAGCACATATTTATATATATTGATGTAGGACAACCTTTGTAAAACGAATTTTGTTATTAATTGGTAGATAAGTAAAACTAGGATCTAAGCTCTGCGCTTAAATTTTAAGATTTAGAGTCTCAACTCGGCGTCTATTAACTTTAAGTAAATATCTCCACGATATAAGAAAAGCCAATAATAATCGTAATATTCAGAATAATGTCCTCCGTGTGAGGATTACACTAGTATTTAAACAAAACAACCCCAAATTAGACTTGGAGACCAAGAACATAACTAAAGACAAATATACCCCAACTAATTAAAACAAGTCCATAATAACAAAATAAATAAAAATAAATAAACAAGATAACTAAATAATCGATAATAAACAGGGGAACTAGATCATCGATCTCTATCATCTCTTCCTGGGATAAATTCGGCTATGTCGAAATGAAATCTTCGAAACGCTCCAACAATGCAAGATCAAGGCAATGTAACTCATCCCTACCCAATCCACGTGCAATCACTGTCAGCACAATTCTCTCATCCAATATATCCTCGATACCATCTGTTGTAGACAGTGAAAAAACAAGAGGTGCAAGTGGAACATGTAAAGGAGAAACAGGTACAGACTAAACAGAGTTAGTAGATGAAGAAGTATGAGATGGGGTCGACGGAATAGAAGGTCCATGATATGGAGTAAGATCAGCCACATTAAATACAAGATCAATACCGATATTATAGTGGTGCACAAATAGCCCACGGCCTAGCCAACAACAGGCCTAGTCAAGGCCTGGGCCAGCCCGGCCGACCTTTGCAAGGCTGGAATCAGAACATGATTTTTAGACTCAGAACTGGCATGGCCTGACCTTCTTAAAAATCAAGCCTGGCTTGAGGCCTAGTCCGGTCTGGGTCCTAGGCCTGGACTTGTGTAGTGAGCTTGTCTTAGTACTTGCTAGTGTTTTTATAAGGAAAACTCCCTTAAAATTTTATCATTTGAACCAATGTGGGACTAGATTTATCCAAGCTATGTGTCATTTGCTTTGTTGCTGGAATAGTTGTTGGGTACACGCTGAAAAACACGTTCGCCGCTGGGCTTCCAAACTTCTCAGAATAGTTGTTATTAGAATTGATATTTGCTTCAAGTGTACATACCAAGGCTAGTATCTGTTGCTTAAGTAAAAGATTATACATGAGCTTGATGGAAGGCTAGAAGCCAATGTTTGTGTATAAATTCTTTTGATCAACTTTGCAAATACTGGCAACCAAGCTAATATCTATTTCCTTTCCTTGGAATATTCTAATATTCAACTACATGTCTACGTCAATGATGTGATATATGCATCCTTATGTTGCTAATGGTTGTATGAACTTATTCCTTTGAATATCTGTATCTCAAAAGAAAAAACAATCTAATCAAAAGAATTAGCTTCAAGGAGAAATGCAATAAAGACAATGACATTTGACCGTCAGTTTGTGAAAATAAATTGGAAGCACAGGACTACAGGAGGAGGCATATGTTGGATTGAAAAAAGCGTTTCTATTAAGATAGTATTAGAAGTGTAGTTTAAATTGATATTCAACGTATGAACATGGAGTGATAGATACAAACAAGTCTATTATAAGTTCTTCTAAGCCCTCATCATTTTTTGTTTTAGCAGACCTTGATTTACATACAAATACTATTTTATTTTGTATTACAACACAGGTCACCTTCTTCTGAATCATGCCTATGTATTGTATTGTATTGTATTGGCTTGACTTGGTTTTTGTATTTGTATTTTCACAATTTAGAGGTCACTGTAGCGAAGCCGGTTGAACTAGTATACCTTTGGTTCAAACGCATTTTTGTTTTATAGTCCCACATTGTCTAATATACTTTTCTTCTCCTACCATCGTTCTATAAATAGAGGAGAGTAAGATTAATATTCTCAAGAAAAGCATAGAAGTCCAAAATAGAAGTCCAAAAGTTGGGCCTGGCTCGGCCTGTAGGCCTTAACAGGCCACATATTATTTTGCATGGCATGGCCTGACCTGGCCTTACAAGCTGAAAGTCAAGGCCTAGTCAACGCCCAAGGCCTAGCAAGCCCGCGCTGGGCCGGCCTGTTGTGCATCCCTACCCATATTACTAGAAAAATTTAACTCATAAACATTAGCACTAACCTTTTTTTTAACATGAAATGAACTCTTCCGCTTAGCATGCATCTTTTTCCATGTGCCTAGAGATAACCTCTCGACACGATGTCGAAGTATCACCTGATCATTCTCATTGAACTCTTTAGTACCTGAACATCTGCAGCAGACTTATAATTTTCATTGCTTAAATTAATTTTCTGTATTATCTCAGCATGCAAATCATGAATGTGTCATGTAAAAGTTTCAACAGACTTACTAGCTCTATATGTAGAAAGAAGAGGGACCAAGTCAATAGGTTTTCTCGGTTGATAACCAGAGTAAATCTGAAAAGGACTCGCCCCAGTAGAGAGATTAATTGAACTATTATAGGCAAACTCAGCCATAGGTAAAACGCTATCCCAACTAGACACGTGATGTCCTATAAGACATCTCACCAAATCACCTAGACTCCTATTAACTAACTCAGTTTGATCATCAGTCTGTGGGTGATAGGCAGTGGAAAACTTAAGTTTGGTATTTAGTTTCTTCCGTATAGTTTTCCAAAAATAACTCATGAATTTGACATCCTGATCAGAAACTATAGACAAAGCAAACCACGTAACCACGTAGTCTCACTAAAGAAAATTGATGCAATGTGTGAAGCATCATCGGTTTTGCTGCATCAAATAAAATTTGTCATCGAAAAAGGTCCACTACAACAAAAACGAAATCATGACCTCTAGGGGTCCGCGGTAACCACAAGACAAAATCTATGCTAATATCCTCCCAAGGAGTATGGGGTACCGACAAAGGCATATACAACATGTGTTTTTGCTTAGCAGTTTGACATGTGTAACACTCAGAAACAACACGAGCTACGTCCCTCTTGAGGCTAGGCCAAAAGAACATATCCTCCACAATCGCAATGGTCTTGTCGATACCAAAATGACTTGTGATCCCTCCTGCATTTAACTCCCAAACTAAATGGTCACGCATAGACGTGCTAGGAATACACAAAGGAGTGCCTTTAAAAAGATACCCATCATGGACACGAAAATCGCCTGAGGGTGGTATACTAGAATTTTGTAAGGCAATATGTCTCTCTAAAGTTTTGACATGAAGGGTACTCGTGTATAATATGTTCAAACCCAATAACCTTCACACTTAAAGTATTAAAGAGAATAGATACCCTACTCAACGCATCAACGACTTTGTTTTCTACCCCTCGATAAGACAAAAAAATAGTCCTAAAGAAACTAAACTTACTTAGTGCATCGATGACTAAACTTCTTCTGTGAGTTTATATACTGAAGTGCCTGATGATAGGAGTATAACATAAACTCCTTAGGCAACAAATAATGCCGCCAATACCTAAGTGCTTGAACTACAACATAAAACTCTCCATCATAAGTAGAATACTTTTGTCGAGCCTCATTTAGCTTTTCACTAAAGAATGCAACAGGATGACCCTCTTGACTAAGTATTCCCCCTATACTTAACGCTGGAAGCGTCACATGCTACCTCAAAAACCTTGCTAAATCTGGTAAGGCGAGGACAAATGCATGTGTCAACCTATCTTTAATCTCCACAAAGGCTTTGGCAGCCGATTTAGACCAAACAAACTCCCCTTTAAGCAACCAGTGACGAGAACCTAATTGTACTAAATCCCCTAATGAATCTCCTATAAAAAGTAGTAAGTCCGTGGAAGCTTCTAGCTTCATGTATATTAGAATTTAGAAGGTTCTGGCCACTCTTTAATAGCCTTTACCTTTTCAGGGTCAGAAAAAACCCCATCTTTAGAGACAACAAACTCGAGAAATATGAAAGATTCTTGCACGAAACCCCATCTTTAAAGACAACAAACCCGAGAAATATGACAGATTCTTGCACGAAAGAACACTTTCATATTAATATAAAGTTTCTCACGCTGGAGAGCGCACAAAACTTGGCGCAAGTAAAGTGTTTCTCTCGGCTGCGACTATAAATGAGGATGTCATCAAAATAAACCACTACAAACTTGCCAATAAAAGACCGCAACACTTGATTCATAGCTCTCATAAAGGTGTTAGGTATTTTGGTTAGGCCAAAAGGTGTGACTAACTACTCATAAAGGCCGTCGCTAGTCTTAAAGGCAGTTTTCCACTTGTCTCCCTCACGTGTGCGGACTTGGTGATATCCACTCCGTAAATCTATTTTTGTGTACACGCAAGCTCCACTAATCATATCTAACATGTCATCAAGGCTAGGTATAGGAAACCTATAATTGACTATTATCTTATTAATAGCTCGACTATCACAACGCACCCTCCCATCAGTCTTTGGGGTAAACAAGGTTGGCACCGCACAAGGGCTAAGACTCTCGCGCACAAAATCCTTACTCAACAAATCACCTACTTGGCGTCAAATCTGCTCTTGGTCCGTAGGGTTCATGGGTAGGTTAAGTAAAGAAGACCCTGGTACGAGGTCAATAACATGTTGGACATCTCTAAGAAGTGGTAATCAGTTAGGTAACTCACTAGGCATCACATCAACAAACTCATGAAAAATCTGCCTAACATCACTAAATTCGACATTACTACTTCTCTCAGGGACGTCCCTAACCTCCCTAGCCAAAACAACATACACAACCTTCTCCTCTCACACCCTTCTCAAAGGCCCTCTGACTAAAAGATATGAAGAAATTTGGTTTCTAGTACAGGTGTATTCTCTTTTGGTTGACCCTTGGGAGACACTCGGGGTCCCGCAAGCGCTAAAATAATCTTATGACCCTAGTGTGTGAACACATAAGTATTCGATTTCCCATAATGGGTCCATCATGATCATATAGCCAAGGTCACCCTAAAAGAATGTGTGCATCATCCATAGGAAGAACATCACACCAAACATTTTCCTCATAATCCTTAAGGTGGATCGGCACTAGACACCTATATGATACAGGAATGGACGTCTTATTGAACCAATCAACACTATAAGGATGGGTTGTGGTTCTGCCTTTAGCTTCAATCGTTATATAGTTGTCGTGGCAACCACATTTAAACAACTTCCCCATCACTAATCAACTTGGAAGAGATACCACCACATCTGCTATATGTCTGAGATATAGCGGTTCTCTTACAATCTTCCTCCTTAAGACTAGCGAAGATACACCTCATAACATTGAACGGTTGATTAATTTGATCAAGGTGCTCATCCGCCTCTTCATCCTCCGTGTAATACTCACATTCCTTCGACTCACTTTCTTCACCCTACCCTTCATGAACTACTCCCACTCGATGATTGTTAAGGCAAGAACTTGTGGCCAAGCTCTTTGCAGGAGAAATACCTATCCTTGCTAGTGACAGTAGGTTTGGGTACTGGAGTACCCTTCCCTAGTCTAAGGTCCTGACTTGGCCAACTCGCGGTGTTATTAGCCCTAGAAGTATCTTGAGGTGTGAAAAAAAACCTGCCCTGTGGGGCATTGCGTCCACTAAATTGGCTTGGATAAAAGGTTGCTATCTGGAAAGAGAATCTCTTCACATTGTATTCCTGATCTAAGGCAGCCTAGTAAGCATCATCTAGGCAAGTGAGTTGGCTAGGAAAAATCTAGAATTTAATATCATCTCTCAACCCTTCCCTAAACCTAATGATGGTCAATCTCGTCTCCTCAACGAGCTCACAACGCTCCATTAACTCCCTATACCTATTGACATAATCAGAGATATATAAATCGTCTTACTTTAAATTTGTCAACTGTTCAAACATCCTATCCTTGTGACCGATGGGTAGATAATATTCTCAGTGCCTAATAGGTGAATCCCTTAAACACTCAACATCTCACTCAATACTAGCCCAATATAAATTTTTTTGTTTAACTAACTTCATCTTGGCACATCGAACTCTACACTCATCGGACATCTCATACGAATCAAAAAAATTATCCATATTGGACAACCAATCAAGGAAGACATTAGGATCAAACCTACCGTCAAAATCGGGTGCATCAACCTTAATTTTTCTAGTGTCATCATCATAACCTCGGTAAAGGTCAACATTATTAGGTCCACGGTATCCATAATCTCTACATTCGCCAAACCCAACGTCTCGGTGTCTACGGTCTCGTCTTGAGGTACTCAATATTTCAAGGGTCAAGGTTTTGTTACTCAATATTTCGAGGCTCAAGGTGTTCCCTTGGCCTGTTCAGCTCAGGTTCTCCCTTATTAGAGATTTCTTCATTAACGGAAATGCCATCATTTCCCGCATTTTCTCCTATAGGCTCAACTAAAGGTTATGGTCGTCGCTTAACGACTCGAACCTTCTCAAATAATAGGACAAGTTCCTCAGACATAACATCCACACAGTTTTACATATTAGCCATGTCAGTGATTAAGAGATCTAATTTGTCATTTATTGTTAGGCCATATTGAGTTCCACTACGGGTCATCATGATGTAAATGCAATACTGAGATAATTAATTGTAGCAATTAAATTATAACCTACAATAAATGCAATCGCAGTTTCCAAGAAATCAACAATCACAATTAAATGATGTCCAACTAATAGGAATAATGTGCAATTTAAGATAATAAAACCAAATGAGTTTAAAAAAAATTTAGTACTATGCAACGAATAAAAAAAATCAAAGTAATTGAAGTACTTATCCTATATTTTGTGAAAAATTTTAAGAGGTAATTTTTGTACTCTTTTCTTTTTTCCTTTTTTTTGGACTTCACTGATCATAATGTCTCACTGATCATAAAGTATGAGACATGGGTGAAAACTCCTAAGGTTACCTATTTAAGGGAAAAATCAAGGTAGAAAACGAAGTTACCAGAAACTATGAGGATAGAGTGGTAATTTAGCAAAGAAAATAAATTAGGCTGGTATCACGAATTAGGAAAGTGAGAACTGAGAAGTTTTAGGGTACCTCCCTTGTTTCCGAAACAATTGCAACAGTGAAGATGATGATGAAAATGGAAAGAGTTAAGCGACGACGGCGCGAGGGCACGAAATCGCAGCAGTCCGCACAACACGGTATGTATTCTTGCACTTCTCTTCACGTTCTCTGTCACTTTCCTGGTCTTTCCTCTTTCTCACTTCTTTTCTTTTCCTTTCCATTCCAATTGCGATGTGGTGCAATATGTCGGTGATGGTGGTATGACTGTCGACCGGACAACGTTGTTTAGATCGACGATCTTGGGGTCGATGGATGGTTGGGTAATTCTGGGGATGAGCAAACTGGTTGATGATGATAGAAGCGGTGGTAGTGGTTGCGTGCTAGATGGTTCTGACAATACTTTCGGCGATGACCAGTGACTTTGGAATGATTCCCAGGGTACAGCTCTGATACCACAAATGATGTAGGACAACCTTTGTAAAATGAATTTTGTTATTAATTGATAAATACGTAGAACTAGGATCTAAGCTTAGCGCTTAAATTCTAGGGTTTAGAGTCTCAAGGTAAATATAATAATAATCGTAATAATAAGAATAATGTCCTCCATGTAAGGATTACGTCACTATTTAAACAAAACAACCCTAAATTGGACTTGGAGACCAAGAAAATAACTAAAGACAAACATATACCAACTAATTAAAACAAGTCCATAATAATGAAATAAACAAAAAAATAAACAAGATAACTAAATCATCGATAATAAACAAGGGAACTAAATCATCGATCCCCATCATATATTATATTTAATATATTTTCATCGCAACATAGAGCATTATACTACTACCTCTGTCCAATATAAGAGTTCCATTACAAAAAACAAGCATATTAATATTAAGAAATGTCGTCAATAATCAATCCACCAGCTCAATTTAGATATTACCGCATTCAAGAAAGAACCCTACACTTAGCAACATCAAACCAAGAATATCCTCAACTTTAAGCAAAGAAAACATAGGGAGAGGAAAAACTTACTCAAGCCAGGAATATCCTCAACTTTGATGACTTTTTTAGGTACACCAGCTTCTTTCTGAAAACAAGGTTTAGATCATATCTTGGGAGAAACATAAATCAATTGTACATATTATTACTGTAAAGATAAAATCAATATTCAAAAATATATCTTAGCTTCTAAGAAGAACGTGGCAATCTGGTCATTAGCTATCTTGTTCAAGTGAGTTGTTTGTAAGCACAAGGAAAAAGGTTACTATATATTGTTAAAGATATATCTTGTTCCACATAGAGAAAATATGTCTAGTATATAATAACTTGGGCCAACTCTCCTCATTGTCAATTGGTTTTGAGTTAGAAAGCTTGATGTCTTTATATACTAGACTTTGAGTCCATTTTAAAAATCTAATATGGTATCTGAGCAGGTTATCATAGGGCCTAATTAAACATTCTTCATAGATTTCATTTTTACCCACTTGCAGTCCATTTCTTATGGGTCAAAGTTACCCATTTCTTAACTAGTACCACTTATTAATTGGGCCAATAGTTGCCCGTGGTTTATTAGATTTCTTCTTGGCTTGTCTTGTGACTAGTTTTTTCCGGACTTGCTTATCTTGTGTGGGCCTTCATATTCATCAGGTTCACATGCAACCCTTAATAAACCGGGTTACACGTGGGTTATACGTGAGGGGAAGTGTAGAGATATATCTTGTCCCGCATTGAATACCTTAAGAAAATAAGTCTAGTATATAATGACTTGGGCCAACTTTTCTCATTGCCAGTTGGTTTTGAGTTAAAAAGTTTGATGTCATTATATACTAGACTTTGGACCCATTTTATAAATCTAACAAATATATTGTAGATGAAAAAATCATAAGTTAACCGATTAGCGATAGGGAATTGGCCGGAGAGGCAAGAAGTCAGTAGAGGATATGATTCAATTGAGAGTTGGAGAGGAGAGAAATATCATACTTGGTAAGAAAGAGATTAAATGTAAAAACTGGAGGCCAAATGGGAATACACAACATTGTAAGTAATATCCAACATTGGAAGTATTCTCATTGGAGGCAAAATGAGAATACTCAACATTGGTCGAACCCTATTTTATGGGAATGGGCCAAGTAAGTATCCAACATTATTAGGGATATTGTTAACTCTAAAAGGAAGGCAGATGATCCTGATAATATTTACAGAACATATTCAATAGAATGGCATGGATGCTTCCAGATGAAGTCAATGAGCTAGTGTATACCTTCTGAAAATCGAATCCAGGGTAGACAATGTGACAATTTGAGAGTTCTCTTATTTTTTCATCAATTGCCTGTCAAGACGACCACAAATACAGGTTTATTTGAAGATCATAGTGCTTAACATGAAAGTGTAAACCATGCACACACGAGATATGTATAGTCAAAATGCAGATGTAATGATTATGTGCTCAACTCTTCTTTCTACTCGGTTATTCTTATACACCTATGAAAACATAATAACATCAACTGAGAAATAGTATCTTACCTGCCTCTGACGGCGTATCATAGTTGATAAATCAGTGTATGGAAGCTTGGGATCAATTTTGCATTCCATAAGGATTCCTCCATCATAATCTTTAATATACCTAGAACATAAAGAGTTCTTACTAAGAGCCTAGAAGGAGACAGAATGAGAACTTAACAGGTGGCGTACAACCATGACTGAAAATACTGTTATTCTTGTAGAAATATATCCAATCAAGATTCAGTGAAGGACAAAAATCTCTCTGAATTTAAAAGGAAAACAGGTCTGAAAAATAAAACCACAAAAAAAGAAAGCAGCAGATCATGGCTTTTTATAAATTATTTCATGCAAATATAAACTTCTAAAATCTTATGCCACAAAAGGAGTTCTATATATACATACCCATGCCACCGTTCTTGCTCCAAGTAAATTTCTTTTGTGAAGCCCTAAATTAAGAAAAAAGGCATACAAGTTACTCCAACGATATTACTCTATTCAGGAATAGTATAGGGGAAAAGAAAACTTGGTAAAAGATATTTTTCAAAAGAAAGGGTGCCAATTTAGCCCCAAAAAAAAAGAAGAAGAAAGGGTGCCAACTGTCAAACTGAACAGGCACAAGTAACAACCTTGCTACATAAAAAGGAAAACCTCTGACCTGTTTGTTAAAATATCCAACAGCGTTGTTGTCAGCATAAGTTAAAAAATGTGTTAGCCCATCTACATCACGCGCATGCTGTTTTAAATGATTCATCAATCGTGTGCCATAACCTTTTACTTGTTCATCTGCTGTTATTGCACAAAAAGCTATTTCCCCAAACTTCTGGCTACGGGATTCAAAGGGTAGTGTCAACAAGGGAATTTCACATGGAAATTTGATTATAACCATACTGAATATCAGATGAAATAATAAGACAGATAAAGCAAAAGGCTGATTTGCAAATAGAAAATGAAAGAATGACAACCGATGTATAACACATGTATGCGACTAATACCTCACATATGGGCGGTATGTGATGCCACCAACAACTGTTTTACGTCTGATAACCATTACAGATTTATGGCTTCTGCAGCAAACAATATTAGGAAAAGATATGAGAATCATTTATACATGAAGAGCGATATACTGTCAGACACTCGTAGGTATAGGAAACATCATAAATCCAATTACCAGATCCTACAATGCATCCACCTCTTTAAACAAGACAAACAGCAAAAGCTTAAATATACATATTGAAATTGACAGCTACTCAAAGGTTGTGAACTATATAACTTGAATCATAGTTCTTGGTTCCAAGTCCCTGGATATCCAAACTGGAGGAAACTAGAATAAAGTAAATGCACTCAGATAAATGTTTGTCACTTCACTCCTTGTGTTTAACTAAATAAGGAGATAGAGTTGATTATCTCCTTTGGGGCCACCCAAACATAGTTTACAATGAGCTTACCCGGTGTGCTTGATTCATGGGACCTGTGAGCACCTAGTGTCTGGGCCATTATACACCCGGGTACCACCGTACCACCATCACCAAAAAAAAGAGGAGATGGAGTGTTGGAGTAAATTTGTCAATCTCCTCTTTCAAATTACCATATATTCATGTAGATATAGATACAAGTTACTTCTTGGATTCTCAAATATATACGTGGATAAGTCATATGTTATATGTACAGCTCAGGCTCATTAGTGAGGAATCCAGAAGCTTTTCTGTTCAAGCAACAACACTGCTTTAAGAGCAATGCTATTAGTATTAAGATTTAAAAATGAATTCACTAAGCATTACCTGTCCATCACAAGACGAACAATGTACTCCTTTGGCATGTTAGGCAGTTGTCTGGCAAATATATTCTTCAATCCTATTAACCTGAGGAATACCAAGACAAAATTAATATAAAATTTAAGTTGGCACACTCTGAATTCTATGAGGAAATGGTAACACAGTAGTCTTTGCAGTTCGACAATGGTGAAGAACAACATCAAAATAAAATGTTCCATGTAAAAGGAATATAGATCTAGCACAGATACACAAGAAAGAGAAATAGATACCAAACCATATGCTCATCAATACCATCATTTCCTACACATGCAAACTTGAGCATTCCTGCTTCCTCCTGCAAATTTCAAAAATAACTTTGTTTGATGGATGGGTAATTCCAAATGAATAAGTTAAAAGAGGATTTTGCGCAATCTTTGGACATAGAGAAAGTAGGAAACACTTCCCCAATTGCTAATAGTCTATTCACAACTCACAGTGCTACTAGATGTCTTTTTTACATGCTTAGTCAAGACATATGAGCAAGCTATTATTTTTTTACTTTTTATTTTGCTGCAAAAGCATTATAAACAGTATGGCACTTTACTTTAACACAGGTAGAAACTAATTACAATTCCATAGGTTCCATCAAATCAAGAATTACACATAAACCTTAATCCTGCTTAAATTAACAATGTGTTCTGCAAATGGTCTTATGCCCACATAGACATTTTCCAACTAATTTACATTTCAATGCAAGTACATTCCTTTTTTCATAATTCAGTAAATTTCAATTTAATATTGAACAAACCAGTGTTGCATTCAAGTGCCGAAGTAATACTTAACAAGCAATTAAAAGAAAATACTTTATAATTAACTTACCTCTCTCTTTAAACTCTCTTCCCTAGCACTATAAGCACCACTGGTCTGTATATTCTCAGTAAATATACTCTTCACTGTATCCTCCTTTACTACCAAGCTGGCAGCAGGTGGTCCCACCGGAGCGGCAGAAGGGGCGTTCCCACCGTCTTTCCCGACCACTGAAGGCTCGACTTTGACTGAATTTTCAGTCTTGAGCTTCGTATTTCGTGATGAGGGTCCCACATTGTTTTCCAACCGAGAAGCGGTGAATGTTCGCATGGAGTCATCGTATTCTTCCTCATCTTCGTCCACAACCTCCTCCGACTCGTCGTCGGAATCGGAGTCGGCGCCGCGGGCACTAATGCTCTCGAGATCGTCGTTGGAGGTGAGAGCTCCGTCGCGAGTGTCGGAGAAGGATGAAGGGAAGGGTGGCGCGTGGTCGTCAGACGCGAGCTTGCGCTTGTGAATGGACGAAGTTGCGGAGGCCGACGCGGAGTGTGAGGGTGAAGGAGACTGCGAGCTCCGCGACCGGACCGGTGCCGTCAAGTGAGTGTCCATTTTCCCGACAGGCAGAAAGATTTATTAAGGTTTGGATTGATAGATTTTGCCAGAAAGGTAGGGTTTAACAGAAAATTGAGATCGATTTGAGATGCCAATGTTTCAGTTACTTGAGTATATTTGCCCAATTTTCTTTAAAATTGACGGATTGGTCACGACAGGGAAACTAAAACAAACTATAGACTGTTGTTTTAAGGTTGTGTTTGGCATTTGCATTCTCACATATACGGTTTGGGATAGTGCAATTTGGATATTTTTGGGCCAGGTTCAAGCTTAGCCCATTGAAAAGAGGTGAAACATTTCCCTGGCCCGAATAGAATTAGTTATTTCTCTTCTTTTGTAACAATTTTAAGGATCTATTTTTGTTGGAAAATGATATATCTCTTGCGAGTTACGTGATAAATATAATTATTAATATTTTGATAATTTATTTAGTATAGTGAGCTAATCTTATAATGTAATCCAATTTCTTGTATTAATATATATATTGCAACAAAAGCTTTTGTAATATAAAGAAGGACTCATTTTTATTTCTTATTTACCCTTAAACTATTGAGTGTTTAATGTATTAATAATGACATGACGTTGACATTGTAATGTTATAGTATTAATTATACTATCATTATAATAAATATAACTCATTTTGAGAAAGAGAGAAAAACTGACCAATAAAACTCTCTTTTTTGTGTAGAATGAAAGGAGTATCGATTTGTCATATGTTGGCATTGATCCAGCTTATTTAGATTCGGTACTTCTGTTATAGTACTTTTTTAGGATATTAAACATAAAGAAAAAATTAATATTAAATAAGATTAGTTATTGTATTTTTTTGTAAAAAAAAATATGAAAAGCTATTTGTGTTGATCTATCATTTATATAAAATTGTTCAAAGAAGACAAATAAGAAGAAAAATTGTTTGAATTAATTCGCTTGTACGTGAATACTTTTGATTTTATAAAGCTTAATCAAATAATCTGAATTCAAAAAACATCTTCGATCCCTTTTTCTTTTCTTATTGTATATATGCGAAAAATTAGGCAATAAAGCTCCTCGATCTTTTCTTATTTTAAGTGTTTATAATTATATAAATAATATTTGATCATAAGGAAAATCATATATATTATATATAGAGGAAATTTCAAGGGCAGAACTCTAAATAGCAGAACTCTTTAAACAGCAGTACTATTTAATAGGCTAACTCCCGTTTTTTTTTAAAGCCAACTCCCGTGTTTTTCTTTAAGCTCCTCAGTCCTCTCTCCTCGATAGAAATTGAGAGAACCAAGCCCTAGATAGAAACAGCTAGCAGAAAACGAAGGAGCAGCAGCAGAAGAATGAACTCCCGTCTTTTTTTGGCAACTTCTTTCTTCGCAATAGAAACCAGAAGAAAGTTAGCCCCAAATCACCCCCAAATCAGAAGAACCAAGCCCCAAATCGGCTCTAATTGGGACTTTATTCCCCAAATCGTGACTTCTCAATTGGTACACTTTCTTTATATTTTGAATTTCGTACTTTTTGTTAGGTTTTGTTGGATGTTATTTAGGTCGTCTCTGTCTCAATTACTTCGGATTTTGGCTACTTTTCTTCTTTTATCTTTTGAATTTCGTATTAATTAATCATGGGAAGGAGTTGATGGAAGTCAGCTGCTAGTTTTCGTAATACTTGTGATAATTCATGTTAATTTCTCAATAAGAGAGAAGGCCTTTTCCTCGCTCAAAATACTAATGAGTTGTTATCAACCCCTTACAAGCGTTTTCGTAATACTTAGGATAATTGACAATATGAAGTATATATATATATATATTTCATCCAATAATTGACATCACATTCTCATACTTAAATAAGCCAGCTACCAGGAATTTTCACATGAAAGAAAACTACTTTCTGAAAAAGTAGTACTCTGAAAAAGTAGTACTCCTACATAGGAAGAATATACATGTATATATCACGAGTACAAAAGCAGGTAGAGAATGAGGAGAGTGAAATAATATATGGGTTTTAATCACACACTACATGAGATTTCTTCTCTGCAACTTTCTTTATTCTTTATTGTCTGCATTGTCCAGGTGTAAATATAATGGATGACATAAAGCATGAAATAGGGAGTTATGGGGATAATGTAGAAATGAGTTTGGAAATAGAAATGGATGGAGATGAATTGACTGCAGAGGGGTTGAATGTGGACAATACTAAAACTTTTGTATACTATCCTCAAGTAGCTGATGAGTTTACGCCTAAGCTAGGTCAAGAATTTCAAACATTAGATGATATTCACACTTTTGACAATACATATGCAATGCATGCTGGTTTTAGTGTACGAAAGTTTTATGAGAGAAAAAAGGCGGGAAGCAATGAGATTTGTAGGAAGGAGTATGTGTGTTCTAAGTAAGGAAAGGGCAAACTATTAGCCGATGTGGTTGTAAAAAGAAAACGTGGATCGACAAAAGAAGGTTGTAGTGCAAGAATTGTAGTGCTAAAAAGAAATGACATATACGTAATTACTAAAATTGAAGAGTCATTGTCACCCATTGTCAACCCCACATAAGAAACATTTTTTACGATCGCATCGTAATGTGTCAACTGCCCAAAAATCTTTGAGCCAACAACTTGGCATGGTGAATATACCACAATGCCAACAATATAATTTTCTGTCAGTTCAGGCGGGAGGGTTTGAAAATATTAGTTGCACGCAATGAGATTTGTATAATTTTGAAAGAGACAAACGTAATGAGTTGGAGGGACATGATGGTGATATGTTGAATGAGTACTTAAAGTTGGAACAACAAAAGAATCCTGCATTCACTTTCACAATTGGCACAGACGATGAAAAAAGGATTACTCGTTGTTTTTGGGCCGATGCAAGTTCTAGACGGGCTTATAGTTTTTACGGTGATGTAGTCATTTTTGATACCACGTACAATACTAATCGTTATGGAATGATATTTGCACCACTACTAGGGGTTAATAACCATGGTCAAACTATTGTATTTGGTTGTGCTTTCTTAAGTGATGAGACCGTTGATACTTTTGTTTGGTTTTTCAAGTGTTTTTTGGAAGCAATGCCAGGTAATGCACCTGTGATGATTATCACCGATCAGGATCCGGCTATGACAAATACAATTTCACATATCCTTCCAAATACATTTCATAGGTATTGTAGTTGGCACATCTTAACCAAATTTTCAGAGAAGATTGACTCAGTAAAATTCAAAGATTATTATAAAGAGTTTTCAGATTGCATTTGGGACTCAGAAACTGTAGAAAAGTTTGACTCCACTTGGGTGGAGCTGGTGGAGAAAAGTGGGTTGAATGCTAATAAATGGCTACAATCAATGTATGACATCCGTTGTAGATGGGTACCCGCACATGTGAATCATGTTTTCTCAGCTGGCATGTCAAGTAGCCAACGAGCAGAGAGTTCTCATTCATTTTTTAAAAAATTTGTTTCTAAAAAGAATTCTTTAATGGATTTTATGATTCAATTTGGTCGAGACCTTCAACATCAACGACATATAGAATTGGTTTCGGATAACAAAGATTTGGTTGAGAGGCCGAGAATGAAATATCGTCATGACTTCTTAGTTCAAATGGTTGACATTTATACACACTCTATGTATTATAAATTTGAAGAAGAGTTGTGTGAAAGCTTGAATTATAGGTTTGATCTTATGAAGGAGGATGTCAACTACCATGACTATAAGAATTACAGAAGGAATGTCAACAACTGTAAAGTAAGAGAAATTCATTATGACAAATCTTTGGATTATGCAACATGCACTTGCAAAAAGTTTGAGAGTTTGGGAATTTTATGTCGGCATGTAATAGCTTATTTGCATAAGTATCATGATCTTGACAAATTGTCTTCTAAATATATTTTGAAGAGGTGGACAAAGACAGCAAAATTAAGTGGTGTAATTGATGATAATGGTGTGGCGATAAAAGATGACAAGCCATACTTACTCTTGCGGAGTCAATTGATTCAACAATCTTTAGCTTTCATTGATAGGGCTCTCACAAATGAAGAATCCACAAATGTTTTAAAAGATTGTTTTGTTAGTGTGGATGAAAAGATCAATCAAATTATTGGAAAGAATGGTTCCGAAAGAAACAATGAAATGGAGAGTGGTGGGATGACTGTATCCAAGTCGGTTAACATGTCTTCTACTTATGATCATAATTATATTGAGCCAAACCAAGTGCGAGCAAAAGGATGTGGCAAAAGGCTGAAGGGTGGCAAAGAAAAGGCTTTGGGTACATCAAAAAATCACAAGGGTAGACGTTGTAATGGATGTGGCAAAGTTGGTACGACACATGATAAAAGAAACTGCCCAGTGCTTAATAATCAGTAAGCAAGTTTACGTATTTTGACTGTGTTATTTGTTTAAAATTGACTTTGTTATTTGTTTAAATTTGATTTTGACTTTGCTATTTGTTTAAATGTAGAATTGGAGCATCAAATGATGATGCTACTCAGAATACAATTGACAAATAGAACTAATGATCATGAGGTATGTGAACTAATAGAACTTTTGTTTTTCTTTTATATCAATACCATTCGTGTTGAATTGGAAGAATTTTGTTCTAAGAGATAGTACTTGTACTAATAGTTGCTTTTATATTTTTCATGTTGCCCCTAACCAAGAGATGTCATGTTTTTATTTCTTCGCATTTCCTTGAATCAGAAAATCACAAGGATCAAGTTGGCAATCAAGTTCGCAATCAAAATTGCTTTTGCTGTTGGATGGAAGTTAAGGGGACTTGCACATTTTTTTGCTTTTGCCTCTACAAAAGAATGTAATAGTTCAGTAGTGGAATTTTAGTGGTGAAACTCCAAAAGAATGTAATAGTTTAGTAGTATCTCCTCAATTTGCTGCTTTTGTCTGTACAAATTATGCCCACTGCCTAGTGTTAATCATGGATTTGCCTTGACAATTATGTTAGTTTATATGATATTCTCCATGAATCATTATTTTGATTCAAAAAGTATTGCTCCTGAATTGTAGTCTTAATGGCAGCATCAACTTGATGAGCCCAATTTGTCAACAAACCAATTGTATACAAGAGAGAAACAAACCAACACTCATGCTGATGACAGACAACTGCAAATAAATAGCACTAGCACTAGTATTCTCATCCTCAAAGCTACAAGTACTCGTAGCACTTTACATCCCTTTCTGATGGATTTAACTTGAAACTTTCAATACCTTGAGCTGTCCTGTCCTGATTATACCCAAGTTATAATTCTTGAAATTTAATCACCATGATTCCGAGGAAATACAAAATTCCAATTCTATCTGGGTAACAATTTCAATTTGATTATAACAAAACATAAAGGCCTTAAAACTAACTCTTATTTATTTTAAACTTATAATTGTTTGGTATGTTTATAACAAAATAGTTTTATTGGTATTACTCAAACTTAGTAGTCATCCTACGAAACTGAAAGGCCTTAAAGATTATAACAAAAGGTCGTAAAGATTATAACAAAACATATTTCGTGCATACTAGAAAATTTCAGGTGCTATAAAGTTTAAGGAATTTCATGACCAGTCATTAGAAAATATTGGTAGCCTTAAGATCCTTAATCTCGCACACAATTAATGGTAGAATAAGATGTTAAATAAGGGAACTACAACTTCATTACATTAAATAATTTTATTACAAAGCAACTACAACTTCATTATAAACAACAACATGAAAGAAAAAATAAAAACCGAGTACACCACTTTTTTCTTCAGTCTTTCGTTGTTCAATTTCATCTCCTCAATTTTTGCCACCAACTCTTGATGTTTCTTTTCTACAATAGCTTTGTCATTTTTGGCATTGATAATAACAATAGTAAGGTTGTCAATCCTTTTTTTCAAAACTTCTATTTCAGACTTCAATTCATTGTTTTCGCGATAATACTGACTAATTCTTGAGCCCGGTGACATTGGTGGATCAATCCATTCAAACGAGTCACATGGTATTGTTTTATAATTTGTGCAACCAACAAATTGCCTCCCGGGATTTGTTTTGGTCCATGAAACCTTCACAGGAGAAGGAACTCCACATTTGCAACTGCGGGATGAGCTCCCTGTTGAATTTGTGCTCGTGACTTGGAGGGGGGAATTAGTTAGGGTGCCAACATTAATTCAGTTAACTGAATTAAACATAAATATGGAACACAAATAAAAGTTACTAGACTAATAAAATAGAAATGAAACATGTCCATTATATTTACACCATCATCATCAACAACAACAACAACTTCCTACAGAAACCAACAACTACTTTCACCAAGCCAGAAAAATATGTGTTAGGCATATCTGTGTTGTTTGTTCTGAATTTTATTTATTTATTTATTTATTTGGTCATGTTTTTTCACCTGTTACAGTTTTCAAGAATAAGAATGGCACTTGTGATAGAATGAATCCTTGAGTTGTGTAATTTCGCATAGATGTAAATTATAAAAGGTAGAGAGGTAGGGAAAGGGGAAATAAATGATAATGTGAGCTTATTTATTTATGTAAAGCCCCTTTGTGATTGTATTTGTAGGATTCATACGAAACCCAACAAAACCCAACAATCTAATTTGGGGTTAGCAGATTCATACGAAACCCAACAAAACCCAACAAAAAGTACAGAGAAGAATCGATTTGGGGTTTGCTTATTTCTAGGGAATAACTAAATAACTTCAAACAAAATCCAACAAAACCTAAAAAGTACGAAATTCAAAAGATAAAAGAAAAGTAGCCAAAATCCGAAGTCATTGAGACAGAGACGACATAATAACATCCAACAAAACCCAACAAAAAGTACGAAATTCAAAATATAAAGAAAGTGTACCAATTGAGAAGTCACGATTTGGGGAATAAAGTTCCAATTAGAGCCGATTTGGGGCTTGGTTCTTCTGATTTGGGGATGATTTGGGGTTAACTTTCTTCTGGTTTCTATCGCGAACAGAGAAGCTGCCAAAAAAAGACGGGAGTTCGTTCTTCTGCTGCTACTCCTTCGTTCTTCTGCTAGCTGTTTCTATCTAGGGCTTGGTTCTCTCAATTTCTATCGAGGAGAGAGGACTGAGGAGCTTAAAGAAAAACACGGGAGGTAGCTTTAAAAAAAACGGGAGTTAGCTTATTAAATAGTTATGCTATTTATAGTACTAGCTAGTGAAAAATGAAAATTAAATTAATTAACCATGTACGTACGTACGTACACGTACGGATAATTAACATGAGGAAATTCAAGTGTGTGTATTATACCTGCCTGCTATATGCTGATGAATTAAACTAGGCCTATCAATATATTTATGCAACTGCTACAAGTTTTAGACGCAGATGAATGGATGGATAGATGTCCAAAGTGATGAGAAAATGCATAGTATTGCTCTCTTTATATAGCGATCCTGCAAGACAAATGACATCATGTTACGTTAATTATAATTACTGTAATTTTTACAAGTAATTTAATTTAAATTTGCGGTTAACAGTGAACCCAAAAAATCATTTTTATTTAGTTCATATTGTTGGGTCATGATATTTCATATATTGGGCCGAATGGATTGGGCCTACTTATTTGTTTAGTCCATTAGATCTTTACAATTGGGTCTTAAAGATGTTGGGCCTAGTCATCATCTTGTTCCTGTTGAATCCTTACGAGATCGGGTCGGATCAGTGGGATGACCCATTGGATATTTTAATATCTCTATCTTTGACTTGTAATGATGAAAAAGAAAAGTTGTTGACCAAAAGTCTGCAGATCATTAATGTAGATGGGATTATAGCCTGCCGGCGGCATGCACAGTGGAGAAAAAAGGTGACAGTCTGCATGCAGTCGGCAAAGATCACTGAGGAGTGGGGGGCTGTGTCAAATGGTAGTGGGTGACACGGTAAACCGGGTAAGAGAGTATAACCTAACAAGGAAAACTTCATGAAAAGGTACGCACACATACAACTGAGTTTTTTTTCTCTCACAATACACTAGATATCTTGTCCTCCATTGTTAACCTTGTGAACACCGATACTGACTCTCACACCTGAGCTATCCCCCGACGGTCGAAGCCGTCAAGTTTGTGGTGTTGATCGTGTTTACTGTGCAGGATCAGGACGTCTTACGTGATTGGGACGTGACAAAGAATCTTGGCGTTAACACATATATATCCCGCTAGGCGCTAGCTAGTAGCTAGTGAACAAATTAAATTAAAGACAATAAGTGAGAAAATCTCCAATCTCTTAATTGGTTATGCTTATGCACACGTAGATTGTATTTTCCTTTTTCATTAAATACTCTAGATACGATTGTAGTTAACTTAATCTCGCTTTTCTTTTATGACCTCAATAAAAACGCTTTATATATATATAGAGGCCGAATCAGGTCCGGACTCCCGGACCTTTTTTTTTTAAAACAACAAAAAAAAAATTATGGAACTTGAATTTTTACATAATACAGTGTTTTGGGTGTGATTTGGATACATATAACAAAACATGTCTGGACCAAATTTTAACACTGTCCGGACTCCCAGACATGTTCGTGTTGTGTGTGTGTGTGTGTGTATATATATATATATATATATATATATATATATATATAAAATAAAAAAAGAAAAGATAGGGAAGAAGAAGCATATATATTTAAGCTACCGTTGGTTTATTAAATATGAGTATTAAGATGGCTTAATTTGAGTGCAAATTTCAACAGAAAATGAAGTGAATTATGTGAGTTTACCTCTTAAAAACTTCACATTTTATTCGATAAAAAAATAAAGTTGTTTGATAAAATTTTATTTTTCTTAGAGTATCTCTAACAGTCTCTTCAACTACTTTGGGATACTCAAATAGGTGAGCCACTTCAGAAAAATCTTCTCCAACAGTCTCTTCAAACGGCCACGTAGGTCAACAAACATTCTTCGCTCTTCAAATCTACAACCTCCTTCTCAATATTCAAATCTACAATTAAAGGCTAAAAAACTATTTATTATGCTTGATGGGTTTGATGCATAGCTTATTAAATTGAAGAGACTGATGAGACACAAAATATAAAAATAACAACAAACATCAACTTGAAGAGTTTTTTTACTACTACTCTTAGAGATGCTTTTATCATCTTTTAATCGGTAAGAGAAATATATAAATCTAAATAATTAAATGAAAATTTTAAATCTATGGAGCCTCTATAAATATTGTACTCTCTCAATTCCAAATTTTAAGATTATTATTGATTTTTGAAAAAATCAATTTTCAGATATTTTAAAATTTAAAAGTCTTTCAGATGTTTTATACTTTTTAGTTACCAACAATTTTTTAAGTTTAGATGTTATTTCATGACTCAGATATCTAATTTATTAAAATATATTAACAATTTATATCTTAATTATTCAATTTTATCAAACACCATTTTAATTCGATCCAACTGACAGACCAAAATGGAGGGTGGAGATTCAATGATTTAGAGCCATATATATTAGAAAATCAAATGTATAAATTGTAATTGAATTTTTATGGACTTAGTCATGTTGAGTTGATCAACATAATACCCAAAGACTAAAATTAGTAATTTTAAAAAGTTATCTTGTGTGATTCAATAATGATTGAGTTGAGTATTTATTGTAAGAATAAAATATATCGACATTCCTTGTAGATAATTATAATAACATTCATCATTTTTTTAATTTTTGAAGTAACAGTCAATGTAAGACTTTAACTTTTTATAAATAAAGATTTAATTTTCTCTAAATATTATTCTAAATAGTAAAGTAATAATTTAATAAATGTTATAGTTATAGGTGATATGTGCAAATTTTACAAAGTAAGCAAGTTGTTATAAAATATTCGTTTGGTCGGAGAATATTCTTTTTTGTCGGGGAATATTCGTACGACGGCGCAATCATTGGTGGACCCCACAACGGAATAACTGTCGGATATAGAAAGCGACAGAAATAAATTTTTTATAAAAATAATGACAAAACTTTTACCGTTAAACTGTTGAAATAACTAGTGATAAAAGTACAGTAATACGCGTTGTTGCACAGTAGCACACGGGATTGCACAATATTTATAATTATTGATTCTTATGTAAGAAGTCACTTACTCAATAATTATCACAGTAGTTCTTGTATAGTATCTCATATTATTGATTCAATAATTGTTACAACAACATCTGCATAATATTTTATATTATTAAATCAAGAATTGTCACGACACAGTAACTCATGTTATTGAAATGATATTATTAGATAAGCATTATTGTCAATGTCTAGAAAGTTCTGTCGGGAAAATGAGTTAGGTTATCTAATTCGCGCCAATATAGAGAAATCCTTACCGGAAAGCCCCCTATTTCATAGGAACGATCTGGTTGTCAATATTAAAATCTATAATATTAATGGTAAATAATTATTGAAAAAATTAAATATTTTGTTGATTAAAGATAAGTGAATTACAAAAATTAAAGGGGAATAATGCGAACTTAGAAAACTTTTGGGGTACCAAAGTGTAATAAGTCGACCAATCCATGCGAACTTGAATCAACCGATCAGAGAATAAATGATGCAAGCATGATGTAAGCAGAACATCATCCTTAAAGAAACACAAAAATGATGCCATTGAGGGACTAAGGTGCAATTAATGAGGTACTAAAGTGTAATTAACCTAGGTACCAAACTTTAATAAGCTGAGCCCCTAACGTGCAATTATTGAAACTATGTTTTCCTATAAATAGATATCTAAGTTCATTAGTTCTTCACCAATTCACTAAAATTATAGAGAGAGAAACTATAGAGAGAGAATAAGAGAGAAAGAAGAAGAGTATTCTTCTACTACACTATTGCAGTATCCAATAAGATAAGTGCATGGTATTATTTATTTCATATTCATAAATGATGTTATTTTTTTCATACTCATAAGAGTAGTCATTCTATTCCTTATTAATCTGTGAAAATAATATGTCTACGTGGATTGTCGCATACTTGGTGAATAACCCTTCGTATTCATTCTTTATTAAATTGTGGAAATGATCTGTCTACGCGGATTACTGCGTGACGGGTGAAAATTCATTTATAGTTTCGTATATTATTTCATTTCATATTCCTAAATCTAAACTTACTATGGTAAGTATTGCTTCTATAATTCAAATATTTTTGTAAGACCCCGAATTTTATGAAATAAAAGTATTCAATTTTTTTTATAATTACTATTCAGTAAATGGTTAAATTGATAAAAAGGTTAAAGTTAAGGGTGATATATTTAAATATTTTTAATAAGCAAGTGGTTATGAAATACTCATTGTTGTCGGAGAATATTCGTTTGGTCATGGAATATTCTTACTGTCGGAGAATATTCGTACGACGGCGTAGCCATTTGTGGGTTCCATAATAGAATAACTGTCGGATGAAGAAAACGACAAGTTTGAGTTTTTATAAATAAAGGCGTAGTTGTTACCGTTAACACTGTTGGATTACCTGGTGGTTAAAATACAGTAATACGCGTGGTTGCACAGTAGCACACGGTATTGCACAGTATTTTTAAACTATTGATTCTTACGTAAGAAGGCACTACTCAATAATTATTACAGTAATTACTGTTCAATATTTTATTTTATTGATTTAATAATTGCTGCATTGATATTTTATATTATTGTTGTTCCAATAATTGTCACTGCACAGTATTTTTGTAACGCCCCGAAATTTGGTCTATCTTCACACCCGGATTACGTACGTCACAAGTACATCATTCATCTAATATACATCATTATATACTGAAATATAACAACATACACTCTCATATCCCAGGTTCTGGAAACCTTATAGCCTCTTTCATTATAAATAATAATAATACATTATTCATTTCATCTTACAAGAGTGACTTTTATCCGCCACCAAGGATACATAACAGTTTATTAAACTAGTCTATCGTTCAGTTCCATCCTTCTACATTACAAGTTTTCACTTTATCTTCTCGCTCATTCACATTCTGCATTACACTTCATCTAGATACCGTCAACTTGATCTTTACGGAATCCTTCAGTTCTTCTAACTTTGTTCGCTGAAAATTGTTTTTTATTTAAAGCAAGAGTGAGCATTTAATTGCTCAGCAAGTCATAACAGTTGAACAAACAACTTCAGAATTAAAACATTTATTTAGAACTTCTATAACCGAACAAAGGTTATGAAGCAGCTTGAATAATAGGAATAGTCTCGATTCCTATCATTTTAAAACATCAGTCACTTTTACTTTGAAATACTTTCATTCCTCTACCTTTTTCATACACATCCTGTCTGGCTATAATCATTAGCACAGACTTAACAATAACGGTTCATGTATAAACAGAGCATCCTTGTATTGAACAGTCAATCATAGAATAGTTCATATCATAGAAATACCGAAGTGTTCAAATTGTGGCACAAGGCCTCATACATACTACTACCTTGTACATACATCGCACATATGCACATAGACAAGACTTCTCAAGTTCAACATCTGAGAAGTTTAAGAAACTAGCATTCATGTAATATGAATTAAGTTAGAAAACTTGCCTTACACCTAGCTACAGCTTACGCTGATCTGCTCATTCCAACTCCTAAGTAACACATAAGGAAAACATAAGCACCAATTAGTCATATATTTGATTTACGAATTGATTTAAACTTTACTTTACTTCTTAGGGTTTGCGTTCTTGAAATTTAAGCTTACGCGTCTAACTTCCTTTACCAGTTTACGGCTTCATGACATACGGAGATGTCTTACTCAGAACGTTCATCATCTTGGATGATTTATATTCTTATCTAACTCACATTCGGCTTTCATTAATCTTATTACCGTTCATTACGGCTTTCTTGATAATTCATAACTTATTTAATACTTTCGTTATCCATTACATGAACCCCATGTTCATTACTTATTCTTAGTGTCGAAGCTATACCGATTGTTGTATGATAAGACCAAGCGTCCATCGCAACAATGTTGTGTTCACAGCGTCTATACGCCTCACACTTAGCTCTCATTATCATGACATAACATTGAAATGTTATTCATTGCCCTCGTCATTCAACGTCTAAGGAATCACAACCATAGCAATTCCTCACGTTCGTTTATCACGACTACGGTCCCCAGATATCGGTTCCGTAACTCGCACTTACAATCTTTGTCTTTTAATCTTGTTTAATCTTTTCGTTTAACCTTTACTACAGCTTTAATTCACTAGAATAAGTGTTACATTAGTTGCACTATATGTTCATACTTCTTTCTTGCACATCCCCCAGTAATTAAGCAATAAAAATCTCATTTATGGGCATTGCCCTGCACCGGCGCTGCGACGCCGTGCCCCTTTCTTTACCTCGCGCTGCGGCGCCCCCTACTTCACCTTCTTCCTTTGGTCTGGCACTGCGGCGCCAAACCCTTTGTTATCTCTCGCGTTGCGGTGCCACTCTCCAGAAGTTTATGGCCGAGCTCGCGCTGCGGCGCCACTTCCCAAAGCTCAACCGGTGTTGCGGCGCCGAGCCTAAACCCTAGAAAATTTTCTAAATGTTCAATCCGATTCGAGACGCTTACTTCTCGATCTCATAACTTCTTCGTTATAACTCGGAACGAGGTCGTTCTAAAGCCATTCTCTTCCTTATCTTACGTACTTCAATACCCCTTAGACAAAACTTCATTCTGAATCTGTTAAAATGCCATTCAATTGGCTTGATCTTCACCCTTCGTTCATTTTTACGCTTTTAACACTCTTCGTTTGTTCGTCCGTAATTCGGTCATCCGAACTTGGAACTCGTTCGTTCTTGAGTCCATGACTCACGTTTTCTATGTTCTCTTACTTTCTTATGAAACCCTACACGTTTGGATTCATTTACTAACTTTCTAATTCTCGTTCGTCTTTTACGAAAATTTCACCATAAATTCGTTATAGCTACGTTTTAATTCGTTCTTCATGAACGTTTCTACCGTTCCTGACCAAATAATAAGCATCTAACTTATACGCTATGGTTTTAAACTTGTCCATCAAGAACAATTATCCTATAATGGTTTTAAATTTGTCCATCAACAACGTTCTTCGTGTTCTTCGCGTGTTCTTCGTTCGTTCTTCATTTTAATCAATATTTTGGATTACGATTTCACTTTTTATTGGAATTTGATGTTATTGAACACCATTCCTTACTTATTTCACCTACTCATTCATAATATTCATTCGGATCGCTCAAAATCCTCACGAATATTATACTTCCTTAAAAAATTTACAAACTAAACTTCTAATTCTCATTTCTTTATTTTCTTATGATTTCAATCATATGAAATCATTACTAACATCTTTTACTTCTTATTCTCATTAAGTTATGTTTTAAACATATTAAACTTAAAGAAAATATTAGAAGAGACTAGGGTTCGGATTACCGTTCTTCTTTAATCTTCTCCCATTGGACAAAGATTGTACGCGGCCTAGCCTTTCCTCTTCCTTCTCCTTCCCATCCGACCTCTCTCTCTCTCTCTCTCTCTCTTAAGTGTGGAGGATTTTCAAAATCCTGAAATATGAAATATAGCTTCCTATTTATAGAAAACTAAAGCTTAGGGCAAATTGGTCATTTCGCCCCCCACCTCCTTACTATTCCCACCTCTTCCAACACTTAGCCACCAAGTAAACTTGGCCTCCACCCTTACTTGGTGGCCAAGTGGCCGGCCCACATGCCCATGGGTCATCCCATAGGTTGCCCCAATGGTTATTACCCATCCGTTTACCCATCGGTTCGATCCGCGATTTCTTTTCTTGGTTTGGGCCTTAACCCTAATTCTTATTGGGCCTATCTTGGGCTTGTTTTCACAAAGCGTTGGGCTTGACATAATCTAAGTCCAATTGAATTCTACAAAGTCCATGAACTCAAAGTCCATTAAGACTAATCGTATTCTACGCATTCCATTCTCGTATTCTCGTATTCTCTTCGTATATCTTCGTACAATATTCGTATTATACGTCATACTAATCTTCGTACTATACTCGTATAATAACCCTAATTATTATACGAGATCATTAAATTCTCGGAACTTACTTTTTCTAACCCTTTGGTTTTAAGTTCGTAGGCGAAAACTTTGTTTTTGCCATAACTGAAATATTATTGAATATTCCATCACGTCTCAAAATTATACGTAATCATTAAATTCTCGGAATTTCAAAATAAATCTCCGAGCAGAAACTGATGAATAGTGCCTATTTCGTCTTTTTTCCCGAAAATATTTTTGTTCCCGGAAAATTTTTATTTTCTTCTTGAAAATTCCTATTCGTTCAATCTAGCTCGTAGCCAGAATCCTCCCGACTTATAATCACCCTAGGTTATAGAACGATTAATAAACACATAGCACATAATAGTATTAATAAAAATTAATTTTATTAATAACTAATTCTTTAAACCTAAATTCTGGACAATTCGAATTTTCGGGTCGTCACAATTTTCCATTACCAGATCAATAATTCATATTTGAATAATATTATTAGATAGCATTATTGACAATGTCTAAGGAAGTTCTGTTTAAGGAGAGGTTTGGTCACCTAATTGCGCGCCAGTAAGGAGAAACTCTTATCGAAAAGCCCCCTCTTTCCTAGGAACGACCTGGTTATCATAATTGTGATTCTGTAATATTATTTGTGAATAATTAATTATTGATTTATATGATAAGAAAATATTTATTTTATGTGGATATAAATGATGGATAGAGAAATATTTATTTTGTGTGGATATAAATGAATGAATTAATGCTGAGGTTTTTTATCAGTATTTTGTCGGAATGGAGGAATTCTTAGAAAAGTGTCAATTATTGAAAATTGATATTTTATCTTACATTATAAATGTATAATGTGGTTATATAATAATATAATAATGGTGATATTTTAACACTAAACTCACGATGCATGAATCAAATGAGAGAAATATAGAAATCAAAAGAAGAACAAAATATGGAAATTTCAGAAAAATTAGTTTATTACTTGATTTTGTAAAATACAAAACTCGTTGTGTATAATGAGTTAGGAGATGAGCCATATATCAAAATAAAGCCCTGGAAGTAAGCTAAACGCAAAAATTTGAATAACCCAAATATTCTTTGTGAATTTTTCGTGGTGACTGTTTGAGTGAAACTGGTACGAGAGACTTATAGTTCGAAAATCAAATCAGTGTTCTTAAAGCTCTATTGCGTGAGTTATAATTTTAATCCGACCGTTGGATCGTTGTGATTTTTGGATATGTTATACATATATAAGTTTAGTATATGTCCACAAATTTTGAACCGTTAAAAATTAACACATGATCTGTTATGAATTTTAAGAGGTGTTGAAAAACGTCCGTATGTGAATTTCGGACATTTTCTGTTTGGAATTTCGAAAAACTTAAAGCTTCAAAGTTCTAGAGAATTCGATTTCGTATGGAATGGACATAAAATTTATATTTTTCTGATAAAAGGGATATTTATTATGAATTATTGAATTTTCAGAAATTAAATATTTTTATTAAAATTATGGGTGGGACCCACTTTTGTTAAAAACATGTGGGCTGCAAAATTTTTCAGAAATGGCATGCTGGCTTATTCAACAAAGCATGCATAGAAAGATAAAAGAATTATATTAATATTTTATTAATTTAGTCTCCTTTGGCGTTCTAGCATTTTTCTATAAATAGGGTACTTAGTTAGAATTAAAAATCACATCAGAAACAAGTTTTCTCTCTCTCTATGTTATCAAGCGTGTTTTGTGAGTATTTAGATACTTTGAGAGTTGCTATTCATTGTAAGTTTCTTTCGACATTACATCCGAAATTTCAGCCAGAAGTGCTATTCTTTTGAGGTAAGGGATAATAAGGGATGTTATTTTCTTCATAATGATATTATTCTTTCAATATCATTATATCGAAATATTGGTATAGATTTTATTGTGAAATTTCTATCTTTTTTATGTCAGGGTTACTATTCACGTATACGACACTATTCATATATATGACACTATTTACGTATATGACATTATTTACGTATACGGTACTTTGTACGAATACGGAGTACTATTCACGAGTTACTATTCATGAGTTACTATTCACAAGTTACTATTCATGAGTTACTATTCACGGGGTACTATTCACGACAAACTTGGTTTTTTTTTCTGACCAAATTATCGTTGATTTATGAATATTGCTCTTGTAATTAAATTCATATTTTAATCATATTATTTTTATTATCATATATAATATTTTTATAATCTTGGTGATGAAATTTCTCTTTGACTTGAGTGTAAATATGGGTAGATTATTGGTATGATCGTGACTATGGGTTCCCTTTGGCCAGTAGTGCAAAGATGAATTGTTGACTCAGATGATTATGCCCATTGAATTTATAATTGAATATCTTTAGCTGAAGAGCAAAGGTGAATTGATCAACATGGTTATAATTATTGTTCTGAAATGATTATATATTTCTTTGAGATATTAATATCTTTGGCCTGTAGTGCAAAGATGATCTGTTGTTGAATATCTTTGACCTGTAGTGCAAAGATGACCTGTTGTTGAATATCTTTGGCCTGTAGTGCAAAGATGATCTGTTGTTGAATATCTTTAGCCTGTAGTACAAAGATGACCTGTTGTTGAATATATTTGGCCTGTAGTGCAAAGATGTATTGATTATTGATGCTTACGTGATAAGTCACTCAGTTATACTCAATTATTGCTACAGTAATTGTTGCATCATATCTCTCATATTATTGATTCAATTATTATCACAGTATCATCTGCATAATATGTTATATTATTAAATCAATAATTGAGACGACAAAGTTATTCATATTATTATTTGCAATATTGACAATGTCTAGAAAGTTCTGTCGATGAGAGGTTAGATAATCTAATTGCGCGCCAATAGGGAGAAATCCTTATCGGAAAGCCTCCTCTTTCCTGAGAATGATCTGGTTGTTAAATATTGTGAGTTATAATATTAATGATGAATAAGTTCGTGTTGATTAAAGATGAAATTGATGGTTCCATTGTGTGAGAATTATTAGTGTTAATGAAAATTGACATTTATTTCGATAATAATTAATGTCTGGAGGTTATATTGACCAATCGGGTAATTAACCGGATAAATGAGCAATTAATTGCTATTAATTCACATGCTTATAACTATGTTTTCACATGTGTGTACTATTGATTCACATGATTTACTATTAAGGGAGTTGGTGCAAGATTGATAATACTTGCATGACTAAATTAGAAATGGAGGTATAGTTGAAGGTACTATACTGTAATTCGTATTTTCACATGATTATAACTATTGATTCACATGATTGAACTATTAATTCACATTATTTACTATTAGAGGAAGTGGTGCAAGTTTGATAATACTTGCAGGACTAAAGTAAAAATGAAGAAAAAGATGGAGGTATTATACTGTAATATTTTGAGCCCCAAAATGTGCAATTGTTGAAACTATATTTTTCTATAAATAGAAGCTCATTCTTTCTTCATTTCTCACCAATTCACTAAGTCTTACAAGAGCAATTATTATAGAGAAATTATAGATAGAAAGAAGAAGAGAAGTCTGCTACCTCACTATTTCAGTATCCAATTTTCTTCTAAGGTAAGGGGTATTATTTCTTTCGTATTCATGAAGAGAGCTATTGTTATTCCATTCCTTATTATTCTGTTGGAATATCCTGTATACGCGGAATACCGTATACATGGTGAAATTCTTCTGTTATTTCATTCTTTATTATTCTGTTGGAATATCATGTCTGTGCGAATTACGCATGACCTGGTTCCGTTATTTATTATTCTGTTGGAATAACCTGTCTGTGCGGTCTATCGCATGCCTAGTGAATTCTTCTGTTATTCCATTATTTATTATTCTGTTGGAATAACCTGTCTACGCGGACTACCACATTCATGGTGAATTCTTTTGTTATTTCATTCTTTATTATTCTGTTGGAATAACCTGTCTACGCGGACTATCGCATGCATGATGAATGACCCTTCGTATTCTTTATTAAACTGTGGAAATGATCTGTCTACGTGGATCCATTTACAGTTTCGTATATTCTATTATACTCGTATGAGATATCATTTCTTTTGTACTCGTCATGGAATATCATTTTCTTTGGTATTTTTCTTTTACGAGTTACTATTCATGGGTTACTATTCATGGGTTACTATTCACCCGGTTACTATTCACTCTAGTATTATTCACTCGGGTATTCGGGGCACTTTTCGTGCCGGAGTACAATTCACGAGTTACTATTCACCCGATTACTATTCATTTTAGTATCATTTACTCGGGTATTCGGGACACTTTTCGTGTCGGGATACTATTCACATAGTACTATTCCCGAAGTACTATTCACGGGGTACTATTCACCCAAAAAATATTTTTTTTTCTATCCAAATTATTTTTGGTACATGAATATTATTCTTAAATTTTACTCCACAAAGCAGTATCATGTTGACAATTTGGACGTTATTGATTTCTGGATAAATTAAATTATAAATCTTTAAAATTTATCTTGAACTTGTTTTATTGAATTATTATGTTATTGTCATCATCCTCATGCTTATATTGTGAAGAAAGTCATCTTTGACTTACGTGCATAGATGGACTTGGTATGATTATGACCAGGGATCATTCGGTATAATCATGACCTATAATGTTATAAATGATGTGGTAAAAGACCTCAGTGGCCTGTAGTGCATTAATGGACAGTTTTTGGTATGATTATGACCAATGATTATTCGGTATAGTCATGACCATTGATGATTTAATGAATATCCTTGGCCCGTAGTGCAGGGATGATTCGATGATGTGGTTTATTTATTAAGCTGAGTCTCAGCGATAAAAATTAATGAAAACATTTTAAATCATAGAAGATAGTAGATATCATGCTCTACTTGACTCTTCTAATGGATTGCTTATTTTCGCTGCAGTTGTTGATCTAAAACTTATTGTCTATTGTATTCTATCAATTGTTATACTGTTTAAGGCTAAGGATAATTTATTCTGCATTATCTTAGTCATAATATTTCTTACTGGGCTAGTTGATCTCACTCTTTCTTTCACTGTTCTCTTCAGAAAATGAGAATATAGCTGGGACGAGTAGGGAAATGGATTGATGGTCCAGATGGTTGTTTTAGTAGTCCTCACTATTCTGTGAAATAGTGTGATAATAATTGTAATAAGGACTCCATTGAGAGTGGATATTGTCTAAAAAGATAATATTCTTGTTTAAACTCTCAGCTATGTTTTGTCGTATATTACACGACAGTTGTATAATTAAGTTTGTATTTAATTTATTTAACATGTATCTGGTGACCCCAGATGGGTGATGTATACCTGTTTTGGGGGCGTCACATTTGGCCCGTAGTGCAAAGATGGACAAGTGTTTGACATGATCATGACCATTGATGATACAAATGAATATCTTTGGCCCGTAGTGCAAAGATAGACTATTGTTTATCATGATCATTGGTTTTACAGTTGAACATCTTTGACCCGTAGTGCAAAGATAAAAAATTGATTGGTATGATCATGACCATTGATATTACAGTTGAGTATCTTTGGCCTGTAGTGCAAAGATAGACAATTGATTGGTATGATCATGACCATCATTGTTACATTTGAATATCTTTGGTGTAGGGTGTAAAGACGATATGATTATTGAGTGTCTTTAGCCTTTGTGGCAAGGACATTGAGTGAAAGTTTTATTAAGTCTTTGTGGCAAGGAGAAACTATTGATTTACATTATTATAAATATAAATTGTGAATTTTACTATAATATTTGGTGGTGTAGGTGAAAACAAGTGATGAAAATTCTCTTTGTCTTGGGTACAACAAAGAACTATTGATGAGTATCATAAGAATAAAATATTAATGATGAACTTTTAATTTGGAGGAGATAGTATACATTATGTTTTACTTGACTCTTCTAATGGATTGTTGATTCCACTGCAATTATGATTGAATACTTTACCATCTACCATATGTTCTAAATAGTCAATACTTTTTACTACGCTATTTGTGCTTACTCTTTTACTTCACAATTTCTTTTAGATAATTAGAGTGTAGTTGGGTCGAGCGGGGATAACAGGAGAGTAGAGTGATGATTTGTGACTGTTAAAATTTCTCAATATATTATAAAACAGTATGACAATATATAATTGTATTGAGTACTTAAAATGTGTTGCCGTATTTTATATGATAGTTTTAATAGTTGTAAATAGTAAGATTTGTATTTGAATTTTGTGGTCTGTATTTGGTGACTCAAAATGGGTCAGTACCCCTCTAGTCTATAATATGTAACATTTATTATCCCTAGTGTGGTTGATCAACTAATATTCAAAAATATTTTTAATATAATGTCTAATATACTCTTCAAGTTATAATGTTTAATATATCCACTAAATATAAACTTATATTTTATAATTTTTACTTAGCTTGATCTAATTAATTAAATTATGAATTTGTGTATTAATAAATAACATATTTCTAAAAAATTAATAAATACTTACTTTATAAAAAAAATAAAGTCATACACTTTTTGCTAATTAAATTTCTTAAAAATTAAAATTTACGTAATATACATTCAAATATATTTTTTGTAATTAAAAAAATAAAATTTTAATAAGCATAAAAGTACAAATTAACACAAATATAATTTGCATAAAATAAACTTATTATTCATATAAAAAAGTATTAAAAATTATATTAATTATTTTTCTCAAATATTAAACTAAACATAAATAACTCTTAAGCATAATTATTTACAATAAAAATGACAAATGTTATTACTAAAAAAAAAAAAGTATATTAAAAAAACTTCTTATAATAAGATAGAGGTAGTAATAAATATTATTATATTTTCTTTTATTCAATATTGTATAAAAATAATGCCAACTATATACTAAAAAATGTAATTAAAATCATAAATATCTCAAATTTTGACATATACTCAAGAAAATTTAACATCTAAAAATCATAATATGAAACTAAGAATTCAAATAATAATTTTTGTTGTTAAACATCAAAAACTAAACTATCAACATATATACTCACTCACTTTAGTTAGAAAACCTAGGAGTGAGCAAAAAATGGGTAAAATCGAATTACCAAACATAACCGAATTATTTCGGTTATTTGATTTTTTTTTTCTAATTTCGGTTGTATCCGATTTTTTGTTCAATATTCGGTTTCAGGTTCGACAATAAAAATCAAATCATTCGGATATATACCCGAATAACCGAATTTATTAATTAAAAATAATTATTTTATATTTATATGTATTCTATTCACCACCAAAGTCTTCCTACATTATACGTCATTCTCTTCCTAGGAAATAGGAATAGCAAACTGCACTAACCCTTTTCAATTTTCATTTCCCAAATTTTCATCTCACTCTTAGTCTCCTGCCTCCTGCCTCTCTCAAGTCTCATCCCAAATCCCAAATTTCTGGCCTCCGCCTCTCACTTATCATTTTCTCAGCCTATCCGCCTCTCATCCCAAGGTACTGAAGGAGAACATTCAAGGTATCACCAATCGCCATCGAAAATTTGGGGAGGGTCTAGATTTGGTTACGACGGCAAGAATCAAGATGGTATGGCCGTGTGGGTATGAAGCTGGAGCTTGGAGGTGTGATTGTATTCCTACATCTTGATTGTATTCATACATGCTTATAATTTTCGGTCATCATCTGTGCCCAGAAGCAGTTGCTCTTTCTTTGTTATCCTTCTGTATCTAATTAATTGTTTGTATCCCAACCCAGATTTTGTTACTTACTTTTGCAGTTTGCTAGGTATGAACTCCTCTCCATCCTTTGTTTTGCCGAAATATCCATAATCCGATCTTTTTCCAACATTAACTGCAATAAGATAGAAAATTTGTTTCAATCTCACTGCATGTGACTCTTCAATTTTGGTATGGATAACATCAGAGTCGATTTAGGAATTTTGTGGAATCATTTTTGGGTGTTATTTTTTTATAGCAGTGTTCGGTTATTACCCGAAATACTGATTTAAAATTCTTAATATTTTTATCACTTATCCAAAAATATGTGCCAATTAAATTAAATTATTTGAATGAGATAGTCTTAATTACAAATAAAACTATAATTAAAATGCATTGTATTAAAAAGGATAGTTAAACATATATATATATATATATATATATATATATATATATATATATATATATATATATATATATATATACGGTCTAGATCTTAAGCTTACCTGTAAGACTCCAACTTTTATGAATAAAGATGAATTTTTCTCGAAATATATTTTTGAATATTATGGAGTAAATTTGATATAATGTTATAGTTGTGGGTAATATTTATAAATTTTGCAAAATAAGCAAATTGCTATAAAATATTTGATTGGTCGGGAAATATTCGTTTTAACAGGGAATATTCGTACGACGACACAATCATTGGTGGACCCCATAACGAAATTATTGTCGGAGTTAGAGAACGACATAAATATCTTTTTATAAAAATAAAGGCGAAAGTTTTACCGTTAACTGTTGAAATACTCGATGATGAAAAGTACAGTAATACGCGTGGTTGGATAGTATCACACGGTATTGATTACTGATGCTTACGTGAGAAGTCACTCAGTTATATTATATTTTATTATGCATAGTATTTACATAGTGCTCGCATAGTGTTTGTATAGTAAATCCTATTTTTTTTTCAGCCGATGTTCGACGCCCGTGGTTCGTTTTCTTTGTGCGTCTGTGAGAAAAAATTCAAATAGTATCATTTTCATTCTCCTATAAATAGAATACTTATTTAGAATTGAAAATCTCACCAGAATCAGAAAATTCTTTTTTTATAATATTGAGCGTATTTCTTTAGAGTTTTAAAAAGTTTTGAGCGTAGAAAACAGTGAAAGTTTTCTTCAAGAATATCCCCGCTATACCAGTTGGAATACTCTTCTTTTTAAGGTAAGGGATATTATTTTTGTTCAGTATTCATATGAAATAATATTTTCTTCCATACTCTGTAGTATGTAAGTAATATTATTTCGTTTCAAATTTTGAATTCTACACTCATTTTGTTAAAATTTTGGCTTCTATACTCCATAAAATTAGTAGAATATCCTTGATATTTACGCTTCATCCAGTATCTTTTCATGAAAATATTATTCTGAGCATTCTTGATAAGTTTTAACTTTTTCATGCCGAAGTACTATTCACGGGGTTACTATTCTCGAAGTACTATTCACGGGGTACTATTCACTCAGTTACTATTCACCCGGGGTAATATTCATGATAAAAATTGATTTCTTTTCGGTCCAAATTATTTTTGGTACAATATTATTCTTGAATTTTATTCCACAAAGCAGTGTCATGTTGACAATTTGGACATTATTGAATTCTGGATAAATTAAATTATAAATCTTTAGAAATTTATCATTTGTTTTCTTTTAATAGAATTTTTATATCATTATCATTATCCTCATGTTTATATTATGATGAAAGTCATCTGTGGCCCGTAGTGGATAGATGGACTTGGTATGATTATGACCAGGGATTATTCGGTATAATCATGACCGTAATGTTACAAATGATGTGGTTAAAGTCCTCATTGACCCGTAGTGCATTGATGAAAAATTGTTGGCATGATCATGACCATTGATGAAAACACGAATATCCTTGACCCGTAGTGCATGGATAATTTATGGTTGTGATACTAACGAATATCATTGGCAGTAGTGCAGGGATGATGTGGATTATTTATTAAGTTGAGTCTCAACGATAAAATTGATGATAAATTCTTTTAAATCATATAAGATAGTAGATATCATGCTCTACATGACTCTTTTAATGGATTGCTTGTTCCGCTGCAGTTAAACTTGATGTCTATTGTATTTTATCAGTTTAACACTGTTGAAGGCTAACGATAATTTATTCTGCATTATCTTAGTCATAATATTTCTTACTGGACTAGTTGAGCTCACCCCTTTTCTTTCGTTGTTCTCTTCAGAAAATGAGAATATAGTTGGGACTAGTCGGAGAACGGAGTGACGGTCCAGATGTTGCATTAATAGTCATCACTATTTTATGAAATAGTGTGATAATAAATGTATTGAGAACTTATTTTGAGTTTGAATAGTGTCTAGAAGACAATATTTGTATTAAAACTCACAGCTCATGTTGTATATTTAAATTTGTATTTATATTCTGTACCATGTATTTGGCGACTCAGAATGGGTGATGTATACCTATTTTGGGGGCGTCACAGTTGGTATCAAAGCTTAGGGATTTAATCCCTGGTTGAGATGTAAGACAAGAACTAGGAGGGGAGATACGGGGAATTATTTCACTAGTATGACCTACCTAAGTTTATTTGTTATTTAATTGGTCGGTCAGAATATAAGGATAATATGTGGTGTGTCAATTAACCCTTGTTTTGTGACAATATTTGAAAATGACATCTGAGAATGTTGAGAATAGCAATGGAGCACAGGAGACCGTTGAGTCACCAACGATCAATACCCAAGATAATGTGCAACAGGAAGACAATAATCCTCAGGTAAACAGCAACACTGATCAAATGATGAACGATGGGATGTTCAGAGGCTTTATGCAATTCATGCAACATCAGGCGAGAGCGGCTCCTGTTCAAAATATAGGTGGAAACACTGGCAACTCTCGGACGGTCACCGCTAAATAGTTCAAGGAGCTGGGACCACCGGAGTTTATTGGAGAGCCAAAACCACTTAAGGCGGAGGCGTGGATAAAGCAGATCACTAAGATATTTGATGTCTTGGGATGCTCCGAGGAGCAAAAGGTTCCCTTTGCCACCTTCATGTTGCGAGAAAAGGCAGATTATTGGTGAGAATCTGTAAAGCGTACTCAACCTGTCGCACTGAAGATGTCTTGGGAGAAGTTCCAAGAACTGTTCAACGATAAGTACTTTCCCGAAAGTATTCGTCACATGAAGGAGGCAGAGTTCATCAAGCTGGAGCAAAACAATATGACCGTGTCGCAGTACGAAGCTAAGTTTGCTGAGTTGTCTCGATTTGCGTCCCACTTGGTTGATAATGAGGAGAGAATGACGCGGATGTTTCTAAGAGGTTTGAAACCCGAGATACGTCAATACCTAATTTCGCACAAACTGTGTTTGTATTCAGATGTTGTAAATAGGGCTCAGTTATTGGAGCTCGATAACAAGTCAACTCAACCAAGAGAAAGCAGCCGACAAAATGATAATACCAGTGGTAGCATTCATCGAAGCGGTGACAACAAACGTGGAGGGAATCAACATGCCAGAAATGGTAACCACTTCAGTGGTAATCATTGCTAAGACAATAAAAGTGGACATTTCAAGAAGAGGAGATTCAACAATATGATGGAAAGACGTCAGCACCAACACCCGTTGTTAAGGAAGGAAAACGACCACCTATCATATGCTTCAAATGCGGAGGGGAGGGACACATCAATCCAAACTCTGCGCAACAGTCCAAAACGTGTTACAATTGTGGAAGAGAAGGTCACCTAGCTAGATTTTATCATACAGGGAAGCCAAGTCCAGTTGGAACGGTGACACCAAATGCCGTCCCAGACAAGTCAAAACCAGTAGTTCAAGGGAGAGCGTTTGTCGTGACCTCCCAGAAAGCAAGGAACCCGAACGAGGTCATCACAGGTAAGCTAATCATAAACTCTAGCGAAGTCTATACCTTATTTGATATCGGTTCTACCCATTCTTTTATTTCTCCTACTTGCGCTCAACGTTTAAATTTGACTCCGAAGAAATTAGACTTTGACTTATCTGTTGAAACTTCGTTGGGAGAAACCTTCATTACATTCACTATTTATAAGTCTTGTTTGGTCGATCTGATCTGGCTTGTCGGCATCATTGGTGGTTTCGCCAATGTTCAGGCAGAAGGTCCCTTGCCCGGAGTTGTGTTGCATTGGTTTGGTCGTGATTCTGAGACCGGCAGAGCTGAGAAAGTTTGTAACACGAAGTGGAAAGCGCCAAGGTTATACGTCTAATTATGTGTGATATTTGAGAGCAATAATTATTATGAGTGAATTATTGAGACAACTTATTTTGTTGCAGCAACTGATGATTATTTAAGTGGAAATCTTTATACAATAAGCCATTTCGACTTCAATACATTAAGGAAGGCAACTAAGAATTTTCACCAGGGTAATCTTCTTGGAAGAGAGATGGATTTAATTTGGACCTGTTTATCTGGTATTTTTCCAGAAAACCTTTTTTGACAATTTTTATTTTTTCTGATAAGTCTTATTTTAGTTTATTTGTTTCTTAACCTTGGGGGAAAAATCCTACATATTTTTATCGAACTCAGAGAGGACTTTGACCTATTTTAATTAATTGATTTTTTCCTTATAAAAGAAGAGAGATTCTACTGAAATTGGTCTTCCGGTGGGTTACCTTGCTATGATCCATCGCCGGATTTTGGTCTGCTAGTGCTATAGTTAATGAGTCTATTCCCCACTTGCTTGGTTGCTGACTAATCCAGCCATGTCATTTTCTTTTATTTTTTTCCTTTTTCTTTTTCATGGCCACATCAGATAATAGCTGAAATAATTTAACCGTCGTGAGTCATAGTTAACAGAATGATCCAATTAAAAAAATTTATTTTGTTTAATGGGTTAATTCAAAAAATTAAAAGTTCAGTGGTGTATTAAGTAAAAATTGTCAACTACAATGACTAAATCATTAGTTTTGCCATAATTTTATACATTAATTTGAACTATATTTATATGTATATGTTGAACCTAGAAAAAAAAACTTCGAATCATGATTAAGCCTTCTTCATGTTAACCACCACTGATTCATGATATATATACTTATAAAACAGTGTTACTTTAATGAATGAATAAAGTTTATTATATATATAATATCTTTAGGTTATTAATTTGTTAAAGTTTAATAAAAAGGAAAAAAATGATTAGAAGATAAATTATAATTTAATTAAGGTTATTTTGTAAAATTGATGTAATTGGAGAATTAATTTCATATTATATAAATTATAATAGTAAGTAGCTTATAATTGTATTATTATTATTTTTATTAGATCGAACGGAGGGAAATTAAGGAGTATATTTGGAATATAAATTTGGGTATTGCATTATCGATTCCAGGTACGAATTCCGTACTCTTTCAGTGAGACTCTTTTGTTTTTTATTTCGTTTATTTGTTCGTTTCGTTATTCATTTTGAAATTAAGGAGTATATCATGTGCAGGATCATATAGATGGTCCTTGGAAGGAATCTCCAAAATTGCTGGAATTGGTTTGTTGTAGCTGTCAACTAGAAACCTTATCATGTTTGCGACCTGAAAATCAAGCATAAGAAAATGCTTATATATACACCAATCAGAAACCAAAAATATTTTTCTAGGCGCCATAAAAATGAAATTGCATGGCATATGGATTGTTGGTTTCCAGTCTCGTTCTCCAAGTCTATATAGTGGCATGCATAGAGTGGCCTAACTGAACTATCCGCTGACACATCAACAATGGAGCAAGGCCAACTCATAGGTTAGAGTGCAAGTTCTGCCCGGTACTCAATAATAGTAAAAGGGTTCTATCAAGTACAAGGACAACTAAACATACGAATCTACTTCGGGGGGGGGGGGGGGGGGAGATATTTTTTTAATAAGTTAATTTCGGCAATATTTTAGCCTCAGATACAAGTACTTGGCAAAGAGCACAAGTGAACCCATATTCTTCCTTCCCTTCTTTTTCCTCCACTTTCTACCAATAACCAAATAGTTAATAGCTATTTGATTTCATGGCAACCATAGAGCATATCATCCAGGAAGTATCTATTTATTTATTTATTTATTTATACATGCTAAAACATCTAAATTTAAATCCTATATTGAATAGGGATGAGCTTAATTGATTTACATAATTAAGTGTTTAGATCTACTTAATGGACAAAAGAAGTGATTCACTAGTTTAGTACTTCCTGATACTATAAAGTCCTTTTAAATGTACTTCTTACTTCATCTAACAGAGAGAGTCGAAGAAAAAAATCATCTTATCAGTGCAAGACATCTTATCCCACTAGAAAACCTAGGTAGAGCATTGTGTTATAATTATGGAATGGAATTTAAAACTATAAATTGTATTGGAACTCTTGTACAAACAATATAAAAGTTGTGGTTTGAGATAACTATTTAATTAAATATTAACAAAAATAGTTATCTTAAACAATACTTCCATTCAAACATTGTCGTGCATTTGGACAATACTTCCATTACTCAATACTCACAACTAGGGATGCATGTTTAATGGGTAAGACACATTTGAACTCCAGACAAGATCGAAAGCATAAATTTTAGTGTATGATGTGACTATATACATCAGTTTTAAAAGAAGAAAGCGATTGCGTACATAATTTTCTCAATCTAAATCCATATAACCAAAAAAAGTGGACATTACATATAAATATTACAAATAACGATGCCAAGATGGCAAAATACTAACATATTGGCTGACCAAGACTATTGCAATGTCCTCTCTTGTTGTGAACTCTTTGAATGTATCTTCGATTTGTTTGACAGTTGTCTCTGAGCCATGATAAAAAAAATCTCTATCAGACATTAGAAAGAAATAGACATAGTTTGGAAGGGGAAAAGAAACAGAAAGAATTATCCTTCTATCCTCCCTCTTCTTGGCAATCTAATCATGGATAATCAAATAGGAATTTTTTATTCATTCTTAGCCATAGTTTTATTACACAACTGAATACAACTACTACAGAAAACCCATTCTGAAAAATTAACAAGACAACAATCCTACATTCAAACATTGTCAAGAAAATGTACATTTGGACAATCAATCTGTAATTTGAAGTAGGATTTCATCTTAAAGAATACTATTGCTAGGATTTAATCATATAGGATGATGCTATTGAACGTGAGACTTTGTGCTGGAAAACTAGTAAAAGTAAACTGGTGTAGGACAATATGGGAAGAAGGAATAAGAATACCTACGCAGAGAATCGGTAAAGAAACACACTAAAAAGCACACAACTTTAATCTCAAATCAATATATTCAATAATCTAAAAATAATGAAGTATTACGATGCTTAAATAGAAAACCAAAAACGTGGGAATTAAGTAAAACCCTAATTTAAAAAAGGAAACAATAAAGGAAACAATCTTCTAACTCAAATCTACTACTATAATAAACTTTCTTAATTAAAATCTACTAGTACAATTGAAACTCTCCAAATGAAAAGCTACTACTATAATATCCTACTAAATAATTTTATTAATAACTTAACATTTATCTCTAAATAACAATACAAAATTAATAATAAATTTTTTGAATTTCTTCTTCCGTTCCGCATCATTCTCCTCACCTTTGAAAAAAACTCGTCCTCGAGTTTTGAAATATCGTAGAATAATAAACCACAGTCTGAGAGATGTCTTCGAACAAAACATTCGCATTTGATGTTTAAACGTCATGAACACAATTTTCGGAAATAATAATGACATAATATAGAAATTTGAAGTAGCTGGGGACTCAAATGTATCAACCGGAAAGAGAACAACTTTATCTTCCTTGATGTTTTTGCATTTGGGATCAAACTTAACTTCAATTTCTCACTGCGACTAATCTCTGAATCTGCAAGTTGTTCAACACACTTAATTTCTACTTCATGTTTCTCACAAACATCAATATGTGAGAGTCCTTGCTCTTCTTTATCCTCACCAATTTCATTTTGGTTATTGATACGTATTGTGAGACATTCATCAATTGTCTTATAAGAATTTACTTTGCAGGTCTCCTCTTGTGAACGCGTCGCTTTAGTTGAACAAACACAATTAGGACGGGGGTAGGAAGAAGGAATAAGAGTACATATCTCCGCATAGAATCGTAAAGAAACACACACAAAAGCATACAACTTTAATCTCAAATCAATATATTTAATAATCTAAAAATAATAAGTATTACAATGTTTAAATAGAAAATCTAATACTTGTGGACTAAGTAAAAACCCTAATTTAAAAAGGAAACAATCTCCTAACTAAAATCTACTACTATAATAAACTCTCCAAATTGAAATCTCATACTACAATTAAAACTCTCCTAATTGAAATCTACTGCTATAATTAAAACTTCTAGAATATCCTACTAAAGTAATTACATTAATAATCCAACATTTATCTCTAAATAACAATACAAAATTAATAATAAACTTCTTGAATTTCTTCTTCCATATCGCATCATTCTCCTCGCCTTTGGAAAAAATTCGTCCTCAAGTTTTAAAATATTGTAGAATAATAAACCACGGTTCGAGAGATGTCTTCCAACAAAACATTCGCATCCGATGTTTTAATGTCATTAGCATAATTTTCGAGAATAACAATGACATAATATAGAAATTTGAAGTAGCTTAGGAGTTAGGACTCGAATGTATTAACCGGAAAGAAAAATCAACATGGTTGATCTCAACTTTATTTTCCTTAATATTTTCGCATTTGGGGTCAAACTTAACTTCAATTTCCTCACTGCAAACCATACTTGAATATGCAAGTTGTTCAACACACTTAACTTCCACTTCATGTTTCTCACACAATTTGAGAGTACTTGTTCTTCTTTATTCTCACCAATTTTATTTTGGTTATTGATATGTATTGTGAGACATTCATTAATTGTCTTGTAAGAGGTCTCCTCTTGTGAATGTGTCGCATTAGTTGAACAAACACGATTAAGATGAACATTTTTTTGCACTTGAACAAAATATGGACAAACATAGCATGTGGTTATGTACCCGTAATGTGCCTTTAAATTTACAAGACTTTTTTTCAGAAAGTGCAAGCTCATCGCATAATTTTCAATACTCGGCACTATGCGGGACACAAAACTTTTTAAGTTGCTCGCCTATGATCAAAGTTCGATGTTCAAGTTATTTTATCTTAGCCCAAAGAAAGTCTGGATTGTTAAACCTGGAAGATATTGTATATATTGAAAATTTCAAAAATTTTGGGGGATAAATTGAAAACTCAAAAACTATGGGACTAAATTGAATATTTCAAAAATTTTAAGGGATGAATTGAAAGTTTTAGAAACTGTGGGGCGGAATTGAAAATTTAAGAAACTTAATGGGCTGAATTGAAAATTTCAAAAACTTGGAGGTACCAAACTGTAATTTGGCAGAACACCAGAAATGGGAATAGATAGAAACTACGACGACGACGATTCTGCTGCAGATCGTGCTTTCATCTTAGAAAATTGTTATCGATTCTCTATCTAGCGAACTTCATCAATTTGATGGAGCCCAGAAAAATAGTGTAGGAAGGAATTGGGTGAAATCAAACGATATCAAAATTTTTGGCTCTTGATACCATTTTGATTCAAAATGTTGGACGAGGTATGAAGAAGGAATAAGAGTACCTATATTCACAGAGAATCGGTAAAGAAACACAAAAAAACATACAATTTTAATCTCAAATCAATATATTCAATAATATAAAAATAATGAAGTATTACAATGATTAAATAGAAAACCCAATACTTAGGGATTAAGTAAAAACCCTAATTTAGAAAGGAAACAATCTCCTAACTAAAATCTACTACTATAATAAACTCTCCTAATTAAAATCTACTACTACAATTGAAACTCTCGTAATGAAAAGCTACTACTATAATATCCTACTAAATAATTTCATTAATAACTCAACATTTATCTCTAAATAACAATACAAAATTAATAATAAAATTTTTGAATTTCTTCTTCCGTTCCGCATCATAAACACATTGAAACCATTATTATTATTACTGACAGCTCTGATATTTCATAACAGTGTTTATTGATTCACTTGTGCAAAGAGAGATTAATAGAGAGAGAACAAAGAATATTTGGTCACCCTACAAATTGAACTGATCTGACAAATAAAGAAGAATTTATGAGTACACAAGACCATTATAGATGGTAGTAATCTAACAGGAACTGTACTTTAATATGCCTCATTTAAAAAACCTCATGTTGAACATGAAACGTCATAAACTACGAGGTCAGATAATAAATCATCCAGTACAATATGGCCTTATACTTGTACACATAATCAATTTCTATATTGTTACACTGATAAGACAAACTCCACTGAAAGCCCACAAATGCAGCCAAAAAGAAAGTAGTGCACAATCAAGCTGTTCGTAAAATACTCCAGCAGTAACGTAGCCGAAAAAGATAAACAAAAGTTCACGAATAAGATGCAACTAATTTTGCTCTTCCCCCAAGGCACAACTTTCAGGTTTTTATTTTCCAACTTGTTTCAGTTTTACAGAAAATATGTTTGTCATATATTAATTCATAACACAGGATAACTGATAAACCAACAAAAAAAAATAGAGCATTAAATGTACAGAAGCATACTTGAATCCACAATAAGGTAATTTGTCTCTCTCCTTAAGTCAACGTTTCCAACTCCAGCAAGTAAAAACCCAGTTACTGTGTTCCTACATTTGAAAAGTTATTATTAAGGAAAACCCACGAGTATTGATCATTACTCAGGATAACACTTAAACCTTATTGGACCACATAAATTAGAGTAAGACCGTCACATCGATACCGAAACTTAATATAATTCATTATACCGATATATTTTTGAATGAAATTATTACATTAATGTTTGATAGGAGGAAATTAGCTTCAAGTGACTCATTAAAACTTTAATTTGAATAGTTTTGAACATAATGCAAATAATTATCTCGTGAACTCTTTATACCAACTGTGGAAGGTGGAGGTTTTCTTTTGACAAGATTGTGGAGAGAAAATTACCTTTTGACAAAAATGTGACCATTCTTGCCTCTTAAGTAATTAAATTGTGATATTTGTAACCATCCTGATTAAGGCGATTAAATGAGCAAACAGTTCAGATTCGATTCGTACTTGTTCGACTAAAAACTCGACTCGAAATATAAATGAGTCAAATATGAGCAAATTTTAAAATTCGATAATTTAATCAAATATCCTCAAATTGCAATTTTCTATTGATACTTGGATCATATTTGTTCGAAAAATTCAAACTGCTCGGGTTCGATTCGAGATCATGCTCGACTCGGTAGCTAAACGAGCTTCAATTAAATTTTATTTTATACTCGATAAATTTTGTGAACCAAATTTGAACAACTCAATACTCGGCTCACGTATGATCATTTGTTTGTGTATATATTTATAAACGGTAAAATTTACCTTTTTTATGAGTAAAAAGTATACAATAAGTGAAGGACCAATTCTTCCAACCTTTCTCTGGTGAGAAAATTTGCTTTTATTAGTAAAGGAAAATGATATATACTGCAAATTTATATGTCAAATTTTTTTTTCCAATTACATTAATACTATAACTAATTATATTTTAACAAAATATTTAATTTAATAAGCCAACATTAATATACATCGAATCATAATTAGGTGAAATTTTTTCACAATAGTTGTTAATACAAACATATAGCTCAACCCATTAATCAATAATCAATTTTATTATTTTAATTTTTGCCTTAGCCTATCATTATTATTGTCCTTTTTTACCGTTACAGCAAAAGAAAAAATAAACTTCTTCGAACAGTAGAAAACATAACCTTCCTTGAAAAGCTAAACCACCTTGTTGTTCTTGATATTCTTCAGTCTTAAAACTTTGATCTCATTGTCCAATAGTGAAGCAAAGAGAAAATCTAAGGATTAATTATATATTTTAGTACATTTTTAAAAATAATTATAATAATAGTGCATCCATAAAATAATTACAAAAATAATATATTTTCTCATATTTATTTAAAATATTACTGCAATTAGGATTCCTTAATTTAGGAGAAGATCTTCTTTCACATCGCCCGAATCCCAATAAAACTCACTTCCAATTCCACCACCGTGTCTTCATTCTCCACCCAGTTCGTTTTCTATGTCTTGCCGGACATCACCACAAGTCCCGACTTCGGCCTCGCCTTCGTCCTCTCCGGCTCCACCGCTCCCGACGGCGCCCTCTCAGGCCAGTACTTTGGCCTCTTCTCCAACGCCACCGTCGCCACCACGACCCCACTCCTCGCCGTCGAGTTTGACACCGGCGAAAACCTTGAATTCAACGACCTAGATGGTAATCATGTCGGTATCGACTTAAATAATATTGAATCATAAATAAAAACCGCAGCTGGGTATTATAACTCCACTGGCGGTAACTTTACATCAGTAGCTATGCGAAATGGTTAGAATATCCATGCGTGGATTGAATTTGATGGGTCTAATTATTAAATCAATGTTACTATTGCTCCGGCTGGATTAGCTAGGCCTTTATGGCCTTTCCTCTCTTATAGAAATCCAAAGATTGCTAATTATGTGTCGAATGATATGTATGTTGGGTTTTTGCTGAACCAATTCGCCTGTATTTCGTCGTTGCCTCAGCTGGTCCTTCCTTTTGCCAGCACAATGCTCGTCAACTCGTATGGATGATGATGGATTTTGTATGTATTGGATTTACAATCAATTCTTGAACTAAACTATATAATATACCCTGCAGATTACTGAAAAATTAAGATCCACGGTTCCAATCATTTATACAGCACCTAATGGTTTAATTGGATTATGTGGAGCTGCATTTAGAAGTGTAAGCGGTGTTGGTGGTGGTGGCATATTCGTCCCAATGCTTACCTTGATTATTGAATTTGATCTAAAATCAGCAACTGATAGAAGAGATTGGTAACCAAACCTTCATACCAAGGTTACCAATTCACCTCCACACGTTTTTTCATAGTGCAGTTGATAACCAAACTTTCATACCAAGGTAACCAAACCGTCATATCAAGGTAACCAATCTACCTCCACACCTTTAGTTTTTTTATAGTACAGTTGGTAACCAAACCTTCATACCAAGGTAACCAAACCTTCATACCAAGGTAACAAAACCTCCATACCAAGGTAACCAATCCACATCCACACCTGCAGTTTTTTCATAGTGTAGTTGGTAGCCAAAAATTCATACCAAGGTAACCAATTCAGTGTTATTAGGTTACCAATTTATTTTGAATGTGATGTAGTTGGTGTTAGGTTTGTAATATTCATGTACGCAATCAAATTGCACAAAATAAGCGGAAACGTGGAAAAATCAGAGTTTTAAAATTTTACAAACCATATACCCGGATCATCCTTTATGCACAATTATTAATTAAACGAAAAGATAAAGAACAAGAATCATACCCTTGAAAATTCGAGCTTTCTCAGGTACAAATTCACCTCCAAATCCTTTCGCGTTCAACTTGAATCCATCGGGTTGGGTTCCTTCCTTTGATCAATGTTAGCCACCCAAGTGTTTGGCCTCTAGAGGTGATCCACCAAGGAAGAAAAAGTATTCAAGAAGAAGAGTATTTGGCAAAACCCTAGTTTTTCTATCTCTCATAGAAAAAGATGTACTCTCCCAACTACTAGAATTACGTCGTGTTGTGAAAAAGTCAACAACAACTCTACACCCATAATAAGACTCATCTTATTTATAGATGTAGGCAACCCTCCTTAACAATTAAGAAATTGGGCTTTATTTTAATTAATTAAATTTTTTTAATTAATTATGCTCCCAATCTTATTAGGAATAATTAATTAAAATCTTTTAATTAATTTATCTCCTAAACTTATTAGGAATATATGAGAGTACTTATATTAAATTAATTCCTAAACTCTTTTAGAAATTAAAATAATAATAATTATAATAATATTAATAAGACTCCTCTTATTAATTTATATTTAATATTTCTAAAATATTAAATAATAAATATTAAGCTATTTAATTTATTCTATCACCATAGATTAAATTAAATATACTTAACATATTATTACGATTATATCATTAACTTCTTAAATAATTATTCTTCCTTTTATGGTGTGACCCTTTAGGTTCTCCATATTAAACCAATTATGAATAAATCAATTAGAACAATTCTAATCTTATTTAAATAAATAAATTAAACAATTAATTTATTTAAATAAATAATATTTATTCTACAATAGGGATAAGCCTCCCTAGCGATCAACGACTTTCCAGATAATATAAATTTCAACATTAATCATAAAATAACATTTGAGTAAATAGTTACCGTACAATTCAATCCTTCCACCATACAATATCCCAATTAAATATAAGACATAAAATTACTGTCAAGTCTTATTTTATTTAATTATATGTATTTCGACTCTTAAATGCACAACTCCAAATAATGCAAATTAGAAACTTCTTTCTAATTTCATTCTGCCTTGGCCAAGGACTACTGGGTTGTTATTTATCGAATCACATAGGACATTTCTCTTTTTTTACTAGAAGTGGTAGATTCTTTATTGATCATACATTATCTCCATGTACAACTTATTATACCCAAGCATACCTTTTGATATACTCTAAGGGTCTTAAGGAATAAGTCAAAGTATAATTCATCATACACAAGATACTATGATGATCTCAAGTCCAAGGATCACTTGTACTACTATCACTACAGGAATTCCTATTGACAGGCAAGTAAAATTACATTAGGTATTCCTTAGCGAGCTACGTTCAGTGAACTTATTCTCTAATAAGCACCTACATACTTGCTTTAGTGTCTCCATACAAATGATCATGAGATCAATCATTCTCATCCAATGAGCAAGTAACGTATATACCAATCTATCCGAATTCATTAATCCCCAATTTAGTAATCCAATGATTGGGAACTATTTTAGTTTTAAGCTTTCTAAGAATTTAGATCTCATAAGAATGATCATCATCATTATTTTAAAAGCATTGCTTAAAACTATGGGTTTATCACATATTATAAAACAGCATCATGTAGATAATTAAAAGTCTTTAATAAATTAATACTTTTTATTAATAAATGAATAAGATTGTTACAAAGTATATGTTTTATCATCAAACATGATTGGTTTGTGTGCATACTACTTTCAATCTCCCACTTGCACTAAAGTCAATCGCCATGGTATCTCATACCCTTCTTCTTTAAGTGACGATTATCCTGCTGTTGGATAAGCTTTAGTTAATGGATATGCAATGTTATTCTTGAGAGTTCATTATCTCTATAGTGATTTTCCATCTTTCAATGATTCCTATAATCAAATAAAAGTGCCACAACACATGTTTAGATCCAAGATGAGAATTAAGAGCTATTCCTAGTTCTGTAATAAATTTTTCATCCAAACAATCAACTTGTAGCTTTATTTATAGTTATATATACTTTGTCTTTATCACTAAACCAGTAACTCTTTGCTGTTTGAAACCTTTCTAATTCACTGCACCACTGTTCAAGGTAACGCTATACCTTAAAGTAGATTTTCTGTCCTCTTGGTCTGTCTAAAAAAAATTGAGTCTGTTAAGCCTTCTTGTTTTAATTTAGACCCACCATGAATATTATAACATCCTTAGTGCCGGTTAAGTACTTTAAGATGTTTTTCACTGACTCATAGTGAACTTCTCCAGAATATGACTGATCAACATCAGGTCTTGTACATTTCATTGCATACATGATAGTTACTCATGCGATCTCTCCTTTTGGAGTCTTTGGGGACTATTAAGAGATATTCACTCTATGACTCATCAACATGAGACAACTTTTGGAGTTTGTCATGCTAAACGACTTTAGCATCAAATGAATATACGTTCCTTGGGTTAAGTCGAGCATCCTCTTAAATCTATCTATATAAATTTGTATCCCCAATTACGATACTCTTCCTAAATTATTCGTGGAGGAATGTTTAGACAACTTTATCTTTATTGATTGTAGCATTGGTATGTCATTCCTTATCTGTAAGACCCCGAATTTTATGAAATAAAAGTATTCAATTTTTCTTATAATTACAATTCAGTAAATGGTTAAATTGATAAAAAGTTAAAGTTATGGGTGAAATGTGAAATTTTTTCAAAATAAACAAGTGGTTATAAAATAATCATTGTTGTCGGGGAATATTCGTTGGTCGTGGAATATTCTTTCTGTCGGGGAATATTCGTACGACGGCGCAGCTATTTGTGGGCCCCATAACGGAAAACGATTGGATGAAGATAACGACAAAAATTGAGTTTTTATAAATAACGGCGTAGTTGTTACCGTTAACACTGTTGGAATACCCGGTGGTTAAAATACAGTAATACGCGTGGTTGCACAGTAGCACACGGATTGCACAGTATTTTTGAATTATTGATTCTTACGAAGGAAGACACTACTCAATAATTGTTACAGTAGTTACTGTTTAATATTTTATTTTATTGATTCAATAATTGCTGCGTTGATATTTTATATTATTGTTGTTTCAATAATTGTTGCTGCACAGTATTTTTCATTATCAGATCAATAATTCATAATATTTGAATAATATTATTAGATAACATTATTGGCAATGTCTAGAAAGTTCTATCTAAGGAGAGGTTTGGTCATCTAATTGCGCACTAGTAAGGAGAAATTCTTATTGGAAAACCCACTCTTTCCTGGGAACGGCCTGGTTGTCATAAATGTGATTCTGTAATATTATTTGTGAATAATTAATTATTGATTCATATGATAAGGAAATATTTATTTTATGTGGATATAAATGAGCGATATATTTTTGTGGTTAAAAAGGAGTTAATGTTGAGGTATTTTATCTGTATTTTTGTCGGAACGGAGGTATTGAAAATCAAATTAGGATTTTTGAGATATTTAGTGGGGGTTATAATTTTTAATCCGACCGTTAGATCGTGGTAATTTTTGGATATGTTATACATATATAAGTTGAGTATATGTCCACAAATTTTGAACCGTTAAAAATGAACGTATGATTTGTTATGAATTTTACGAGATGACTGGTTCAGAAATTGTTGAATTTTCGGAGTTAATCATTTTGGTGGAAAATTCTAAAATTGGTGGGCCCCACTCTTGGTTGGTGAAGAAATATGCTGAGAATTTTATTCAAATGTGGTGGGCGGGAATAGTAGCAGGTAAAGCCATCAGGTTGCAGGTTAAGTCTGCTTCGGCGTGCTAACATTTTCCTATAAATAGAGGGCTAAGTTAGAATTAAAAATCACACTAGAAACAAGTTTTCTCTCTTTCTCTCTCTAGATTATTGAGTATATTTTGTGAGTATTTAGATACTTGGTGAGTTGCTATTCATCAGTGCAAGTTTCCTTCAGCGTTATATCCGATATCCGGTCAGAAGTGCTGCTATTTTGAGGTAAGGGATAGTAAGGGATAGTAAGGGATAGTAAGGAATTGTAAGGGATAGTAAGGGATATTAAGGAATGTTATATTCTTCATAATGATGTTATTCTTTCAATATCATTATACTGAAATATTAGTATGGATTTTATTGTGGAATTTTTACCTTTTTGAGTCGGGATTACTATTCACGTATACGATACTATTTACGTATACGACACTATTCATGTATATGACACTATTTACGTATATGACATTATTTACGTATACGGTACTATATACGAATACAGAGTACTATTCACGAGTTACTATTTATGAGTTACTATTCATGAGTTACTATTCACGAGTTACTATTCACGGGTACTATTCACGATAAAAATTAGTTTCTTTTTCTGACCAAATTATCGTTGATTTATGATTGTTGCTCTTGAAAATAAATGCAGTTGTTGATCATATTGTTTTTATTATCATATATAACATTTTTATAACCCTGATGTTGAATTTCTCTTTCACTTGAGTGTAAAGATGGGTAAATTATTGGTATGATCGTGACTGAGGAATATCTTTGGCCTGTAGTACAAAGATGAATTGATAACTGGTATGATCATGACCATTGAATTTATAATTGAATATCTTTAGCTTAAGTGTAAAGATGAATTAATTAACATGGTTATAATTATTGTTTATATAAATTCTAAAATGATTATATATTTCTTTGAGATATTAATATATTTGGCCTGTAGTGCAAATATTTCTTTCAGAATAGGTTGGATGGAATGGACCTATTTTGGGGTCGTTACATTATCCATAGTATATCAACATATAATACTATGAATGTCACGACGCTCCCACTGGCCCTTTTGTACACACTAGGTTCATTCTTATTTTTGATAAAATCAAACTCTTTTGATTATTTCATCAAAACGAATGTTTCATTTTTGAGAAACTTGCTTCAATCCATTTCTCTGAGTGTCTACAACTCTTACCTCATCGTATTTAACTGGATCATCATCTTCTATGATGCGTACCTCATCATCATCATCTATGACGAATCCATACCTCCTAGGTATCTTCGGTACTATTCCAGATTTACCTTTCGGTTGTGGTACAATAGGTCTATCTACAGGTTCCTCTTATTTGACTTATAGTATTTTGTGATTCTTGAACTCTTCAAGATGTATTTTCCTCCCACTAGCCCCTTCAATGATAAACATCTTTATCTTAGAAGGTAGCGTGTTTCGCAATAAACACCTTTCGCTAAGTAGGATTATAGAACATCTACCCTAAACTTTCTTTAGGATGTTCCACAAATCTGTACTTGTCAAATCTTATCCCAAACTTATCCTTTGAAACCTTTTTCACATAAGCTAGACAACCCTTTATCTTAACATACTTAAGATTAGGAATCCTCCCTATCCATAACTCTTATAGAGTCTTGGGGTCGGATTTTGAGATTATCTTTTTTGTAGATATACAACCATTTCTAGAACATTATCCCAGAAAGATACTAGAATGTCGGTAAAATCATTATGGATCGTACCATGTCCAATAAGGTACGATTTTTTCTTTCAGATACACCAATCAATTATTGCGTATTAAGATGAGTCCATTATGAAAAAAAACCATTGAGATGATCTAGAAACTTATTGCACAAGTATTCCTTCCTTGATCCGATCAAAGAATCCTAATACTTTGCCAATTTATTTTACTTCTGAATTCTTTGAACCTTTCAAATAATTTATACTTGTATTTTAGCAAATACACACATTCAACTCTTTGAATGATCATCTCTTTTTCTTATACTAGTTTGTTCAATTTGTAAAATAATTTTTTATGTAAGTCAAGTAAGCAAAATCCATTAAGTAATATTCAAGTTCTATAAAGATATTATTATTATAAATAGAACAACAATCGTTCTTAAATATAATACCAAAGATTTCATTGTCCAACAATAAAATGAAAATAATATTTTTAACGAGAACTGGAATACAATAACAACTTTTGACTTAATAGACTTGTCCGTAGGCTGTGCTAAACTATAAGTTCCTATGGCTGATGCAACAACATTTGCTTCATTTCCATACATAGGATTACTTATCTCTTATTTAGCTTTCTATTTCTGCTTAGTCCCTTCATAAATCTATATTTATGATAACCAAAGTCTGTATCCAATACCCAAGTAGAACATTGACTTAAAGAAAAAATTATTTTAAATTATAAACAAAATTGTATTTGTAACAGAAACTTCACTAAGCTTCTTCTGGTTAGCCTCTGCAAAATGCTTCTTGCAGTTTCTTTCCAGTGTTCAGGCTTATTGCAGTGGAAGAAAATTCCTTTGCTATCCGTATCAGCTTTGTTCTTATTATCCTTTATTTTATTTTTTTGTCTTTCCTTTTACCTTCTTTGAATCGTTCCTCTTTTTAAAAGATCATTTGGCCCCTACCAATAAGACATGGTCTTTCTTGGTTGGAAAGTGACTCTCAACATTTTTCAACATGTTAAGCAAATCAGCGAGGCTGATATCTAGCTTGTTCATATGAAAAATTCACAACAATTATGAAAGGAGTCCGAGAGTGAGTGCAAGATCAAATCTTGGCTCAACTATCCATCCATGACAAAACCCGTTGTCCTAATTGATCAATCAAATTGATTATGTTAAGGACTTTTATCTGTACTGTAGTGTCATCGGTCATTCTAGATCGAAAGAGCTCCTTAGATATCTAATATCTATTAGTCTACTTTCCTCACCATCAACTACTTGATGTGGAGGAGTATAGTAGGAGCATCCATAGTTTCATGCTGACGCTGAAGCTCGTTACTCATGGATGCGAGTATGATGCATTGAGTCAACTGTGCATCATCTTGCCACTTTCTAAAAGTAGTAATCTCTTTCTCAGAGGCATTATCTGCAACCATTGCAGGGATAGGCGTATTAAGGACATAAGATAGCTTTTCAGCTATTAGAACTATTCTCAATTTCCTTAACAAATCCGTTTAATTCGGTCTGGTTAATTTAGCATCTAATATACTATGCAGTGATAGTAATTTAGACATTGTAAAATTCTATAAATGAATTTATACTTAACAACATTTTAGCATATATTTTTTTATTAATTACCAAAATAAATTAGGTCTTATTTTAAATTGGTATCTTTCACTATTTTCTTCAAACTATATTACCCTCAATATATATAGTTCGACAATATCTAATTAAAGATATGCTAGTGAAAATAAGGATCCCATTTCAAATGTATATAGCATTGTGTGTGCACAACAAATTATATATAAATAAATAGGTAGACAACTCTTGTCAATTACATCAACTATGTAACTCCTTGTATTTTGCCTCTTAAATCGTAATGGTCAAGTGTGTGCACATCCGAACTAAAATGATCTATGTTAAGTCAGACCCAGCATTTTCATATAAGTGAAGAGAAAACTACAGCCCTTGTGTGTGCACAACAAAGCAATAATGTTCAATTCCTTATAAACATCATATGTAATAAAAACATCTTAAATATTTAATACTTGCCTTGTGTGTGCACAACAAACTCATATTAAATATTCAATACTCTATTGTTTCTATCATGCTAGAAGGTGACGTTCGATATTCCAAATATCTTTGAACGTTACAACTTAATATAAATATTTGAGGGGTTTGTTATTAATTTGTCTCATCTTGTTTAGCGCACATGCACATATATATATAATATACGCGTCATATTAATTAACATGTGAAACATGTTTGCATAATATATAATATATTTAGTATAAGCATGCACATATAGAATACTATATTCTATCCGGATTGATTATGGACTTTTATTCTAGTTTGGTTCACTAGAGCCACAAAGTGAACCAAAAGGTCAAACCCTAGGGGTGCAAAAAAATAATATTTAAATATAACTATTACATTTAAACTCGGGCTCCATTACAAACAAGCCTTCAAGCGCTACTTGTTCCTTGATCTCCAATTCTTCTAAATTAATTCTAACTATACCAATTACAAAAACTATTTAAAATAAATAGAAATCTTGATCAGCAGTCAAGGGAAAGTACGTAGGAGGGAGTTAGAATTTACATTTAGAAAAAATTAGAAAAGACGAGGTACACAGACCCCATTTAATAAAATTCATACATTCTTGCATCCAACTAAAATAAAATTCAATCATATTTGTCAATAGTTCATAATCAATCACATTTATTGTTATACACATCACCATATGCATCAATAAATAACATTCATCTCATGAATAATAAACATTCAATATATATATTGATATCATTTAATGGGCAAATTTAGTTAGTATAAAATCTAATTTTGAATAAAAATAAACTCCTTTATTTTAATCCAAATTTAAATTAAAATAAACCTCTTTTATTTTAATTTATCTATTTTTGAATAAAATAAACTATTTTATTTTAATCAAAATCATTAATCAAAATAAACTCCTTTATTTTAATTAATTATGAAATCTAATTCCAAGTAAAAAAAAACTTTTATTTAAGGAAACACGGATTCTCTTTCATATTCACAAATAAACTCTTTTATTTTGAATAATATGAAATCTAATTTCATATCTAAATAAACTCCTTTATTTAAGAAAATACGGATTCTCTTTCCTATTCACAAATAAACTCTTTTATTTTGAATAATATGAAATCTTATTTCATATCTAAATAAACTCCTTTATTTAAGGAAACATGGAATCTCATTTCAACTCCAATTAGTTATCATGGAATCTAATTCCAATTCTAATTAATTAGTATGAAATTTAATTTTAAAATTAAAATAAACTTTTATTTTAAGATTAAAATAAACTTTTTATAATATTATATATATATATATATATATATATATATATATATATATATATATATATATATATATATATATATATATATACATATATAATAGTAGGCAAAAAGTTATTCACGCCACATAAACAGGATATATGATATATGATATATAATAGCAAGCAAGCAAAAATGATTATAAAAGTCATATATCATATTCCCTCTGTCCCAAATTATCTGCTGTTTTAACAAAAAAAAATTGTCTCACAATATCTGCTTTTTCAAGATTTCAATGCATTTTTTCCCTTTATTTTCCAAGTTTGTCCATTTACCTAATTATTGATAGTCATTACTCTCATCCTCTCTCCACACATATATATGCACTCATATTTTCTCTCTCTTCCTCTCTCCACACATATATATACACTCATACATTCTCTCTCTTTAGACTATTTGTCTATTTAATGCACTCATACTTTCTCTCTCTTCCTCTTTCTACATACTATTTCATGCACTCTTTTTTAAGCACCTTTTTCATAATTCCACTAATAAGGATATTTTAGTATTTTTATCACACATATTGGTATCTGTGTGAAATTTTAGAACAACAATAATTTGGGACGGAGGGAGTATATAATAGTAAGCAAGCAAAAGTGATTATAATAGCAAGCAAGCAAAAGTCATATATCATATATCCTGCGCCATGTTTTGAATACCCAAATCAAACTGTTAACGTAATATTTGAAGGAAGCAAAATGATTAGCGACAAGGACTCAGCGATATCCAAGCGAATCACGGAATTCCAAAAAAAAAATATCGCGAATTTGATTCGGCTTTTCCGTTTTCTTTTATTTTATTTTTGAATAAATTTTATACAATAAAATTATGCCCAATTAAATTATTCTAAACACATATAAATATATATATCAAATTAAAATAATTAATAATTCGCATAAAGGTTTGGCTTTGATATCACTGTTAGATTTGTAATATTCATGAACGCAATCAAATTGCACAAAATAAGCGGAAACGTGAAAAAATCAGAGTTTTAAAATTTTACAAACCATATACCCGGATCATCCTTTATGCACAATTAATAATTAAACGAAAAAATAAAGAACAAGAATCATACCCTTGAAAATTCGATCTTCCTCAGGTACAAGTTCACCTCCAAATCCTTTCGCGTTCAACTTGAATCCATCGGGTTAGGTTCCTTCCTTTGATCAACGTTAGCCACCCAAGTGTTTGGCCTCTAGAGGTGATCCACCAAGGAAGTAGAAGTATTCAAAAAGAAGGGTCTTTGGCAAAACTCTAGTTGTTCTATCTCTGGGTGTACTCTCCCAACTATTAGAATTACGTCGTATTGTGAAAAAGTCAATAACAACTCTACACCCATAATAAGACTCCTCTTATTTATACATGTAGACAACCCTCCTTAACAATTAAGGAATTGAGCTTTATTTTAATTAATTAAATGTTTTTAATTAATTATGCTCCCAATCTTATTAGGAATAATTAATTAAAATCTTTTAATTAATTTGCATCCTAATCTTATTAGGAATATATGAGAGTACTTATATTAAATTAATTCCTAAACTCTTTTAGAAATTAAAATAATAATAATTGTAATAATATTAATAAGACTCCTCTTATTAATTTATATTTAATATTTCTAAAATATTAAATAATAAATATTAAGCTATTTAATTTATTCTATCACCATAGATTAAATTAAATATACTTAACATATTATTACGATTATGCCATTAACTTCTTAAATAATTATTCTTCCTTTTATGGTGTGACCCTTTAGGTTCTTCATATTAAACCGGTTGTGAATAAATCAATTAGAACAATTCTAATCTTATTTAAATAAATAAATTAAATAATTAATTTATTTAAATAAATAATATTTATTCTACAATAGGGATAAGCCTTCCTAGCGATCAACGACTTTCCAGATAATATAGATTTTAACATTAATCATAAAAGAACCTTTGAGTACAATTCAATCCTTCCACCATACAATGTCCCAATTAAATATAAGACATGGAATTACTGTCAAGTTTTATTTTATTTAATTATATGTATTTCGACTCTTAAATGTACAACTCTAAATAATGCAAATTAAAAACTCCTTTCTAATTTTATTTTGTCTTGGCCAAGGACTACTGGGTTGTCATTTATCGAATTACATAGGACATTTCTCTTCTTTTACTAGAAGTGATAGATTCTTTATTGATCATACATTATCTCCATGTACGACTTACTATACCCAAGCATACCATTTGATATACCCTAAGGGTCTTAAGGAATAAGTCAGAGCATAATTCATCATACACAAGATACTATGATGATCTCAAGTCCAAGGATCATTTGTACTATTATCACTACAGGAATTCCTATTGACAGGCAAGTAAAACTCCATTAGGTATTTCTTAGCGATCCACGTTCAGTGAACTTATTTTCTAATAAGCACCTACATACTTACTTTAGTGTCTCCACACAAATGATCATGAGATCAATCATCCTCATCCAATGAGCAAACAACGTATGTACCAATCTATCCGGGTTCACTAATCCCCAATTTAGTAATCCAACGATTGGGAACTATTTTAGTTTTAAGCTTTCTAAGAATTTAGATCTCATTAGAATGATCATCATCATTATTCTAAAAGCATTGCTTTAAACTATGAGTTTATCACATATTATAAAACAGCATCATGTAGATAATTAAAAGCCTTTAATAAATTAATACTTTTTATTAATAAATGAATAAGATTGTTACAAAGTATATGTTTTATCATCAAACATAATTGACTTGTGTGCATACTACTTTCAGTTGGTAGCCAAACCTTCATGCAGTGGGTAGCCAAACCTTCATATCAAGGTAACCAATTCAGTTTTATTAAGTTGCCAATTTATTTTGAATGTGATGCAGTTGGTTGCCAAACCTTCATGCAGTTGCCAAACCTTCATCGATTATGGTTGTTTTGTTCTTGCTTGGGTAACAAATCAGATCGAAATCTACCCCACCACTACCCACGACCTCAATCTTGACTTGCCGCCCATCACTTTTCGTCGCCGTGATATACCTGTCTCCGTTTACCTCTGGTCACTCTTCTCCGTCTATTTCTCTTAACAATCAGTTGTATTTTTATTTAATACCCAAATGTATTTTAAATTAATACCCAAATGTATTAATTTGAATTTGAATTTATTTTTGTTGTTAGATCCCAAATATTTGAATTTGAATTATTAATTATGACAGTTATTTCTCCTTGATTTTAGGTTTCCTTATTAATGTGAATTGCGTTATTTTGTGTATGTATTATTTTTGTAAATACTTTCTAATTGTTGTATATTAATGTTAAGGACCCAAAATCTAAAGACGCTACATAAATATATAATGATACAATTAACAGGGGGTAGATTAGTACATGTAGTGTGACTAATTTATTTTGGAACAATAGACAAATCTATTAACCCCTTGTACATGTACAACAAAGTTCATTACATTACTGCTGATTTTTGAGACCAGATTGGAGTCCTGATTGAACTTTTGTTGAGAAATGGGTTTCAAGCCTGTTTCAGAAAATGGTAAAAATTTAGATTATTGATATAATAAACACTAATGTTCCAAAAACCTGCAGGAACTAGGGAGCAATGAACCTGGTTGAGCATTTATAATAAATGGTTTCAGGTGAGTTGTATGTGCGCGCATTGGCAAACATCCTCTTGACATCTGCAACAAACATCTCAAATGTCACGTAGTACTGCTCTGACTCCACTCGCTTTGACATTGTTTTTAAATCTGCAATGTGAAAGTTAACCATCAAGGCAGCCAAAGTTTAAATTAGTAATGACTAACCATCCTTACTCGTGAAATTTGGAAATACCAGGTAGATTGGCAAAGAAATAATCATAAGAATAACAGTTGTAAATGATGTGGGTAGTATCCAAGTAACTATATGAAAAAGATGTATGGATTCAGTGATGTCAACAAGTAACAATGACTAAAACCATCCTCTCCAAAAATTCATATTATTTAACTCAAAAAATGAGCACAAAAACGGCCACACAAAAATATAATCACTTGGTAGCCCATACTTGGGGCTAAAGTTAACTATCAAGAAAATAATCATTTAGCAGTTTTTTTAATATTTAGCATCACCTTTTTTTTTTAATGAAGGGAAATGGAAACAGAAACTATGACAGAGTTTTTTTCCCCTTCAAATATATATAGCATAACTTTTTTATAAAGGTAAATGGTAATAAAAAATACAAAAAAAAAACATGTGGAAAAGTATGCCTGCATGTTACTAGCACAAGTGGAAGGTGAACTGCATCAGAGAGAAACTATAATGAGACATATCATTGATCTATACACCTTAATATCTTTAGTAAGTTGAACAGAGTAATATATCACTAAATCAAACTTCTAAAAAGAAATCAATGAATCATGCCTCAGCAGAAAACTAATTTATGTAGTTCTTTACCCATAGGATCTCTAATGATGTCATAATAGTCAGGCACGTCACGTGAATCAACTGGTTCCTTGAATGGCCAAGCATCCGGATGGTCATGCATCGCCTGCTTAGAAGGAGAGTAATCACATGTTAATAACAATGCATGAGAGTCCAAGACAGTTTTAAAAAATAATAAAACAATAACTGGTAGTTGCCTTTCTTTTGAAAGATGCATGACTTCTAATAGAGCCTATAACTTTTGACTCTAGTAATCTTTTCTAAATATTCCTTGAGATAAAATAATTTGAGCAAATTAGCTTAAGAACCTGTTAATTAATTAAAAGTGTTTCCTTTACAATCTCCAATTTGATAGTTTGAGAGTGTGTGATTTGATAACTTCATGATGCCTCTGTGTGTATGCATGTGTGTACATGTAACCATATGGATCTTTCAATGATATCTCATTCTCACAGAAAAAATTATATACACTGCGGTATAGAAAATCTGCAGTTTGCTGTCGTTTCTATGCTGAAGCTTAGACTAGTGATGCATGAACTATTATTAGAAAGGCTTACAGCTGGGTTTCACTTTTAATACTAGGCTTAAAACCATGTTGCACTATAAGTTTCAAGTACAGTTCAATTTTTGTGTTTAATCATCTTACACAAGTTGCAAGTCAACCATTGTATTCAGATTATAACAACATCCTTTTAAGATTACTGTTGCATGAATTATCAATGTGATAAAATCTATATGAATAAAAATTTGAAGGTGATCACAACAGGGGAAAGAAACAATCTTAGAGAACTTGCCTTCAGAAGCGAACGCATGAATGTGGTCAACGACTTTTGACTTGAGGTGCTGTCTGCAGAAGCATTCACGGTTTTAAAACGAGAATGACCCCATTGATCAGGACTCCATCCAGCCTCCCCTGTCATGAGTGTCAAACCAATTTTAGAGTAAAATCTTTAGAATACATGAAAACTGACACTCAGGTTGCATTATGATGTATAAATTGAATAGCAAAGATTACCTAAATCACATATTCATTGCAACACATTTTTGATATTCACGGATTTTAGAATGGGTGAAGCACATATTTATATATATTGATGTAGGACAACCTTTGTAAAACGAATTTTGTTATTAATTGGTAGATAAGTAAAACTAGGATCTAAGCTCTGCGCTTAAATTCTAAGATTTAGAGTCTCAACTCGGCGTCTATTAACTCTAAGTAAATATCTCCACGATATAAGAAAAGCCAATAATAATCGTAATATTCAGAATAATGTCCTCCGTGTGAGGATTACACTAGTATTTAAACAAAACAACCCCAAATTAGACTTGGAGACCAAGAACATAACTAAAGACAAATATACCCCAACTAATTAAAACAAGTCCATAATAACAAAATAAATAAAAATAAATAAACAAGATAACTAAATAATCGATAATAAACAGGGGAACTAGATCATCGATCTCTATCATCTCTTCCTGGGATAAATTCGGCTATGTCGAAATGAAATCTTCGAAACGCTCCAACAATGCAAGATCAAGGCAATGTAACTCATCCCTACCCAATCCACGTGCAATCACTGTCAGGCTTGCCTCGCCACTTAACCAAAACTTGGCGATATCCTCCGCGCCTAGTCAGCACAATCCTCTCATCCAATACATCCTCGATACCATCTACTGTAGACTGTGAAAAAACAAGAGGTGCAAGTGGAACATGTAAAGGAGAAACAGGTATAGACTAATGTTGCCACTTTTTCAGTTCTGATATAAGAGCTCTAACTCATGCAAGCATACATGCGTCAACAAGTAATACAGAGTAAGTATAGTATCGATCCCACAGAGAAAGTTGTCAAATTTAAACTACTATGCATCAATTAAATCACTATATTTATATGCTTAAACTAAAGGCTATATTTGTGAATTACCCTAAATTGCATATAACAACTAAAACAAGACTAATAATGGAATAAATCAAATCTGAAAATAATGGGATCCTAACTTCATTTAATATTTCATCTAATCACCACTATCATGCAAGAAGTGTTCACATATCACAGGAAAATAGTCAAGAGCACTAAAAGAGTTATAGCCATTTTTCAATGCACTATGACCAACTTACATAGCATCCACAGATGATAGACTCCATGTAATCGTCAATATAACCAAAATCACTATATGTCTATGTGAAATTGCAATCATACTGAACTTAAGCACAAGCCCTTATTCTAACTCACACGGTGAAACAGTATGTCTATCTGGTTCACGAAATACACAAGCCATATAAAACAGCTCCATATTCGTATGCTATCATGATTACAATCCATACTTGCATGTTCATTGTCAATTCCATACAAGTACAGAGACGAATGGTGATCAAGCATTCACACATGCAAAACAACCATGATAGAAACCCCATATGATATGTAAAACAACCCTAGCAATCAAGCATGCAACTAAACTACATATTAAAATCCGTTAAAATCTCATAATGGAGTTTAGTTCATGACTGAACCAAAAGCCATTATGGGATCAAAGCAAAGCATGTCTAATAAGCAAACAATTGAAAGATGAAGGATAGAACGATCAAACCCAATTGCTGAATATAAACCAATATTAATGATCAAATCCTCATAAAATTCCAGCAAAATAATAATACTAATCCACAATGATAGAGAATCCCAAGAAGAATTGAAAGAGTTTTGGCTTCGTTCTACGTTGGAATCTCCCTCACGGTGTAAACCCTAGTTATCAAAATGAAAAATACGTAAAAACTGAATAATGATCCCTCTGACACCCGTCAGAAATCGTTTTTAATCAATTACCCCCATTTTAATTAAAAAATAAAATAAAACAAATCAACAGCTTCAGGCCTCGCGCGCGGGCGACTTGTAGTAGGTAAAGTTGTCTGGCCGGGTGCTCGCGCGGGCGCGCGTCTCCAAGCTTGTCATGCCGCGCGGCTAGCAGTCTGTGTCTTCTGATTCTGCTGCTGCACTGATTTGCTCTACTGCTCCATCCTTTGTCCATCCATGCTTCACTTGATCCTCTTGCCATGCATATCCCAGCTTGTGCTTCGCCTTCATGCGTCCATTAGCCTCGTGCCCTCTAATACCACCAAAATAGGCCATTTTCTGCACTTTTTCACCAAAAGGAGTTTTAAGTAAATGCAATGCAAAATAACATGAAATGCACTAAAAACGCACTAAAATGTACTTGAGATGGGCATAGTTCGCGTGAATTGGTATTCAATAAGTAGGTATAAATCCCACTTATCAACTAAACAGGGTTAGTAGATGAAGAAGTATGAGATGGGGTTGACGGAATAGAAGGTCCATGATATGGAGTAAGATTAGTCACATTAAATAGATCAATACCGATATTATAGTGGTGCACAAATATCCCGCGGCCTGGCCAACAACATGTCTGGTCAAGGCCTGAGCCGGCCCGGCCCGACCTTCAAGGCTAGAATCAAACCATGATTTTTAGACTCAGAATTGGCCTGGCCTGAGGCCTGGACTGGCCTGGGTCCTAGGCCTGGACTTATGTAGTGAGCTTGTCTTAGTACTTGCTAGTGTTTTTATAAGGAAAACTCCCTTAGAATTTTATCATTTTAACCAATGTGGGACTAGATTTATCCAAGCTATGTGTCATTTGCTTTGTTGCTGGAATAGTTGTTGGGTACACGCTGAAGAACGTGTTCGCCTCTGGGCTTCCAAACTTCTCAGAATAGTTGTTGTTAGAATTGATATTTGCTTCAAGTGTACATACCAAGGCTGGTATCCGTTGCTTAAGTAAAAGATTATACATGAGCTTGATGGAAGGCTGGAAGCCAATGTTTGTGAATAAATTCTTTTGATCAACTTTGCAAATACTGGCAACCAAGCTAATATCTATTTCCTTTCTTTGGAATATTCTAATATTCAACTGCATGTCTACGTCAATGATGTGATATATGCATCCTTATGTTGCTAATGGTTGTATGTATGAACTTATTCATTTGAATATCTGTATCTCAAAAGAAAAAACAAACTAATAAAAAGAATTACCTTCAAGGAGAAATGCAATGAAGACAATGACATTTGACCGTCAGTTTTGAAAATAAATTGAAAGCACAGGACTACAGGAGGAGGCATATGTTGGATTGAAAAAAGTGTTTCTATTAAGATAGTATTAGAAGTGTAGTTTAAATTGATATTCAAGGCATGAACATGGAGTGATAGATACAAACAAGTCTATTATAAGTTCTTCTAAACCCTCATCATTTTTTGTTTTAGCAGAACGTGATTTACATACAAATACTATTTTATTTTGTATTGCAGCCAGGTCATCTTCTTCTGAATCATGCCTATGTATTGTATTGTATTGTATTGGCTTGACTTGGTTTTTGTATTTGTATTTTCACAATTTAGAGGTCACTGTGGCAAAGCCTGTTGAACTAGTACACCTTTGGTTCAAATGCATTTTTGTTTCATAGTCCCACATTGTCTAATATACTTCTCTTCTCCTACCTTCGTTCTATAAATAGAGGAGAGTAAGATTAATATTCTCAAGAAAAGCATGGAAGTCCAAATTGGAAGTCCAAAAGTTGGGCTTGGCTTGGGCCTGGCTTGGCCAGCAGGCCTTAACAAGCCACATATTATTTTGCATAGCCTGGTCTGACCTGGCCTTGCAGGCTGAAAGTCAAGGTCTAATCAACGGCCAAGGCCTGGCAAGCCCAGGCGGGGCCGGCCTGTTGTGCATCCCTACCCATATAACTAGGAAAATTCAACTCATAAACATTAACACCAACCTTCTTTTTAACACGAAAAGAACCCATCCGCTTAGCATGCATCTTTTTCCATGTGCCCAGAGGTAACCTCTCGACACAGTGTCGAAGTATCACCTGATCATTCTCATTAAACTCATCTGCAGCAAATTTATAATTTTCATTGCTCAAATTAATTTTCTGTCTTATCTCAACATTCAAATCATGAATGTGTCGTGCAAAAATTTCAGCAGACTTACTATCTCTATATGCATAGGGAAGAGGGACCAAATCAATAGGTTTTCTAAGTTGATAACCAAAGTAAATCTGAAAAGGACTCGCCCCAGTAGAGAGATTAATTGAACTATTATAGGCAAACTTAGCCATAGGTAAAACGCTATCCCAACTAGACACGTGATCTCCTATAAGATATCTCACCAAATCACCTAGACTCCTATTAACTACCTCAGTTTGATCATCAGTCTGTGGGTGATAGGCAATGGAAAACTCAAGTGTGATATTTAGTTTCTTCTGTATAGTTTTCCAAAAATAACTCATGAATTTGACATCCTGATCAGAAACTATAGACAAAGCAAACCACGTAACCACGTAACCACGTAACCACATAGCCTCACTAAAGAAAAATTGATGCAATGTGTGAAGCATTATCGGTTTTGCTGCATCAAATAAAATTTGTCATCTTAGAAAAAGGTTCACTACAACAAAAACGGAATCATGACCTCTAGGGGTCTGCGGTAATCACAAGAAAAAATCTATGCTAATATCCATCCCAAGGAGCATGGGGTACCGACAAAGGCATATACAACATGTGTTTTTGCTTAGCAGTTTGACATGTGTGACACTCGGAAATAACACGAGCTACGTCCCTCTTGAGGCTAGGCCAAAAGAACCTATCCTCCACAATCGCAATGGTCTTGTCGCGACCAAAATGACCTGTGATCCCTCATGCATTTTACTCCCAAACTAAATGGTCACGCATAGACGTGCTAGGAGTACACAAAGGAGTGCCCTTAAAAAGATACCCATCATGGACACGAAAAATCGCCTGATGGTGGTATACTAGAATTTTGTAGGGCAATATATATCTCTCTAAAGTTTTGACATGAAGGGTACTCATAGATAATACGCTCAAACCCAATAACCTTCACACTTATAGTATTAAAGAGAATAGATACCCTACTCGACGCATCAACGGCTTTGTTCTCTACCCCTCGATAAGACAAAAAACAGTCCTAAAGAAACTAAACTCACTTAGTGCGTCGATGACTCAACTTTTTCTGTGAGTTTATATACTAAAGTGCCTGATGATAGGAGTATAACACAAACTCCTTAGGCAACAAATAATGCCTCCAATACCTAAGTGCTTAAACTACAACATAAAACTCTCCATCATAGGTAAAATACCTTTGTCGACCCTCATTTAGCTTCTCACTAAAGAATGCAACGGAATGACCCTCTTGACTAAGTACTCCCCCTATACTTACGCCGGAAGCGTCACATGCTACCTCAAAAACCTTGCTATATCTGGTAACGCGAGGACAAATCATGTGTCAACCTATCCTTAATCTCCACAAAGGCTTTGACAACCGATTTAGACCAAACAAACTCCCCTTTAAGCAACCAGTGACGGGAGCCTAATTGAACTAAATCCCCTAATGAACCTCCTATAAAAAGTAGCAAGTCCGTAGAAGCTTCTAACTTCATGTATATTAGAACTTAGAAGGTTTTGACCACTCTTTAATAGCATTTACCTTTTCATGGTCAACAAAAATCCCATCTTTAGAGACAACAAATCCGAGAAATATGACAGATTCTTGCACGAAACCCTATCTTTAGAGACAACAAACCCGAGAAATATGACAGATTCTTGCACGAAAGAACACTTTCATATTAATATAAAGTTCCTCACGCTAGAGAGCGCACAAAACTTGGCGCAAGTGAAGTGTTTCTCTCGGGTGCGACTATAAATGAGGATGTCATCAAAATAAACCACTACAAACTTGCCAATAAAAGACCGCAACACCTTATTCATAGCTCTCATAAAGGTGTTAGGTACATTGGTTAGGCCAAAAGGTAGGACTAACCACTCATAAAGGCCGTCACTAGTCTTAAAGGCAGTTTTCACTCGTCTCCCTCACGGATGCGGACTTGGTGATATCCACTCCGTAAATCTATTTTTGTTTACACGTGAGCTCCACTAATCATATCTAATATGTCATCAAGCCTAGGTATAGGAAACCTATAATTAACGATGATCTTATTAATAGCTCGACTATCACAACGCACCCTCCCATCAGCCTTTAGGGTAAACAAGGCTGACACTGCACAAGGACTAAGACTCTCGCGCACAAAATCCTTACTCAACAAATCACCTACTTGGCGTCGCATCTTCTCTTGGTCCGTAGGGTTCATGGGTAGGTTAGGTAAAGAAGACCCTGGTACGAGGTCAATAACATATTGGACATCTCTAAGAGGTGGTAATCAGTTAGGTAACTCACTAGGCATCACATCAACTCATGGAGAATCTGCCTAACATCACTAGATTCGACATTACTACTCTTCTTAGGGACGTCCATAATCTCCCTAGCCAAAACAACATACACAACCTTCTCCTCTCTCACACCCTTCTCAAAGGCCCTCTGACTAAAGATATGGAGAAATTTGGTTTCTAGTGCAGGCATATTCTCTTTTGGTTGACCCTTGGGAGACACTCGGGATCCATCATGATCATATAGCCAAGGACGCCCTAAAAGAATGTGTGCAGCATTCATAGGAAGGACATCACACCAAACTTTTTCCTCATAACCCTTATGGTGGATCGGCACTAGACACCTATATGATACAAGAATAGATGTCTTATTGACCCAAGCAACACTATAAGGATGGGGGTGTGGTTCTGCCTTTAGCTTCAATCGTTCTACAGCTGTTGTGGCAACCACATTTAAACAACTTCCCCATCAATAATCAGCTTGGAAGAGATACCACCACCTCTGCTATATGTCGGAAATATGGCGGTTCTCTTACAATCTTCCTCCTTAGGACTAGCGAAGATGCACCTCATAACATTGAACGGTTGATCAATTTGTTCAAGGTGCTCATCCGCCTCTTCATCCTCCGTGTAATACTCACCTTCCTTCGACTCACTTTCTTCACCCTACCCTTCATGAACTACTCCCACTCGATGATTGTTAGGGCACTCAAAGAACTTGTGGCCAAGCTCTTTGTAGGAGAAACACATATCCCTGCTACTGACCGTATGTTTGGGTACTGGAGTACCCTTCCCTAGTCTAAGGTCCTAACTTGGCCCACTCGCGTTGTAATTAGCCCTAGATACTAGTATCTTGAGGTGTGAAAAATAACCTACCGTGTGGGGCATTGAGTTCACTAAATTGGCTTGGCTAAAAGGTTGCTCTCTGGAAAGAGAATCTCTTCACATTGTTTTCCTGATCTAAGCCAGCCTAGTAAGCATCATCTAGGCAAGTGAGTTGACTAGGAAAAATCTATAATTTAATATCATCTTTCAACCCCTCCCTAAACCTAATGATGGTCAATCTCGTCTCCTCAACGAGCTCACAACGCTCCATCAACTCCCTATACCTATTAACATAATCAGAGACATATAAATTGTCTTGCTTTAAATTTGTTAATTGTTCAAACATCCTATCCTTGTGATCGATGGGTAGATAATATTCTCAGTGCCTAATAGGTGGATCCCTTAAACGCTCAATGTCTCTCTCAATACTAGCCCAATATAAATCCATTTGTTTAACTAACTTCATCTTGGCACAGCGAACTCTACGCTCATCGGACATCTCATACCAATCAAAAAATTTATCAATATTGGACAACCAATCAAGGAAGACATTAGGATCAGACCTACCGTCAAACTCGGGTGCATCAACCTTAATTTTTCTAGTGTCATCATCATAACCTCGGTAAAGGTCAACATTACTAGGTCCACGGTATCCATAATCTCTACATTCGCCAAACCCAACGTCTCGGTGTCTACAGTCTCGTCTTGAGGTACTCAATATTTTGAGGGTCAAGGTTTTGATACTCAATATTTCTAGGCTCAAGGTGTTCCCTTGGCCTGTTCCGCTTAGGTTCTCCCTCAGAAATTTCTTCATTAACGGGAATGCTATCATTTCCCGAATTTTCTCCTATAGCCTCAACTAAAGGTTGTGTTCGTCACTCAACGACTCGAACCCTCTCAGATAATAGGACAAATTCCTCAAACATAGCATCCACACAGTTTTACATATTAGCCATTTTAGTGATCAAGAGATCTAATTTGTCGTTTATTGTTGGGCCATATTGAGTTCCACTACGGGTCATCATGATATACATGCAATACTGAGATAATTAAGTGTAACAATTAAATTCTAACCTACAACAAATGCAATCGCAGTTTCCAAAAAATCAACAATCACGACTAAATAATGTCCAACTAATAGGAATAATGTGCAATTTAAGAGAATAAAACCAAACGAGTTTAGAAAATTTTTAGTACTAAGCAACGAATAAAAAAAATCAAAGTAATTGAAGTACTTATCCTATATTTTGTGAAAATTTTTAAGAGTAGTTTTTGTACTTTCTTCTTTTTTCCTTTTTTTTGGACCTCACTAATCATAAAGTGTGAGACATGGGTGAAAACTGTTAAGGTTACCTATTTAAGGGAAAAATCAAGGTAGAAAACGAAGTTACCAGAAACTATGAGGATAGAGTGGTAATTTAGCAAAGAAAATATATTAGGCTGGTATCACGAATTAGGAAAGTGAGAACTGAGAAGTTTTAGGGTACCTCCCTTGTTTCCGAAACCATCGTAGCAGTGAAGACGAAGATGAAAATGGAAAGAGAGTAGCGACGGCAGCAAGAGGGCACGGAATTGCAGCAGCACGCACGACACAGTATGTATTATTGCACTTCTCTTCGCGTTCTCTATCACTTTCCTGATCTTTCCTCTTTTTCGCTTCTTTTCTTTTCCAATCGTGGTGTGGTGCAAGATGTCGGTGATGGTGGTATGACTGTCGACCGGACATCGTTGTTTAGATCGACGATCTTGGGGTCGATGGATGGTTGGGTAATTCTGGCGATGAGCAAACTGGTTGATGATAATAGAAGCGGTGCTAGTGGTTGTGTGCTAGATGGTTCCGACAGGACTTCCGGGCGATGACCAGTGACTTTGGAGTGATTCCCAGGGTACGGCTCTGATACCACAAATGATGTAGGACAACCTTTGTAAAATGAATTTTGTTATTAATTGATAGATATGTAGAACTAGGATCTAAGCTCAGCGCTTAAATTCTAGAGTTTAGAGTCTCAAGGTAAATAAAATAATAATCGTAATAATCAGAATTGTGAGGATTACGTCAGTATTTAAACAAAACAACCCTAAATTGGACTTAGAGACCAAGAAAATAACTAAAGACAAAAATATACCAACTAATTAAAACAATTCCATAATAATGAAATAAACAAGATAACTAAATCATCGATAATAAACAAGGGAACAAAATTATCGATCCCCATCATGTATTATATTTAATATATGTTGATCGCAACATAGAGCATTATACTACTACCTCTGTCCAATATGAGAGTTCCATTACAAAAAACAAGCATATTAATATTAAGAAAAGTCGTCAATAATCCATCCACCAGCTCAATTTAGATAGTACCGCATTCAAGAAAGAACCCTACACTTAGCAACATCAAACCAAGAATATCCTCAACTTTAAGCAAAGAAAAACATAGGGAGAGGAAAAACTTACTAAAGCCAGGAATATCCTCAACTTTGATGACTTTTTTAGGTACACCAGCTTCTTTCTGAAAACAAGGTTTAGATCATATCTTGGGAGATATATAAATCAATTGTACATATTATTACTGTAAAGAGAAAATCAATATTCAAAAATATATCTTAGCTTCTAAGAAGAACGTGGCAATCTTGTCATTAGGTATCTTGTCCAATTGAGTTGTTTGTAAGCACAAGGAAAAAGGTTACTAGATAGTGTTCGAGATATATCTTGTTCCACATTGAAAAAATATGTCTAGTATATAATGACTTGGGCCAACTCTCCTCATTGTCAATTGGTTTTGAGTTAGAAAGCATGATGTCTTTATATACTAGACTTTGAGCCCATTTTATAAATCTAATATTGTATCAAAGCAGGTTATCATAAGGCCTAATTAAACATTCTTCTTAGCTTTCATTTTTACCCACTTGCAGTCCATTTCTTATATGTCAAAGTTACCCATTTCTTAACTAGTACCACTTATTAATTGAGCCAATAATTGCCTATGGTTTACTAGATTTCTTCTTGGCTTGTCTTGTGACTAGCTTTTTCCAGACTTGCTTATCTTGTGTGGGTCTTCATATTCATCAGGTTCACATGCAACCCTCAATACACCGGATTACACGTGGGTTACACGTGAGGGGGAGTGTTAGATATATCTTGTCCCGCATTGAATACCTTGAGAAAATATGTCTAGTATAAAATGACTTGGGCCAACTCTTCTCATTGGCAATTGGTTTTGGGTTAAGAAGTTTGATGTCTTTGTATACTAGACTTTGGACCCATTTTATAAATCTAAAAAATATATTGTAGATGAAAAAATCATAAGTTAAACAATTAGGGATAGGGAATTGGCCGGAGAGGTAAGAAGTCAGTAGAGGATATGATTCAATTGAGAGTTGGAGTGGAGAGAAATATCATACTTGGTAAGAAAGAGATTAAATGTAAAAACTGGAGGCCAAATGGGAATACACAACATTGTAAGTAATATCCAACATTGGAAGTATTCTCATTGGAGGCAAAATGAGAATACTCAACATTAGTCGAACCCAATTTTACGGGAATGGGCCAAGTATCCAACATTGATAGGGATATTGTTAACTCTAAAAGGAAGGCGGATGATCCTGATAATATGTACAGAACATATTCAATAGAATGGCATGGATGCTTCCAGATGAAGTCAATGAACTAGTGTATACCTTCTGAAAATCGAATCCAGGGTAGACAATGTGACAATTTGAGAGTTCTCTTATTTTTTCATCAATTGCCTGCCAAGACGACCACAAATACAGGTTTATTTGAAGATCATAGTGCTTAACAGGAAAGTGTAAACCATGCACACACGAGATATGTATAGTCAAAATGCAGATGTAATGATTATGTGCCCAACTCTTCTTTCTACTCGGTTATTCTTGTACACCTATGAAAACGTAATAACATCAGCTGAGAAATAGTATCTTACCTGCCTCTGACGGCGTATCATAGTTGATAAATCAGTGTATGGAAGCTTGGGATCAATTTTGCATTCCATAAGGATTACTCCATCATAATCTTTAATATACCTGGAACATAAAGAGTTCTTACTAAGAGCCTAGAAGGACACAGAATGAGAATTTAACAGGTGGCGAACAACCATGACTGAAAATACTGTTATTCTTGTAGAAATATATCCAATCAAGATTCAGTGAAGGACAAAAATCTCACTCTGAATTTAAAAGGAAAACAGGTCTGAAAAATAAAACCACAAAAATAGAAAGCAGCAGATCATGGCTTTTTATAAATTATTTCATGCAAATATAAACTTCTAAAATATTATGCCACAAAGGAGTTCAATATATACATACCCATGCCACCGTTCTTGTTCCAAGTAAATTTCTTTTGTGAAGCCCTAAATTAAGAAAAAAGGCATACAAGTTACTCCAACGATATTACTCTATTCAGGAATAGTATAGGGGAAAAGAAAACTTGGTAAAAGATATTTTTCAAAAGAAAGGGTACCAATTTAGCCCCAAAAAAAAGAAGAAGAAGAAAGGGTGCCAACTGTCAAACTGAACAGGCACAAGTAACAACCTTACTACATAAAAAGGAAAACCTCTGACCTGTTTGTTAAAATATCCAACAGCATTGTAGTCAGCATAAGTTAAAAAATGTGTTAGCCCATCTACATCACGGGCATGCTGCTTTAAATGATTCATCAATCGTGTGCCATAACCTTTTTCTTGTTCTTCTGCTGTTATTGCACAAAAAGCTATTTCCCCAAACTTCTGGCTACAGGATTCAAAGGGTAGTGTCAACAAGTGAATTTCACATGGAAATTTGATTTTTACCATACTGAATATCAGATGAAATAATAAGGCAGATAAAGCAAAAGGCTGATTCGCAAATAGAAAATGAAAGAATGACAACCAATGTATAGCACATGTATGCGACTAATACCTCACATATGGGCGGTATGTGATGCCACCAACAACTGCTTTACGTCTGATAACCATTACAGATTTATGGCTTCTGCAGCAAACAATATTAGGAAAAGATATGAGAATCATTTATACATGAAGAGCGATATACTGTCAGACACTCGTAGGTATAGGAAACATCATAAATCCAATTACCAGCTCCTACAATGCATCCACCTCTTTAAACAAGACAAACAGCAAAAGCTTAAATATACATATTGAAATTGACAGCTACTCAAAGGTTGTGAACTATATAACTTGAATCATAGTTCTTGGTTCCAAGTCCCTGGATATCCAAACTGGAGGAAACTAGAATAAAGTAAATGCACTCAGATAAATGTTTGTCACTTCACTCCTTGTTTTTAACTAAATAAGGAGATAGAGTTGATTATCTCCTTTGGGGCCACCCAAACATAGTTTACAATGAGCTTACCCGGTGTGCTTGATTCATGGGACCTGTGAGCACCTAGTGTCTGGGCCATTATACATCCGGGTACCACCGTACCACCATCACCAAATAAAAAAGGAGATGGAGTGTTGGAGTAAATTTGTCAATCTCCTCTTTCAAATTACCATATATTCATGTAGATATAGATACAAGTTACTTCTTGGATTCTCAAATATATACGTGGATAAGTCATATGTTATATGTACAGCTCAGGCTCATTAGTGAGGAATCCAGAAGCTTTTCTGTTCAAGCAACAACACTGCTTTAAGAGCAATGCTATTAGTATTAAGATTTAAAAATGAATTCACTAAGCATTACCTGTCCATCACAAGACGAACAATGTACTCCTTTGGCATGTTAGGCAGTTGTCTGGCAATTACATTCTTCAATCCTATTAACCTGAGGAATACCGAGACAAAATTAATATAAAATTTAAGTTGGCACACTCTGAATTCTATGAGGAAATGGTAACACAGTAGTCTTTGCAGTTCGACAATGGTGAAGAACAACTTCAAAATAAAATGTTCCATGTAAAAGAAATATAGATCTAGCACAGATACACAAGAAAAAGAAATAGATACCAAACCATATGCTCATCAATACCATCATTTCCTACACATGCAAACTTGAGTATTCCTGCTTCCTCCTGCAAATTTCAAAAATAACTTTGTTTGATGGATGGGTAATTCCAAATGAATAAGTTAAAAGAGGATTTTGTGCAATCTTTGGACATAGAGAAAGTAGGAAACACTTCCCCAATTGCTAATAGTCTATTCACAACTCACAGTGCTACTAGATGTCTTTTTTACATGCTTAGTCAAGACATATGAGCAAGCTATTTTTTTTTTACTTTTTATTTTGCTGCAAAAGCATTATAAACAATATGACACTTTACTTTAACACAGGCAGAAACTAATTACAATTCCATAGGTTCCATCAAATCAAGAATTACACATAAACCTTAATCCTGCTTAAATGGTCTTATGCCCACAGACATTTTTCAACTAATTTACATTTCAATGCAAGTTCATTCCTTTTTTCATAATTCAGTAAATTTCAATTTAATATAGAACAAACCAGTGTTGCATTCAAGTGCCGAAGTAATACTTAACAAGCAATTAAAAGATAATACTTTATAATTAACTTACCTCTCTCTTAAAACTCTCTTCCCTAGCACTATAAGCACCACTGGTCTGTATATTCTCAGTAAAAATACTCTTCACTGTATCCTCCTTTACTACCAAGCTGGCAGCAGGTGGTCCCACCGGAGCGGCAGAAGGGGCGTTCCCACCGTCTTTCCCGACCACTGAAGACTCGACTTTGACTGAATTTTCAGTCTTGAGCTTCGTATTTCGTGATGAGGGTCCCACATTGTTTTCCAACCGAGAAGCGGTGAATGTTCGCATGGAGTCATCGTATTCTTCCTCATCTTCGTCCACGACCTCCTCCGACTCATCGTCGGAATCGGAGTCGGCGCCGCGGGCACTGATGCTCTCGAGGTCGTCGTTGGAGGTGAGAGCTTCGTCGCGAGTGTCGGAGAAGGAGGAAGGGAAGGGTGGCGCGTGGTCGTCAGACGCGAGCCTGCGCTTGTGAATGGACGAAGTGGCGGAGGCCGAAGCGGAATGTGAGGGTGAAGGAGACTGCGAGCTCCGAGACCGGACCGGTGCCGTCAAGTGAGTGTCCATTTTCCCGACAGGCAGAATGATTTATTAAGGTTTGGATTGATAGATTTTGCCAGAAAGGTTGGGTTTAACAGAAAATTGAGATCGATTTGAGATGCCTATTTTTCAGTTTAGTATAATCCCAATTTTCTTTAAAATTTACGGACACGACATGGGAAACTAAAACGAGCTAGGCTTAAATATAATTTAGTAGCTTAAATTTTAAGTTATATTTTATTTCGGTGAATCATATTTTAATTTTATTAATTAAATAATTAATTTTTTTTTAATTTTATTTAATTTAATATATCACATCAAAAATTATTGACGTGATTATCTGGTTGGGAGTATAACTAAGCTTATGTATAATTAAAAAAAAGGTATTTTAATTTTTGATTAAATATTTATTATATATTGAAGGGCAAATTTGTCAAACTCTATTTGTATTCCCTTCCGACCCAATCAACTGCATCAAACATAGACTCACATCTCTCGAAGAATTCAAACTTTGACGGAGAAGCTGTTTCACGGCATCCTCCGTCTGATTCGGCGGGAAGTGCAATATCTGAACTTCTTGTAGAAATTCAAGTGTCGAATCACCGTTTCCTCGTTGCCAATTTGTCGCTCCGATCTGAAGATCTCGTCTTTAACCCTCACCTCGTAGAGTCCACAAATTTAACGGCCTTGGTGCCTCTCGCGTATCCGAGATATGTACGTTGGCGTACATTCCTCCGACAATCCGCAACACTCGCACTTCGATCACTTGCATGCAAGGACAACAATTTACTTGGGTTTTCTCAATCTTGCAGCTGTATTAACGCTTAAGCTTGTTAACGCTCTGTTTGTCAGTAGAAAAGAAAAGAATAGAAAATTTAAATTAGAACAGAAAAAAAAATAGAAAAATTAAAGTTTTTTTTTGTGTTGTTTCTGAGTTTTTAATGGAAAAAAATAGAAAATTTAAAATTAAGGACATAAGTTGTAATTTAAAATTTATTATATTAAAAGTTGAGGATAATATGAGAATTATAAAAATATTACTTATTCTAATTTCTTTTCCGTTCAAATCATGCCAATTTTGGACAGAAAACTTTGGCAGAAAAAGTGGTCAAGTTTTCTATCCATTTCTTTTCTTTTCCGTTTATTAAAAAACTCAGAAACATAAGAATGGGAAAGAAAACTTAAATTTTCCGTTTATTTCTTTTCTTTTTTATCCATTTTAAATCTTAGAAACAGAGCGTAAAAATAAGTTATTGACGGAAATTTCCCTGTTAGATATAATCAAATGTATTTTCAGAATCTTTTTGTACATTAATTGGGCTTTATTGCTAGATAGTCTTGATCATTCTTTCCCCCACCCATAAGTTACTGGGTGCTGAGTAACGTCTCCGAATAGAAGGGCAGGTTTTTGTCAGTGATCGTTTGGGTGGCGATGTACGGAGTTAGTGTCCTATTTTCATTGTTGAAATTATTTGCTAGATATGAGTTTGAGTTTTATTTTTGTTTAAATTTAGTTTAAGTTAATATAAAATGTTATATTACTTTTTTACTCTTTCAAGTCAATAAAATAATTTAAAGATTAGTCTTCTTTTAACGCATAAGTACTGCATTGTCATGTGGCCATTCCGTGTCATCAATTTATGACATGACAGGTTCAATTAGATTGAAATAGAATATGATCCGTAATTTAGGATACTAAATAATATTTAAGCCAACAAACTCTATATTGTTATTTTAAGATTGTGTTTGGCATTTGCATTCTAACATATACGCTTTGGGATACTGCGATTTGGATTTTTTTGGGCCAGGTTCAAGCTTAGCCGGTTAGCCCATTGATAAGATAAGGTGAAACATTTCACTGACCCGAATAGAATTAGTTAATTCTTCTTTTGTAGTCATTTGAACAGGTTTATGAATTTTAAGGATCTATTTTTGTTGGAAAATGATATATCTCTTGCGAGTTACGTGATAAATATAATTATTAATATTTTAATAATTTATTTAGTATAGTGGGCTAATCTTATAAAGTAATCTAATTTCTTGTATTAATATATCGCAACGAAAGCTCTTGTAATATAAAGTAGGACTCAATTTTATTTCTTATTTACCCTTCAACTATTGAGTGTTTAATGCATTAATAATGACATGATGTTGACATTGTAATGTTATAGTATTAATTATACTATCATTATAATAAATATAACTCATTTTGAGAAAGAGAGAAAAACTAACCAATAAAACTCTCTTTTTTTGTGTAGAACGGAAGGAGTATCGATTTGTTGGCATTGATCGAACTTATTTAGATTCAATATTTTTCTTATACTTTTTATAGTTTGATAAACCGGTGTAATTGCTAATTTGAACGGGTATAATATTGAATCAGTGCAATATTCGATATCATTTGGGACGTCACTAGTTTGAATCGGTGTGACACTTAAAAAAGGTGTATTTGGTTCATATCTTTTCAAATTGAAAATGTGCATTTTCAAATGAGTGTTTAGAATTTTATAAATGAATTAAAAAATTCTTATTTGGGATAACAATTCATTCACAAAAAATGAATCTATAATTCTTTTAAAAGAATTTTGTTGTTATTATCTTCTTCTTTGTCAAATTATAGTTTTGAATAAATAATATCATGCACATAAAGTATTTAATACAGATTAATTTATGGGTTTGTCTTCAACAGGAAAAAAATCTGATAAAATATAATAGACAACAAGTTTTAGATCAACAACTGCAACGGAAACAGCAATCCATTAGAAGAGTCAAGTAGATAATGAATTCTACTATCTTCTAAAATTTAAAAGTTCATCATCAATATTTTATCCCTGTAACATCAATCAATATACATCTTGAATCAAATATTCATCTTTGCACTATAGGCCAAAGATATTCATCTGTATCACCAGTTGGTCATGTTCATCTAAACACCTGTTCATCTTTGCACTATGGGCCAAAGATATTCATCAGTTAATCATTCATCTTTGCACTACATGCCAAAGATATTCCGTAATATTGTAAGACCCCAACTTTTATAAATAAAGATGAATTTTCTATAAATATCATTTTTAAATATTATGGAGTTAATTTGATATAATGTTATAGTTGTGGGTAATATTTATAAATTTTGCAAAGTACGCAAGTTGTTATATAATATTCGATTGGTCGGGGAATATTGGTTTTAATAGGGAATATTCGTACAACGGCACAATCATTGGTGGTCCCCACAACGGAATTATTGTCGGATTGAGAAAACGACAAAAATATTTTATTAAAAATTACGGCGAAAGTTTTACCATTTATACTGTTGAACTACTCGGTAGTAAAAGTACAGTAATACGTGTGGTTGCATAGTAGCACACGGTATTGATTATTAATGCTTATGTGAGAAGTCACTCAGTTTGATTCAATTATTGTCAGTTAATAATATGAATTATTTAGCGATAATGACGTTTTGTTTTATTCGTATTATTAACGTAATAAAACATAAACATCTTTTTATATAAAACAGAATACTTTATTAAAGTTATTCTATAAATAGAATATATTATATTTTATTTAAAAGATTTTTCTTTAAATATGGACGGTCAGATTAAAGTAATAAATCTGGACCGTTCATGGATTAGTTACTATGCATTCTATTTATCTATAAATAGCAGCTCATTCCTTCATTATTTCTTACGAATTCACTGAACTCTAGAGAGAGAAACTATAGAGAGAGAGAGAAGAAGAGTATTCTGCTACTTAACTACTTCCTTATTTCAGCTCTTCTTTAAAACGGTAAGGGGTATTATTCTTTCTTATTCATGAAGAGAACTGTTGTTATTCCATTTCTTATTATCCTGTTGGAATAACCTGTATACGCGGTCTACCCTATACTTGGTGACATTCTTCTATTATTCTATTGGAACATCATGTCTGTGTGTTTTACACCGGACCTGGTTTCGTCTTGTTATTATTCTGTTGGAACATCCTGTTTGTGTGTTTTACACCGGACCTGGTTCCATTATTTATTATTCTGTCGGAATATCCTGTCTGTGCATTTACGCCGGACCTGGTTCCATTATTTATTATTTTGTCGGAATATCCTGTCTGTGCGTTTACGCCGGACCTGGTTCTATTATTTATTATTCTGTTGGAATAACCTGTCCGTGCGGTCTATCGCATGCATGGTGATTTCTTTTGTTATTCCATTCTTTATTGTACTCAGTTGGTTAAGTTTTGACTTCTATACTCCATGAAATTTGTGGAATATCCTTGATAATTGCGTTTCATCCAGTATCTTTTCATGAAAATATTCTTTTAAGCATTCTTGAATTTTACTCCACAAAGCAGTATCATGTTGACAATTTGGACGTTGTTAATTCTTGGATAAATTAATTCTTGAACTTGTTTTATTGAATTCTTATATCATTGTCATCATCCTCATGTTTATAAAATGTTGAAAGTCATCTGTGGCCTGTAGTGCATAGATGGACTTGGTATGATTATGACCAGGGATTATTCGGTATAATCATGACCGTAATGTTACAAATGATGTGGTAAAAGTCCTCATTGGGCCGTAGTGCATTGATGGACAGTTGTTGGCATGATCATGACCATTAATGAATACACGAATATCATTGGCCGTAGTGCAGGGGTGATTCGATGATGTGGATTATTTTATTAAGCTGAGTCCCAGCGATAACAGTGTTGAAAAACCTTTTAAATCATAAAAGATAGTAGAGTTTATTTTCTACTTGACTCTTTTAATGGATTGCTTCTTCTGCTGCAGTTAAACTTGATGTCTATTATATTTAATCAGTTTAACATTGTTGAAGGCTAATGATAATTTATTCTGTATTATCTTAGTCATAATATTTCTTACTAGCTAGTTGAGCTCACCCTTTCTTTCACTGTTCTCTTCAGGAAATGAGAACGTAGCTAGGGCAAGTCGGGGAACAGAGTGATGGTCCGAATGATAGTATTAGTTAGTAGTCCTCACTATTCTATGTAATTGTGTGTTAATAAATGTAATGAGGACTCCTTTTGAGTATGAATACTCTCTAGAAGATAATATTTGTATTCAAACTCATAGTTTATGTTTTGTCGTATTGTACCCGACAGTTGTATTAAGTTGTATTTGTATTCTATACTATGTATTTGACGACCCAAGATGGGTGATGTATACCTAATTTTGAGGGCGTCACAGTTGGTATCAGAGCTTAGGGATATGATCCCTGGCTAAGATGTGAGAATAGAACTAGGAGGGGAGAGACGGGGAATTCCTTCGCTAGTATGACCTACCTAAGTTTATTTACATGGTATTTAATTGGTCGGTCATAATATAAGGATAATATATGACATATCAATTAACTTTTATTTTGTGGCAGTATCTAAAAATGGCATCTGAGAATGTTGAGAATAGCAATGGAGCACAGGCGACTGTTGATTCACCATATATCAATAATCAGGATAATGTGCATCAGGAAGGTGACAATCCTCATACAAACAACAACACTGACCAGATGATGAATGATGGAATGTTCAAAAACTTTATGCAGTTCATGTAACAGCAGGCGAGAGCGGCTCCTGTCTAAAATATAGGTGGAAACACTAAAAACTCTCGGACGGTCACCGCTAAACAGTTCAAGGAGCTGTGACCACCAGAGTTTAAGGGAGAGCCAAAACCACTTATAGCGGAAACATGGATAAAGCAGATTACCAAGATATTTGATGTCTTGGGATGCTCCGAGGAGTAAAAGGTTCCCTTTGCCGCCTTTATGTTGCGTGGAGAGGCAGATTACTGGTGGAAATCGATTAAGCGTACTGAACCTGCCGCATTGAAGATGTCTTGGGAGAAGTTCCAAGAGCTGTTCAATAACAAATACTTTCCCGAAAGTGTTCGTCACATGAAGGAGGTGGAGTTCATCAAATTGGAGCAGAATAATATGACCGTGTCGCAGTATGAGGCTAAATTTTTTGAGTTGTCCCGGTTTGCGTCCCACTTGGTGGATAATGAAGAGCGAATGACGCGAATGTTTTTGCGAGGTTTGAAACCTGAGATACGTCAACATCTTATCTCTCATAAACTGTGTTTGTATTCAGATGTTGTGAATATGGCTCAATTAGTGGAGCGCGATAGCGAGTCAACGCAACTAAAAGAGAGCAGTCGACAAAATGATAATACCAGTGAGAGCTGTGACAACCTCAAAATAGGTCCATTCCACCCAACCCATTCTGAGTCGTCAAATACATGGTACAGAAAATAACTACAACTTTATTACAACAATTGTCGTGCAAAATACAACAACACATATGCTGTGAGTTTGGATACAAATATACACCAAATGTGACTCATGTCCCAACCGTGGACATCACCTCACAATAACACCTTACATAAAGGTATAGTCAAAAACTGTTTTAGAAATTAGAATATTTGGGAAGTGCTCAAGGAAACCTTCGTACATGGGAGGCCACGCGTCTAGGTTATGATAGATATCATATGGCCACAGAATTATCCTTGGTTGACCCAATAGACCCCAAAGAAAAACGAGAAGATTACTATCATATTCTTCCCATTGGTGAGTCTTCTCTTGACTTATCATTATCTCCACTGTCTCTAATTGAGAATTATACTTCAAACAAACACCAAGATTATATAGGTAGTGCCCATAGATATACTCAGCAAGTGGATGAGCACAACTCTGTCCTATGATGACACGAGGTTGTATGTCGTTAGTCATCTTGTATGATAGTGGCAAACCACCCTTCCAACGTTGGGTACACCTTACCCTATTGGATTCACCAAATAAAACTACTAAATGAACTTTTCTATACTGCTTCAGGAGAACATCCACAGCTAGAGACCACCGTTCTATTTCCCCGTTACCCTCGCTCGACCCAGCTACACTCTTATTACCTGAAAGGAATTGTGAAGCAAAAGGGTGAGCACAACTAGCTCAGTAAAGAATATCATGACTAAAGATAATTAAATTATCAATAGTCTTCATCAATAATAAATCAGAGATTTAGAACATATGGTAAATGATAAAAATTTCAACCATAGTTGCAGCGGAACGAGCAATCCATTAGAAGAGTCAAATAGACTATAAAGTCTATTATCTTCTCCATGTTAAAAATCCACCAACAATGTTTTATCCCTGTAACATCAATCAACAATTCTGGTCCACAATCATATGAATAACTCATAATCATAACTGTAGTTCTAAATTTCTCTTCTCATCCAGGACGAAGATAATTTTCATCACCTATCTTTACCTGAAACATCAAAGATCATGGTTACACCAAATCATATTTCCTGTTCATAATCATACTAATAACTTCATCTTTACACTACGGCCAAAGATATTCATTTGTATCACCAGTTGGTCATGTTTATCTCAACATCTGTTCATCTTTGCACTACTGGCCAAAGATATTCAACAACATGTCATCTTTGCACTACGGGCCAAAGATATTCATCAACAATTCATCTTTGCACTACAGGCCAAAGATATTCATCAATATTTCATCTTTGCACTACAGGCCAAAGATATTCAACAACATGTCATCTTTGCACTACGGGCCAAAGATATTCATCAACAATTCATCTTTGCACTACAGGCCAAAGATATTCATCAATATTTCATCTTTGCACTACAGGCCAAAGATATTCAACAACATGTCATCTTTGCACTACGGGCCAAAGATATTCATCAACAATTCATCTTTGCACTACAGGCCAAAGATATTCATCAATATTTCATCTTTGCACTACAGGCCAAAGATATTAATATCTCAAAAAAAATATAATCATTTCAGAATTTATATAAACAATAATTATAACCATGTTGATCAATTCACCTTCGCACTTAAGCTGAAGATATTCAATTATAAATTCAATGGTCATGATCATACTAGTCAATAATTCAACTTTGCACTACTGGTCAAAGAGAACCCATAGTCATGATCATACCAATAATTTACCTATCTTTACACTCAAGCGAAAGAGAATTTCAACATCAAGGTTATAAAAATGCTATATATGATAATAAAATCAATATAATCAACATATAAATTTAATCTCAAGAGTAATATTCATAAATCAACAATAATTTGGTCAGAAAAAGAAACCAATTTTATCGTGAATAGTAACTCGTGAATAGTAACTCATGAATAGTAATCCTGACATGAAAAAGGTAGAAATTCCACAATAATATACATACCAATATTTCGGTATAATGATATTGAAAGAATAATATTCTTAAGCTTATAAACAATTTATTTAAATTGTTTACACTTTACTAATTAATGCATTTAATCATCATAAAATGCCAACTCTTAAGATTTCATCATCAATAACCAAAACCCTCATCAAAAATCTGCATATACCTCATATATAGGATTCTCAAGCCATAAAATCCTATTTTTCCAATTTTCTTACTTCACATAACATATTTAATTCATTTCTCATAACTAGACTATTTTCATGAAAAATACCAAATCCGTTCCAAAAATATTTCTTTTCTGAGATTTAGCATAATATAGTCCCATAGTGAACATATATTTTTCTCAGAATTTTTAAAAATCATTTACTATTTTTCATATGGCCAAAATAGCCGAATATTTAGACATTTATCAAAAATTATACTTTTATCCAAAAATTTTGAAATTTACAGAGTATACTTCTATCATATACATATACTCATAATAAAAATTTCATCAATTTTGGAGTTAACCACAAGGAATTATAAGCTGTTACTTCTAAAATAGTCTTTTCTCATAAAATTCATAACTCTCAATCTATACATCCAAAAATCACCATTTTTGGACACAATCAAGAAAACTCATCAAAATATCATTTCAAATTTTTTCAGAATTTTTGAAGATCAGAAAAATTACGAAACTGAAAATCATAACAACCCTTAAAATCCCTTAATATCCCTTACTATCCCTTACTATCCCTTACCTCAAAAGAGCAGTACTTCTGACTGGATATCGGATATGATGTTGAAGGAAACTTGCACTGATGAATAGCAACTCACCAAGTATCTAAAAACTCACAAAATATGCTCCATAATATAAAGAGAGAAAGAGAGAAAGCTTATGTTTCTGGTGTGATTTTCAATTCTAACTTAGCCCTCTATTTATAGGAAAATTTTGGTAGGTTTGACCTGCAACCTGATGGCTTTACCTGCTACTATTCCCACCCACCACATTTGAAATATAATTCAGCACATTTCTTCACCAACCACAAGTGGGGCCCACCAATTCTAGAATTTTCTACCAAAATGATAAACTCCGAAAATTCAACAATTTCTGAACCAGTCATCTCGTAAAATTCATAATAAATCATACGTTCATTTTTAACGGTTCAAAATTTGTGGGCATATACTCAACTTATATATGTATAACATATCCAAAAATTATCACGATCCAACGGTCGGATTAAAAATTATAACCCCCGCAAAATATCTCAAAAACCCTGATTTTTAATACCTCCATTCTGACAAAAATACGGATAAAAATCTCAACATTAACTCCTTCATTTTTTAACCACAAAAATATATCCCTCATTTATATCCACATAAAATAAATATTTTCTTATCATATGAATCAATAATTAATTATTCACAAATAATATTACAGAATCACATTTATGACAACCAGGCCGTTCCCAGGAAAGTGGGGGCTTTCCAATAAGGATTTCTCCTTACTGGCGCGCAATTAGATGACCAAACCTCTCCTTAGACAGAAGTTTCTAGACATTGCCAATAATACTATCTAATAATACTATTCAAATAATATGAATTATTGATCTGATAATGGGAAATACTGTGCAGCAACAATTATTGAACAACAATAATACAAAATTTTAACGTAGCAATTATTGAATCAATAAAATAAAATATTGAACAGTAATTACTGTAACAATTATTGAGTAGTGCCTTCTTACGTAAGAATCAATAATTTTAAAAATACTATGCAATACCGTGTGCTACTGTGCAATAACGCGTATTACTGTATTTTAACCACCGGGTATTCCAACAGTGTTAACGGTAACAACTACGCCGTTATTTGTAAAAACTCAAATTTGTCGTTTTCTTCACCCGACAGTTATTCTGTTATGGGGCCCACAAATAGCTGCGCCGTCGTATGAATATTCCCCGACAGAAAGAATATTCCACGACCAAACGAATATTCCCCGACAACAATGATTATTTTATAACCAATTGCTTATTTTGAAAAAAAAATCATATTTCACTCATAACTTTAAACTTTTATCAATTTAACCATTTACTGAATAGTAATTATAAGAAAAATTGAATACTTTTATTTCATAAAATTCGAGGTCTTACAATCTCCCCTCCTTATGAAATTTCGTCCCCGAAATTTACGTACTTGGTATTTCGAAGAGTTGAGAATACCTTGCTTCTATTTCAGATTCTATCTCTCAGATCATCATGATTTCTCCATTGCTCATCTCCCATGATAACTTCATTTGGGTTCCTCATTTGTTGGGAAGTCATGACAACCGTCATCCCTCGAACTACTCGGCTTTGACTTGTCTGGAGTAGCATTTGGCGCCATCATTACCGTTAGAATATACCTTTCTATAGGACATATTCCTCCCTCAACTGCCTCTTTGTACTCCTCATTCATGATCTGAATCATCAATCTTCTATCCATATCGGATTCAGGTTGACCGCTATGTACAGGGTAATTCAAAACTCGATGTTGGGTTCTCCCAATTGCTTTCCAAAAAGAGAAATTCATATCATCTATTTTAGCCTTCTTAGATCGAACATTTCTTTCCACAATATCCACGTATCGTGCGGCTTTTGCCCATGCATCACTTATTCTCACTCGTTCAGTTTTTTCTTCTCTCAGCTCAGATTCTATTTTTATCATCTTATACTCTGCCAAAGAATGCTTCTGTTCAAGCATCATATATCAGGTAACACAAGCTTGAATTGTTGCATCCTTTTGTTCCACGACCGCCTGTCGTTCTTCTGCCTGCTCTTCTAACTCATGAATACGATTTTGAAATTCTACATTTTGATCATATAATACCTCTAATAAACTCTCATCTGGTACTTCTTCTTCCTCTTCTTCCTCAGTCTCAGCTGTTACCTCTGCGACTATCTCGGGTGTAACTATCAATTCTTCACTCACCACATAGATATCTCTAATTCCTTCTTCGTCTGACATCACATTATCACGGTTAGTGATTAGAGGTATCCCCACAGTCTCATTCACTCCATTATTACCATTCTCAGCTGTCATTCTCAAATACTGCCATAAAACAAGGGTTAATTAAACAAATTAACATATCACATAATATCCCAATATTATGACTGACCAACAAATAAGCTTAGGTAGGACACACTAGCGAAGGATTTACTCATCTCTCCCCTCCTAGTTGTATTCCCCGATCTCCGCCAGAGATCATATCCCTAAGCTCTGATACCACCTGTGACAACCCCAAAATAGGTCCATTCCACCCAACCCATTCTGAGTCGTCAAATACATGGTACAGAAAATAACTACAACTTTATTACAACAATTGTCGTGCAAAATACAACAACACATATGCTGTGAGTTTGGATACAAATATACACCAAATGTGACTCATGTCCCAACCGTGGACATCACCTCACAATAACACCTTACATAAAGGTATAGTCAAAAACTGTTTTAGAAATTAGAATATTTGGGAAGTGCTCAAGGAAACCTTCGTACATGGGAGGCCACGCGTCTAGGTTATGATAGATATCATATGGCCACAGAATTATCCTTAGTTGACCCAATAGACCCCAAAGAAAAATGAGAAGATTACTATCATATTCTTCCCATTGGTGAGTCTTCTCTTGACTTATCATTATCTCCACTGTCTCTAATTGAGAATTATACTTCAAACAAACACCAAGATTATATAGGTAGTGCCCATAGATATACTCAGCAAGTGGATGAGCACAACTCTGTCCTATGATGACACGAGGTTGTATGTCGTTAGTCATCTTGTATGATAGTGGCAAACCACCCTTCCAACGTTGGGTACACCTTACCCTATTGGATTCACCAAATAAAACTACTAAATGAACTTTTCTATACTGCTTCAGAAGAACATCCACAGCTAGAGACCACCGTTCTATTTCCCCGTTACCCTCGCTCGACCCAGCTACACTCTTATTACCTGAAAGGAATTGTGAAGCAAAAGGGTGAGCACAACTAGCTCAGTAAAGAATATCATGACTAAAGATAATTAAATTATCAATAGTCTTCATCAATAATAAATCAGAGATTTAGAACATATGGTAAATGATAAAAATTTCAACCATAGTTGCAGCGGAACGAGCAATCCATTAGAAGAGTCAAATAGACTATAAAGTCTATTATCTTCTCCATGTTAAAAATCCACCAACAATGTTTTATCCCTGTAACATCAATCAACAATTCTGGTCCACAATCATATGAATAACTCATAATCATAACTGTAGTTCTAAATTTCTCTTCTCATCCAGGACGAAGATAATTTTCATCACCTATCTTTACCTGAAACATCAAAGATCATGGTTACACCAAATCATATTTCCTGTTCATAATCATACTAATAACTTCATCTTTGCACTACGGCCAAAGATATTCATTTGAATCACCAGTTGGTCATGTTTATCTCAACATCTGTTCATCTTTGCACTACTGGCCAAAGATATTCAACAACATGTCATCTTTGCACTACGGGCTAAAGATATTCATCAACAATTCATCTTTGCACTACAAGCCAAAGATATTCATCAATATTTCATCTTTGCACTACAGGCCAAAGATATTCAACAACATGTCATCTTTGCACTACGGGCCAAAGATATTCATCAACAATTCATCTTTGCACTACAGGCCAAAGATATTCATCAATATTTCATCTTTGCACTACAGGCCAAAGATATTCAACAACATGTCATCTTTGCACTACGGGCCAAAGATATTCATCAACAATTCATCTTTGCACTACAGGCCAAAGATATTCATCAATATTTCATCTTTGCACTACAGGCCAAAGATATTAATATCTCAAAAAAATATATAATCATTTCAGAATTTATATAAACAATAATTATAACCATGTTGATCAATTCACCTTCGCACTTAAGCTGAAGATATTCAATTATAAATTCAATGGTCATGATCATACTAGTCAATAATTCAACTTTGCACTACTGGCCAAAGAGAACCCATAGTCATGATCATACCAATAATTTACCCATCTTTACACTCAAGCGAAAGAGAATTTCAACATCAAGGTTATAAAAATGCTATATATGATAATAAAATCAATATAATTAACATATAAATTTAATCTCAAGAGTAATATTCATAAATCAACTATAATTTGGTCAGAAAAAGAAACCAATTTTGTCGTGAATAGTAACTCGTGAATAGTAACTCATGAATAGTAACTCTGACATGAAAAAGGTAGAAATTCTACAATAATATACATACCAATATTTCGGTATAATGATATTGAAAGAATAATATTCTTAAGCTTATAAACAATTTATTTAAATTGTTTACACTTTACTAATTAATGCATTTAATCATCATAAAATGCCAACTCTTAAGATTTCATCATCAATAACCAAAACCCTCATCAAAAATCTGCATATACCTCATATATAAGATTCTCAAGTCATAAAATCCTATTTTCCAATTTTCTTACTTCACATAACATATTTAATTCATTTTCTCATAACTAGACTATTTTCATGAAAAATACCAAATCCGTTCCAAAAATATTTCTTTTCTGAGATTTAGCATAATATAGTCTCATAGTGAACATATATTTTTCTCAGAATTTTTAAAAATCATTTACTATTTTTCATATGGCCAAAATAGCCGAATATTTAGACATTTATCAAAAATTATACTTTTATCCAAAAATTCTGAAATTTACAGAGTATACTTCTATCATATACATATACTCACAATAAAAATTTCATCAATTTTGGAGTTAACCACAAGGAATTATAAGCTGTTACTTCTAAAATAGTCTTTTCTCATAAAATTCATAACTCTCAATCTATACATCTAAAAATCACCATTTTTGGACACAATCAAGAAAACTCATCAAAATATCATTTTAAATTTTTTCAGAATTTTTGAAGATCAGAAAAATTACGAAACTGAAAATCATAACAACCCTTAAAATCCCTTAATATCCCTTACTATCCCTTACTATCCCTTACCTCAAAAGAGCAGTACTTCTGACTGGATATCGGATATGATGCTGAAGAAAACTTGCACTGATGAATAGCAACTCACCAAGTATGTAAAAACTCACAAAATATGCTCCATAATATAAAGAGAGAAAGAGAGAAAGCTTATGTTTCTGGTGTGATTTTCAATTCTAACTTAGCCCTCTATTTATAGGAAAATTTTGGTAGGTTTGACGTGCAACCTGATGGCTTTACCTGCTACTATTCCCACCCACCACATTTGAAATATAATTCAGCACATTTCTTCACCAATCACAAGTGGGGCCCACCAATTCTAGAATTTTTCACCAAAATGATAAACTCCGAAAATTCAACAATTTCTGAACCAGTCATCTCGTAAAATTCATAATAAATCATACGTTCATTTTTAACGGTTCAAAATTTGTGGGCATATACGCAACTTATATATGTATAACATATCCAAAAATTACCACGATCCAACGGTCGGATTAAAAATTATAACCCCCGCAAAATATCTCAAAAACCCTGATTTTTAATACCTCCATTCTGACAAAAATACGGATAAAAATCTCAACATTAACTCCTTCATTTTTTAACCACAAAAATATATCCCTCATTTATATCCACATAAAATAAATATTTTCTTATCATATGAATCAATAATTAATTATTCACAAATAATATTACAGAATCACATTTATGACAACCAGGCCGTTCCAAGGAAAGAGGGGGCTTTCCAATAAGGATTTCTCCTTACTAGCGCGCAATTAGATGACCAAACCTCTCCTTAGACAGAACTTTCTAGACATTGCCAATAATGCTATCTAATAATACTATTCAAATAATATGAATTATTGATCTGATAATGGAAAATACTGTGCAGCAATAATTATTGAACAACAATAATATAAAATTTTAACGTAGCAATTATTGAATCAATAAAATAAAATATTGAACAGTAATTACTGTAACAATTATTGAGTAGTGCCTTCTTACGTAAGAATCAATAATTTCAAAAATACTATGCAATACCGTGTGCTACTGTGCAATAACGCGTATTACTGTATTTTAACCACCGGGTATTCCAACAGTGTTAACGGTAACAACTACGCCGTTATTTGTAAAAACTTAAATTTATCGTTTTCTTCACCCGACAGTTATTCTGTTATGGGGCCCACAAATGGCTGCGCCGTCGTACGAATATTCTCCTACCGAAAGAATATTCCACGACCAAACGAATATTCCCCGACAACAATGATTATTTTATAACCAATTGCTTATTTTGAAAAAAAATCATATTTCACTCATAACTTTAAACTTTTATCAATTTAACCATTTACTGAATAGTAATTATAAGAAAAATTGAATACTTTTATTTCATAAAATTCGGGGTCTTACAAGAGCAGTCATCGAAGCGGTGACAACAAGCGTGGAGAGAATCAACAGGCCAAAAATGGTAACCACTTCTGTGGTAATCAGGGCCAAAACAATAAGAATGGTTATTTCAAGAAGAGGAGATTCAACAATGATGGAAAGACGTCAGCACCAGCACCCGTTGTTAAGGAAGAAGAACGACCACCTATCATATGTTTCAAATGCGGAGGGTAGGGGCACATCAGTCCAAACTGCGCGATGCCGTCTAAAGCATGTTATAATTATGGAAGAGAAGGTCATTTAGCTCGATTATGTCGTTTACCAAAAATAAGTTCAGCCAAGATGGAGACACCAAAGGCCGTCCCAGAAAAGTCAAAATCGGTAGTGCAAGGGAGAGCGTTTGTTGTGACCTCCCAGAAAGCAAGGAACCCGAATGAGGTCATCACGGGTAAGCTTATCATAAACTCTAACGAAGTTTATACTTTATTTGATACCGGTTCTACCCATTCTTTTATTTCTCCTATTTGCGCTCATCGATTAAATTTGATTCCGAAAAAATTAGACTTTGACTTATCTGTTGAAACTCCATTGGGAGAAACCTTCATTACATCTACGGTTTATAAGTCTTGTTTGGTTTAAGTTGGTACCCACACATTACCTGTCGATCTTATTTCATTAAAAATACTTGCATTTGACGTGATTCTAGGGATTGATTGGTTAACTACTCATCATGGAAAAATTGATTGTTTTCGTAAGGTTGTTAGCTTTCATATTCCTAATCGACCTATTATGCGAATTCAAGCAACCAAACCATTAAAATCAATCGCTGTCATCTCAAGCCATAAAGCTATTCGTTTATTAAAAAACGGATGTCAAGCTTTCTTAGCTCATGTCACGGATCTAAACAAAAATACGTCAGTTTTGAATGATATTTCTATTGTTAATAAATTCCCTGACGTATTCCCTGAAGAACTTTCTGGCCTACCCCCAGAGCGTGAAATTGAATTTTGTATCGACCTTGAACTCGGTACAAAACCCATTTCCAAAGCCCCATATTGAATGGGTCCTATTGAACTTCAGGAGTTAAAGATCCAACTGCAAGAATTGTTAGACATTGGCTTTATTCGTCCTAGTACTTCTCCTTGGGGTGCTCCTGTTCTATTCGTGAAGAAGAAAGATGGAAGTATTCGACTTTGTATTGATTATCGGGAGTTGAATCATGTCACCATCAAAAACAGGTACCCATTGACACGTATTGATGACCTGTTTGACCAGTTGCAAGGAGCACAATTCTTTTTAAAGATCGATCTTCGTTCTGGATATCATCAGCTGAAGGTTAGAACCGAGGATATTCCAAAGACGGCTTTTAGAACTCGGTACGGGCATTATGAATTCCTAGTCATGTCCTTTGGATTGACTAATGTTCCTGCTGCCTTCATGGATATGATGAACCGGGTATTCAAAGAATATATGGATCACTTTGTGGTCGTCTTTATTGATGACATCCTTATTTATTTCAAAAGTCGTGAAGATCATGAGCAACACTTGAGGCTGGTACTCCAAAAGCTTCGTGAATACAAGCTTTATGCCAAGTTGAAGAAATGCGAGTTCTGGTTGGAGGAGGTAGCATTCCTTGGGCACGTAGTATCAAGTCGTGGAATATCGGTTGACCCGGTAAAGATTGAAGCTATTCAAAGCTGGGAGCAACCTAAATCAGTGACCGAAGTACGTAGCTTTCTTGGTTTAGCTGGTTATTATCGGAGATTCGTGGAAGGATTTTCTCGAATCGCTACTCCATTAACTCAGCTGACTCGGAAAGATACAAAGTTCGGTTGGAGCAAAGAATGTGAGAAGAGTTTTCAAGAACTCAAGAGGAGACTCATTTCAGCACCTGTTCTAACAATACCATCTGGCTCGGAGGGATTTGTCATCTACAGTGATGCTTCGAGCAAAGGGTTGGGATGCGTTCTCATGTAACATGGAAAAGTCATAGCCTATGCATCAAGACAACTCAAGAAATATGAGAGGAATTATCCTACTCATGATCTAGAGTTGGCAGCTGTTGTCTTTGCACTTAAAATTTGGAGGCATTACTTGTATGGGGAGAAGGTGGAGATCTTTACGGATCATAAAAGCCTCAAATATTTCTTCACTCAAAAGGAACTCAACATGCGACAACGACGTTGGCTTGAACTGTTAAAAGATTATGATCATACCATTCAATACCATCCTAGAAAAGCGAACGTGGTAGCTGACGCATTGAGTAGAAGATCATATGCACGAGTGCGATATTGTCAACACAAAGGCCCATTTTGTGTGACTTGCAAAGGATGGAGATAGAGTTAAAGACTCCAGGGACCCATGTGATGATGACGAATATACGAGTAGAACCAACTTTAATCGATAAAGTTAAAGCTGCTCAAGCTACAGACCTGGAACTGATGCGTATGAGGAAGAAAGTGCAAGAAGGTGCTATGCCGGAAGCAAGAATCGATGAAGAAAGAATACTTCGAGTCAACTCCAGACTTTGTGTTCCTAACAACACTAATTTAAAGTATGAAATCATGATGGAGGCGCACAACACACCGTTTGCAATCCATCCTGGAAGTACCAAAATGTATCATGATCTTCGTCATACATTTTGGTAGAGCAATATGAAGAGAGAGATAGCGATGTTTATCTCGAGGTGTTTAACTTGTCAATGAGTCAAAGCGGAGCATCAAGTACCAAAAGGTCCATTGCAACCACTTGAAATTCCAAAATGGAAGTGGGAGCACATTATCATGGATTTCGTTACCGGTCTTCCTAGGGTTTCTCAAGGTATTGATGCGATTTGGGTCATTGTTGATAGATTGACCAAGTCTGCTCATTTCTTATCGATACGAGAAACTTATACACTTGAACGTCTTGCTCGTATGTACATAAACGAGATTGTAAGACTGCATGGTATGCTAGTATCCATAGTTTCAGATCGAGACCCAAGATTCACTTCACGATTTTGGGTTAATTTACAAAAAGCTATGAGCACAGATTTACGATTTAGTTCGGCATATCATCCTCAGACGGACGGACAATCAGAGAGGACTATTCAAACTCTAGAAGATTTATTAAGACTCTGTGTCCTTGACTTCAAGGGAAGTTGGGACAAGTTCTTACCATTGGTGGAGTTTTCCTACAACAACAGTTATCAAGCAAGTATTGACATGGCTCCATTCGAAGCATTGTATGGAAGAAAATGTCGTTCTCCAGTATACTGAGATGAGGTGGGTGAAGCAACATTGTTGGGACCGGAGTTGGTACGTATGACTACAGAAAAGATTCAAACGATCCGACTGTAAGACCCCAAATTATTAATAAATGAAATTTAAATTCCCTCTATTTATTATTTTGAAATAGTAAGTGTTAAATTGATTAATGAGGTTAGTTATGGGTAAAATGCGTAAATATTTTAAATAAGCAAGTGGTTATAAAATATTCATTGTTGTCGGGGAATATTCGTTTGGTCGTGGAATATTCTTCCTGTCGGGGAATATTCGTACGACGGCGCAGTCTTTTGTGGGCCCCATAACGGAAAGCGATTGGATGAAGAAAACGACAAGTATATGTTTTTTTATTAATAACGGCGTAGTTGTTACCGTTAATACTGTTGGAATACCCGGTGGTTAAAACACAGTAATACGCGTTGTTACACAGTAGCACACTGTATTGCACCAATTATTGATTCTTACGTAAGAAGGCACTACTCAATAATGGTTACAGTAATTACTGTTCAGTATTTTATTTTATTGATTCAATAATTGCTGCGTTGATATTTTATATTACTATTGTTTCAATAATTGTCACTACACAGTATTTCCCATTATCAGATCAATAATTCATATTATTTGAATAATATTATTAGATAACATTATTGGCAATGTCTAGAAAGTTCTGTCTAAGGAGAGGTTTGGTCATCTAATTGCGCGCCAGTAAGGAGAAATCCTTATTGGAAAGCCCCCTCTTTCCTGGGAACGGCCTGGTTGTCATAAATGTGATTCTGTAATATTATTTGTAAATAATTAATTATTGATTCATATGATAAGGAAATATTTATTTTTGTGGATATAAATGAGGGATATATTTTTGTGGTTAAAAATGAAGGAGTTAATGTTGAGGTTTTTATCAGTATTTTTGTCGGAATGGAGGTATTAAAAATCAGGGTTTTTGAGATATTTTACGGGAGTTATAATTTTTAATCCGACCGTTGGATCGTGGTAATTTTTGGATATGTTATACATATATAAGTTGAGTATATGTCCACAAATTTTGAACCGTTAAAAATGAACGTATGATTTATTATGAATTTTACGAGATGACTGGTTCAGAAATTGTTGAATTTTCGGAGTTAATCATTTTGGTAGAAAATTCTAGAATTGGTGGGCCCCACTCTTGGTTGGTGAAGAAATGTGCTGAGATTTTTTATTCAAATGTGGTGGGTGGGAATAGTAGCAGGTAAAGCCATCAGGTTGCAGGTTAAGTCTGCTTCGGCGTGCTAACATTTTCCTATAAATAGAGGGCTAAGTTATAATTGAAAATCACACCAGAAACAAGTTTTCTCTCTTTCTCTCTCTAGATTATTGAGTGTATTTTGTGAGTATTTAGATACTTTGAGAGTTTCTATTCATCAGAGCAAGTGTCTTTCAGCCTTATACCGGTATTCCGACCAGAAGTACTGTCTGTACGAGGTAAGGGATGTTATTTTATTCAAAAATGATATTATTTCTTCAATATCATTATGCCGAAATATTGGTTGGAAATTTTTATCAAATTTGGAACTTTTCACGTCGGGGTTACTATTCATGAGTTACTATTCACGAGTTACTATTCACGAGTTACTATTCACCGAAAAATAAAATTTTCTTCTTTTCGTCCAAAATATCTATTCTGGGTACTAGCTTTGATTGTATCCATGTTTTGATCATTCTTGAATTCTACTTCACTATGAATAATTATAAGGTATTTTTGGACATGGATAAATCGAAATACGAATCCTTAATATTTGTTATTTTGTTTCACTGGATTCGTTTTCTTTAATATATTTTTCATCATCCTCAGTCCTAAATGATGATATTACTGAATATCTTTGGCCGTAGTGCAAAGATGAATGATTAACTGATGAATATCTTTGGCCCGTAGTGCAAAGATGAACAGGTGTTGAGATGAACATGACCGAATGGTGATACAAATGAATATCTTTGGCCTGTAGTGCAAAGATGAATATTTGATTAAAGATGGTTATTGATTGTTGTTACAGGGATAAAATATTGATGATGGACTTTTAAATCTTAGAAGATAGTAGAACTCATTCTCTACTTGACTCTTCTAATGGTTTGCTGTTTCCGCTGCAGTTATTGATTTAAAACTTGTTGTCTATTGTATTCTATTAGATTTTTCCCTGTTGAAGACTAACGATAATTTGTTCTGTATTATCTTAGTCATAATGTTCTTTACTGGGCTAGTTGAGCTCACCCTTTTCCTTTTTGTTCCATTTTTCTCAGGAGGCGAGAATGTAGCGAGTACTAGTCGGGGTATGGAATGATGGTTCTAGAAGTTACTTTAGTAGTCCTCACTATTTTTGTGAAATAATGTATCAATAATTGTAATGAGGGCTTATTTGAGTGTGGATATTGTCTAAATGACAATATGTGTATTTAAACTCACAGTTCTTGTGTTGTAATAATAAAGATGTAGTTGTTTCTGTACCATGTATTTTGGCGACTCAGAATGGGTGTTGTATACCTATTTTGGGGGCGTCACAGTTGGTATCAGAGCTTAGGGATATGATCTCTGGCGGAGATCGGGGAATAGAACTAGGAGGGGAGAGACGAATCCTTCGCTAGTGTGTCCTACCTAAGCTTATTTATTGGTCAGTCATAATATAGGGGTATTATGTGATTTGTTAATTTATTTAATTAACCCTTGTTTTATGGCAGTATTTGAGAATGTCGACTGAGAATGTTAACAGTGGAGTAAATGAGACCGTGGAGACACCGGTGCTTACCAACGAGGAGAACGTGCAACAGGCTGGCAATGTTCCTCCTGTGAACAACACCAATGAGCAGATGATGAACGATGGAATGTTTAGAAGTTTTTTGCAATTCATGCAAAACCAGACAAGGGAGACTCGTGTTCAAAATACAGGAGGAAATGATAGCAATTCACGGTTTGTCACAGCCAAACAGTTCAAAGAATTGGGACCACCAGAATTTAAGGGAAAGCCGGATCCGATCATGGCGGAAACGTGGGTCAAGCAAATTACCAAGATATTCGATGTCTTGGGATGCACGGAGGAACAGAAGGTTCCATTCGCCACCTTTATGTTCCGTGGCGAGGCAGATTACTGGTGGGAGTCTGTGAAGCGTACCCATCCAACCGCACTCAGCATGTCTTGGGAGACATTTCAAAAACTGTTCAATGACAAGTACTTTCCTGAAAGTATTCGTCATATGAAGGAGGTAGAGTTTATTAGACTAGAGCAGAATAATATGACGGTATCTCAGTACGAGGCAAAGTTTGCAGAGTTGTCCAGGTTTGCACCTCATTTGGTGGAGAATGAGGAACGTATGACGAGGATGTTTCTGAGAGGTTTGAAACCCGGCATACGTCAATATCTCATTTCTCATAAATTTTCTCTCTATTCAGATGTTGTCAACAGGGCTCAATTATTAGAGCGAGATAACGAGTACGGTCAACTGAGGGATCACAACCAGGATCATATCGGTGACAGCAGTCATCAGAACAATGATAACCAGCGGAGAAAGAAAAATACAGACAAGAACGGCAACCACTCTGGTGGTAATCGTGGCTATGAAAATAGAAGAAGCGAGTCGGGAGGAGATTTTAAAAAGAGGAGATTCAACAATGACAATACGAAGACGTCAGCACCAACAGCAACTGGTTCCAAGGGAGGAGAACGACCACCGGTTATATGCTATAAGTGCGGAAAAGAAGGACATATCAGCCCAAACTGTTCACAACAGTTTAAGGTATGTTATAATTGTGGAAAGGAAGGACATATCGCTCGAGATTGCACTGTAGCAAAACCAAGTCCAGCGGGAATGGTGACTCAAAAAGCTATCCCAGAAAAGATAAAGTCAACGGTTCCTGGAAGAGCGTTTGTCGTGACTGGTCAACATGCAAGGAACCCAAACGAGGTGATCACGGGTAAGCTAATCATAAATTCATGCGAAGTTTATACCTTATTAGATACCGGTTCTACCCATTCTTTTATCTCTCCTGCTTGTGCTCAACGTTTAAACTTGACTCCGGAGAAGTTAGACTTTGATTTATCTGTGGAGACTCCGTTAGGAGAAACTTTCATCACATCCACTGTTTATAAATCTTGTGTGATCCAAGTTGGTACCATCACCTTACCTGTTGACCTTATCTCTTTAAAGATACTTGCTTTTGATGTGATTTTAGGGATTGATTGGCTAACTACTCATCATGCCAAAATTGATTGTTTTCGTAAGGTTGTTAGTTTTCATATTCCTAACCAACCTGTTGTACGAATTCAAACAACTAAGCCATTAAAATCAATCACTGTTATATCAAGCCATAAAGCCATTCGTTTATTAAAAAACGGATGTCAAGCTTTCTTAGCCCATGTTATGGATTTGAATAAAGACACGTCAAATTTGAATAATATTCCTGTTGTTATTGACTTTCCTGACGTATTTCCTGAAGAACTTCCCGGTCTACCCCCGGAACGAGAAATTGAATTCTTTATTGATCTTGAACCTGGTACAAAGCCCATTTCTAAAACCCCATATCGAATGGCTCCTATTGAACTTCAGGAGTTAAAGGTCCAACTACAAGAGTTGTTGGACATCGGTTTCATTCGTCCTAGTACATCTCCTTGGGGTGCTCCTGTTTTATTTGTAAAGAAGAAAGACGGGAGTATGCGACTTTGTATTGATTACCGGGAATTAAACCATGTCACTATTAAGAATAGGTATCCGCTACCTCGTATTGATGACCTGTTTGACCAGTTACAAGGAGCACAGTTCTTTTCAAAGATCGATCTTCGTTCTGGATATCATCAGCTGAAGGTTAAAACTGAGGATATTCCAAAGACTGCATTCAGAACTCGGTACGGGCATAATGAGTTCCTAGTTATGTCTTTTGGATTGACTAATGCTCCTGCGGCTTTCATGGATATGATGAACCGAGTATTCAAGGATTATTTGGATCAGTTCGTTGTTGTCTTTATTGATGACATCCTCATATATTCCAAAAGCCGTGAAGATCATGAGCATCATTTGAAGCTGGTACTCCAAAGGCTGCGTGAAAATAAGTTATATGCCAAGTTGAAGAAATGCGAGTTCTGGCTTGAGGAAGTAGCTTTCCTAGGGCACGTGGTGTCAAAACATGGAGTATCTGTTGACCCGGCGAAGATTGAAGCAATACAAAGTTGGGAGCAACCAAAGACGGTGACCGAAGTACGTAGCTTTCTAGGCTTAGCGGGTTATTATCGAAGATTCGTGGAAGGGTTTTCTCGAATCGCTACCCCGTTAACTCAGCTGACTCGGAAAGATATCAAATTCGTATGGAGCGAGGAATGCGAGAAGAGTTTTCAAGAGCTTAAGAGGAGACTCATTTCGGCACCTGTTCTGACAATACCATCTGGTTCGGATGGATTTGTTATCTACAGTGATGCTTCAGGCAAAGGGTTAGGATGTGTTCTCATGCAACATGGGAAAGTCATAGCCTATGCCTCGCGACAACTCAAAGAATATGAGAGGAATTATCCTACTCATGATTTGGAGTTGGCAGCAGTAGTTTTCGCGTTGAAGATCTGGAGACACTACCTGTATGGGGAGAAAGTGGAGATCTATACAGATCATAAAAGCCTTAAATATTTCTTCACCCAAAAGGAACTCAACATGCGGCAGCGACGTTGGCTCGAGCTGTTGAAAGATTACGATCATACCATCCAATATCATCCTGGAAAAGCAAACGTAGTAGCTGACGCATTGAGTAGAAGATCATATGCGGGTACGAGTGCAATGTTGTTAACACAAATGCCCATTTTGTATGACTTGCAAAGGATGGAGATAGAGATGAAGGCTCCAAGTACCCACATGATGATATCAAATATACGAGTAGAACCGACTTTAATCGATAAAGTTAAAGCTGCTCAAGCTACGGACATAGAGCTGATGCGTATGAAGAAGAAAGTGCAAGAAGGTTCTATTCCAGAAGCAAGAATCGATGAAGAAGGAATACTTCGAGTTCACTCTAGACTCTGTGTTCCTAACAATTCTGATTTGAAGTACAAGATCATGATGGAAGCACACAATACACCATTTGCAATCCATCCTGGAAGTACCAAAATGTATCGTGATCTACGACATACATTTTGGTGGAATAATATGAAGAGAGAGATTGCAAAGTTTATCTCGAGGTGTTTAACTTGTCAACGTGTAAAGGCGGAACATCAAGTACCAAAGGGTCCATTGCAACCACTTGAGATTCCGAAATGGAAGTGGGAACACATTACCATGGATTTCGTTACGGGTCTTCCCACGGTTTCTCAAGGCATAAATGCTATTTGGGTTATTGTTGATAGATTAACCAAGTCTGCTCATTTCTTGCCGATACGGGAGACTTATTCCCTTGAACGTCTTGCTAGTATGTACGTGAATGAGATTGTAAGGTTGCATGGCATGCCAGTATCCATAGTTTCGGATCGTGACCCAAGATTCACTTCAAGATTTTGGGTTAGCTTGCAAAAAGCTATGGGCACAGATTTACGATTTAGTTCGGCATACCATCCTCAAACGGACGGACAATCAGAGAGGACTATTCAAACTCTTGAAGATCTATTAAGACTTTGTGTCCTAGATTTCAAAGGGAGTTGGGATAAGTACCTACCATTGGTGGAATTCTCTTACAATAACAGTTATCAGGCAAGTATAGGTGTGGCCCCATTTGAAGCATTATATGGACGAAAGTGTCGCTCTCCAGTATGCTGGGACGAGGTGGGTGAAGCAACATTGTTGGGACCAGAGTTGGTACGCATGACTACAGAGAAGATCCAAACGATTCGACAACGTATACAAACGGCACAGGATCGACAAAAGAGTTATGCGGATCTTCATCGGAAGGACGTGGAATTTGACATTGGGGATCATGTATTGTTGCGTGTGGCTCCATGGAAAGGAGTTACAAGATTTGGAAAGAGGGGAAAGCTCAATCCACGATTTATTGGTCCATTTCAGATTCTTGACCGAGTAGGAAATGTGGCCTATAGACTTGCGTTACCTCCAAGTATGTCTCGTGTTCATAATGTTTTTCATATATCTGTGTTACGTAAATATGTGAAAGACCCAGACCACGTTATTGAGTTAGAACCGGAGGAGATAGCTGAAGACTTAACGTACGAAGAGGTACCTGTCAAGATCTTGGATAGAAAGGAGCATGTCCTACGCACGAAGGTCATACCACAAGTTAAAGTTTTGTGGAGAAACCATGCTATTGAGGAAATGACCTGGGAGTTGGAAACGGAAATGAAAGCGAGGTATCCTCATCTTTTCGAAACACCAGGTACGTACGTCAATTTCGAGGACGAAATTTCATAAGGAGGGGAGGTTGTAAGACCCCAAATTATTAATAAATGAAATTTAAATTCCCTCTATTTATTATTTTGAAATAGTAAGTGTTAAATTGATTAATGAGGTTAGTTATGGGTAAAATGCGTAAATATTTTAAATAAGCAAGTGGTTATAAAATATTCATTGTTGTCGGGGAATATTCGTTTGGTCGTGGAATATTCTTCCTGTCGGGGAATATTCGTACGACGGCGCAGTCTTTTGTGGGCCCCATAACGGAAAGCGATTGGATGAAGAAAACGACAAGTATATGTTTTTTTATTAATAACGGCGTAGTTGTTACCGTTAATACTGTTGGAATACCCGGTGGTTAAAACACAGTAATACGCGTTGTTACACAGTAGCACACTGTATTGCACCAATTATTGATTCTTACGTAAGAAGGCACTACTCAATAATGGTTACAGTAATTACTGTTCAGTATTTTATTTTATTGATTCAATAATTGCTGCGTTGATATTTTATATTACTATTGTTTCAATAATTGTCACTACACAGTATTTCCCATTATCAGATCAATAATTCATATTATTTGAATAATATTATTAGATAACATTATTGGCAATGTCTAGAAAGTTCTGTCTAAGGAGAGGTTTGGTCATCTAATTGCGCGCCAGTAAGGAGAAATCCTTATTGGAAAGCCCCCTCTTTCCTGGGAACGGCCTGGTTGTCATAAATGTGATTCTGTAATATTATTTGTAAATAATTAATTATTGATTCATATGATAAGGAAATATTTATTTTTGTGGATATAAATGAGGGATATATTTTTGTGGTTAAAAATGAAGGAGTTAATGTTGAGGTTTTTATCAGTATTTTTGTCGGAATGGAGGTATTAAAAATCAGGGTTTTTGAGATATTTTACGGGAGTTATAATTTTTAATCCGACCGTTGGATCGTGGTAATTTTTGGATATGTTATACATATATAAGTTGAGTATATGTCCACAAATTTTGAACCGTTAAAAATGAACGTATGATTTATTATGAATTTTACGAGATGACTGGTTCAGAAATTGTTGAATTTTCGGAGTTAATCATTTTGGTAGAAAATTCTAGAATTGGTGGGCCCCACTCTTGGTTGGTGAAGAAATGTGCTGAGATTTTTTATTCAAATGTGGTGGGTGGGAATAGTAGCAGGTAAAGCCATCAGGTTGCAGGTTAAGTCTGCTTCGGCGTGCTAACATTTTCCTATAAATAGAGGGCTAAGTTATAATTGAAAATCACACCAGAAACAAGTTTTCTCTCTTTCTCTCTCTAGATTATTGAGTGTATTTTGTGAGTATTTAGATACTTTGAGAGTTTCTATTCATCAGAGCAAGTGTCTTTCAGCCTTATACCGGTATTCCGACCAGAAGTACTGTCTGTACGAGGTAAGGGATGTTATTTTATTCAAAAATGATATTATTTCTTCAATATCATTATGCCGAAATATTGGTTGGAAATTTTTATCAAATTTGGAACTTTTCACGTCGGGGTTACTATTCATGAGTTACTATTCACGAGTTACTATTCACGAGTTACTATTCACCGAAAAATAAAATTTTCTTCTTTTCGTCCAAAATATCTATTCTGGGTACTAGCTTTGATTGTATCCATGTTTTGATCATTCTTGAATTCTACTTCACTATGAATAATTATAAGGTATTTTTGGACATGGATAAATCGAAATACGAATCCTTAATATTTGTTATTTTGTTTCACTGGATTCGTTTTCTTTAATATATTTTTCATCATCCTCAGTCCTAAATGATGATATTACTGAATATCTTTGGCCGTAGTGCAAAGATGAATGATTAACTGATGAATATCTTTGGCCCGTAGTGCAAAGATGAACAGGTGTTGAGATGAACATGACCGAATGGTGATACAAATGAATATCTTTGGCCTGTAGTGCAAAGATGAATATTTGATTAAAGATGGTTATTGATTGTTGTTACAGGGATAAAATATTGATGATGGACTTTTAAATCTTAGAAGATAGTAGAACTCATTCTCTACTTGACTCTTCTAATGGTTTGCTGTTTCCGCTGCAGTTATTGATTTAAAACTTGTTGTCTATTGTATTCTATTAGATTTTTCCCTGTTGAAGACTAACGATAATTTGTTCTGTATTATCTTAGTCATAATGTTCTTTACTGGGCTAGTTGAGCTCACCCTTTTTCTTTTTGTTCCATTTTTCTCAGGAGGCGAGAATGTAGCGAGTACTAGTCGGGGTATGGAATGATGGTTCTAGAAGTTACTTTAGTAGTCCTCACTATTTTTGTGAAATAATGTATCAATAATTGTAATGAGGGCTTATTTGAGTGTGGATATTGTCTAAATGACAATATGTGTATTTAAACTCACAGTTCTTGTGTTGTAATAATAAAGATGGAGTTGTTTCTGTACCATGTATTTTGGCGACTCAGAATGGGTGTTGTATACCTATTTTGGGGGCGTCACACCGACAATGTATAAAAACCTCACAAGATCGACAAAAGAGTTATGCTGATCTTCATCGAAAGGACGTGGAATTTGATGTAGGAGATCATGTGTTCTTACGTGTTGCTCCATGGAAAGGAGTTACGAGATTTTGAAAGAGAGGAAAGCTCAATCCTCGATTTATCGGTCCATTTTTAATCCTCGATCGAGTAGAAACTGTGGCTTATAGACTCGCTTTACCGCCAAGTATGTCTCGTGTTCATAACGTTTTTCACATATCCATGTTATGCAAATATGTGGAAGACCCGAACCACATTATTGAGTTATAACCTGACGAAATAGCGGAGGATTTGACATATGAAGAAGTTCATGTTCAAATATTGGATAAGAAGGAACATATTCTACGCTCCAAGGTTATACCTGAAGTCAAAGTTTTGTGGAGAAATCACGATGTTGAGGAAATGACTTGGGAGTTAGAATCTGAAATGAAATCAAGGTATCCTTACCTCTTCGACATACCAGGTACGTACCCTAATTTCGAGGGCGAAATTTCATAAGAAGGGGAGGTTGTAAGACCCCAACTTTTATAAATAAAGATGAATTTTCTATAAATATCATTTTTGAATATTATGGAGTTAATTTGATATAATGTTATAGTTGTGGGTAATATTTATAAATTTTACAAAGTACGCAAGTTGTTATATAATATTCGATTGGTCGGGGAATATTCGTTTTAATAGGGAATATTCGTACAACGGCACAATCATTGGTGGACCCCACAACGGAATTATTGTCGGATTGAGATAACGACAAAAATATTTTATTAAAAATAACGGCGGAAGTTTTACCATTGATACTGTTGAACTACTCGGTAGTAAAAGTACAGTAATACGTGTGATTGCATAGTAGCACACGGTATTGATTATTAATGCTTATGTGAGAAGTCACTCAGTTTGATTCAATTATTGTCAGTTAATAATATGAATTATTTAGCGATAATGACGTTTTATTTTATTCGAATTATTAACGTAATAAAACAGAAACATCTTTTTATATAAAACAGAATACTTTATTAAAGTTATTCTATAAATAGAATATATTATATTTTATTTAAAAGATTTTTCTTTAAATATGGACCGTCAGATTAAAGTAATCAATTTGGACCGTTCATAGATTAGTTACTATGCATTCTATTTTTCTATAAATAGCATCTCATTCCTTCATTATTTCTTACGAATTCACTGAACTCTAGAGAGAGAAACTATAGAGAGAAACTATAGAGAGAGAGAAGAAGAGTATTCTGCTACTTAACTACTTCCTTATTTTAGCTCTTCTTTAAAACGGTAAGGGGTGTTATTCTTTCTTATTCATGAAGAGAACTGTTGTTATTTCATTATTTATTATTCTGTTGGAATAACCTGTATACGCGGTCTACCCTATACTTGGTGACATTCTTCTGTTATTCTGTTGGAACATCCTGTCTGTGTGTTTTACACCGGACCTGGTTCCGTTTTTATTATTATTCTGTTGGAACATCATGTCTGTGTGTTTTACACCGGACCTGGTTTCGTTTTTATTATTATTCTGTTGGAACATCCTGTCTGTGTGTTTTACACCGGACCTGGTTCCGTCTTGTTATTATTCTGTTGGAACATCCTGTCTGTGTGTTTTACACCGGACCTGGTTCCATTATTTATTATTCTGTCGGAATATCCTGTCTGTGCGTTTACGCCGGACCTGATTCCATTATTTATTATTCTGTTGGAATAACCTGTCTGTGTGGTCTATCGCATGCCGGGTGATGTCTTTTGTTATTCCATTCTTTACTATACTCAGTTGGTTAAGTTTTAACATCTATACTCCATGAAATTAGTGGAATATCCTTGATAATTGCAGTTCATCCAGTATCTTTTCATGAAAATATTCTTCTAAGCATTCTTAAATTTTACTCCATAAAGCAATATCATGTTGACAATTTGGACGTTGTTAATTCTTGGATAAATTAATTCTTGAACTTATTTTATTGAATTCTTATATCATTGTCATCATCCTCATGTTTATAAAATGTTAAAAGTCATCTGTGGCCTGTAGTGCATAGATGGACTTGGTATGATTATGACCAGGGATTATTCGGTATAATCATGACCGTAATGTTACAAATGATGTGGTAAAAGTCTTCATTGGCCCGTAGTGCGTTGATGGACAGTTGTTGGCATGATCATGACCATTAATGAATACACGAATATCCTTGGTCGTAGTACAGGGGTGATTCGATGATGTGGATTATTTTATTAAGCTGAGTCCCAGCGATCACAGTGTTGAAAAACCTTTTAAATCATAAAAGATAGTAGAGTTTATTTTCTACTTGACTCTTTTAATGGATTGCTTGTTCCGCTACAGTTAAACTTGATGTCTATTATATTTTATCAGTTTAACATTGTTGAAGGCTAATGATAATTTATTCTGCATTATCTTAGTCATAATATTTCTTACTGGGCTAGTTGAGCTCACCCTTTCTTTCACTGTTCTCTTCAGGAAATGAGAACGTAGCTGGGGCAAGTCGGGGAACGGAGTGATGGTCCGAATGATAGTATTAGTTAGTAGTCCTCACTATTCTATGTAATAGTGTGTTAATAAATGTAATGAGGACTCCTTTTGAGTATGAATACTCTCCAGAAGATAATATTTGTATTCAAACTCACAGTTTATATTTTGTCGTATTGTACACGACAGTTGTATTAGTAAGTTGTATTTGTATTCTGTACTATGTATCTAACGACCCAAGATGGGTGATGTATACCTAATTTTGGGGGCGTCACAATATTCGTATGAAATAATATTTTCTTCCATACTCTATAGTATGTAAGTAATATTATTTCGCTTCAGATTCAGAATTCTACACTCCTTTTGTTAAGTTTTAGCTTCTATACTCCATGAAATTAGTAGAATATCTTTGAAATTTACGTTTCATCCAGTATCTTTTCATGAAAATATTATTCTGAGCTTTCTTGATAAGTTTTAATTTTTTTATGTCGGAGTACTATTCCTAAAGTACTATTCACTCGGAGTACTATTTATGACAAAAATTAATTTCTTTTCGGTCTAAATCATTTTTGATACAATATTATTCTTGAATTTTACTCCACAAAGCAGTATCATGTTGACAATTTGGACGTTATTGAATTCTGGATAAATTAAATTATAAATCTTTAAAAATTTATCCTTTGCTTTCTTTTAATTGAATTCTTATATCATTATTATCATCCTCATGATTATATTGTGATGAAAGTCATCTTTGGCCGTAGTGTATAGATGGACTGTTGATTGATATGATTATGACCAGGGATTATTCAGTATAATCATGACCGTAATGTTACAAATGATGTGGTAAAAGTCCTCATTGGCCCGTAGTGCATTGATGGACAGTGGTTGGCATTATCATGACCATTGGTGAAAACACGAATATCCTTGGCCCGTAGTGCATGGATAATTCGTGGTGGCGATACTAATGAATATCCTTGGCCCGTAGTGCATGGATAATTCAGTTATGTGGATTATTTATTAAGTTGAGTCTCAACGATAAAATTGATGATAAACTTTTTAAATCATAGAAGATAGTAGATATCATGCTTTACTTGACTCTTCTAATGGATTGCTTGTTCCGCTACAGTTAAACTTGATGTTTATTATATTTTATCAGTTTAACACTGTTGAAGGCTAACGATAATTTATTCTGCATTAACTTAGTCATAATATTTCTTACTGGGCTAGTTGAGCTCACCCTTTGCTTTCATTGTTCTCTTCAGGAAATGAGAATATAGCTGGGACTAGTCGAAAAACGGAGTGACGGTCCAGATGTTTGCATTAGTAGTCCTCACTATTCTTTGAAATAGTTGATAATAATTGTAATGATATTGAATTTGAGTTTGAATTCAAAATATTGAATTCGTGTTAAAACTCTCAGCTTATGTTTTGTCGTATTTTACACGACAGTTGTATAATTAAGTTGTATTTTGAATTCTGCACCATGTATCTGGCGACTCAGAATGGGTGATGTATACCTATTTTGGGGGCGTCACATTACCCCTTATTTAACATATCTTGCATACCCCCATTTAACGACGGGACCGGGCGCCGATTCGGTCCGTTGCTATATATAGAACCATCATCTTATCTTTTAGCGACAGACAACATATAGCAACGGACCGAATCGTCGCTCGGTCCATCGCTAAAAGGGGTATGCAAGGTATGTTAGATAAGGGGTAAGCTTAAGATCCGGACTGTGTGTATATATGTATATATATTCAGGAATTAAAATTTGATAACATACACGGGTAAATATGTAGTTTTATCTATTTAGTCAACACTAAAAACTTACAGTGGTACTAACTATTACTTAAAAAACTAGAAAGGAGGTGACAGTTATTATGGTTATATAGAAGGGGTTTCACTGTACTTTACTCTTATTGTAACACTTCCCTTTCACATCAGAATATGTGAAATATTTAGATGTGTGTATAAAAATTTAAGTTGTTATCATTAATACTTTCAGTTATAATTTTTTTGAAAATGATCCAAAAAAATACTATTATTAAAATAGTATAACGAGTCTTATTATACTATGATTTGATTTGGACCAAGAATTTAACCCAAACTTTTACATATAACATCAGAGTCGATCAGATTATTGAAGGTGAGGACAAGAAGGCGGACCTCGCTAATAATATTTGATACAAAAACTCTATTTGGACAGAAAAATTAGACATGAGTGTATTTAAATTTTAATTATTTGTGTTTTGACCCCTAATGGGGGTAAAAATACAAATATTTGAAATTCAAATACACTCATGTCTAATTTTTTTGTTCACATAGAAAAACTCTATCTCATAATGGTTAGAGATCTATGGGTTATGTGTGACTGTGTTTAGGGGATATCAAGTATTTTAGTGGGGAGTTTGTAACACTAGTTTCACATCATAATGTCGTCAAATATTCAAGTAGAGAAGTTTGTAACACCTCATTTATACATCGTACCACGTGAGATACTTGAAAATGTATACAAAGACTCAAATTGTTATAATTAATATATTTTGTCATGAGGTGAATTTATAGTGGCTTAAGAATATTATTGAGACAAAACATTGGTTTTGGTATGGAATTGAATATAAAGTACATTGGTTCCTTAAATAGGTCTTCTAATTATTAGAATTTGTTAGTAGTACGGTTTTAAGGTTAAAATTATCAAAGAATTTTACGGTGTCCACTTTATTCTAAAAGAAAAAAGTGGCCTCTTTCCTCTGTTTAGACAAATATGCAAAATTCAATAGTAGCATTCTCTTTATTGATTACCAATTCAGCAATTTCCTTATCAATATTTGTTCCAGATATAAGATGTCATTTGATCATAAAACATCATTCACAATAAAGAACCATATAAATAATAACTACTGTTAAAAACGAAAACAATAGAATTATATAAAAGATTCTATATTCTCAAGCAAAAAGTCTAATCTTTTTCACTAGTGTTGGCTGAACACAAACCACAGCCTATCCAGGCAGCTACAAGTACAACCCCTCCAAAACCCCAACCAACCCCCAACAGGTGTAACTTAATTTTTTTTTTGAAATAAAAAAAAAATCTAGCTGTAAAAGAATGCAAATTCCCAGCTAGCTGCCTACTAAGGAATTTAAGTAACTGTCCACTAATACATATCCAACATACGGCCGGCCAGCGTGCTTCTTGTATAAAAGAGAAAAGCTCGCCTAAACAGATGAGAATATGGTCCATCTATTCTGATCTTCGTCGATCTTTGGGATTGTTGTACATAGGTAACAGCCATCCAGGACCATGGTTTCTCCTTCCATAACACCGCCAGTAAAGCACCAACACCAATGCTATAAGACCAAGAGGAATGGCCCATCTGTCTCAACACGAAGGTAAACAGTGAAAATAGCGAATCAACATTGGTGGTCATAAAATTCAAGCAAATATTGCGATATACTTCAAACATCCATGAACAAGTTTTATTATTATATATTTTAGTCCACTTTTTCCCCTGTACCTACATTTGGATCTGATAAATTAGGCATAAGTGTCTTATGGCTGAGATCAGAAACAATAATAGAAAGAATTTAACAGAGCATGTGTCATGGACTCTATGCATCTCTCCCCAAAGGGGATCATGCTTTCATAAAAGTAACTACAAAAATGAAAATATTCATTTTCCTTTAAAAATTGTGCAACACATTAGTAGCATATATGCTAGGAAGCCAAAAAAATATCAATAAATTCCATTTTACAAGATAAAAACCCACCCACCAGAATACAATATGCGTGTAGTAGGTGAAGAAGTTATGACGTTATTACCTGTCCAAATCAAGGATAGGGCTGTAAACAAGGGTTTCCCAAGTCGCTACAATAACATGCCAAATTGAGTTGTAATAAAGAGACTCTGCTGTCCAAAACATCCTCGTGTACGTCTCCAAGAAGATGAAGAGTATCCATGCTCCAATTTCAATCAAAAAGAACTTTATGATAAACCGACCCACCACCACCATGACAAGAGAGAAGGCTACCAACCAATTAAAGAGCCGGTGGTTATATTCCTTGATAAATAGTGACTTTGATTTCCCCAACATCTGCAGGATTATATAGTAAATGCACATACATATTACTCACAATGAACAGCATCATGTCTGAAAACAGGTGAACAAGGATGAAACTGGGCACTACGCGAAAATGGAACAACTCGACTGGTTTATAGTAATAAACAAGCATTCTGTTCACTCATGCTTTGAAACGATTGAGCTTTTACATTATCAATTCCAGGTGGTCCATAAATCCTCTTGCTAGTTTTAAATTAATTATCAGCGGAGTTTTATAAGGAAAAAGAAAGAGTAAAATGATTCGTAAAATAAGGCAACTAAAAGAAAATGTGGAGAATAACCAACCTTCATCATTCGATGCTCATAGCTAGTTTTAGATGGACCAACACATTCTTTTTCGAAACTTTGGTTGCATAGGAGGAAACCTGCATTAAATTTTGCCATGGATGGAAGTCTGAGGACTTGAAGCTGGTCCATTTTGTCCTCGCATCTAGTATATAGTCCCTCACACAACTTTGCAGATTTATATTCATTTGCCAAAATGATGTTCTTATGCATCTGCGCAGAAGTTCTAGTAAGCAAAAGTCAAACCACTCCAGTACTAGGTTTTAATTTAGATCCAATTCATACCTTCTCAATTTCTTCATCCAGTTGTTCAACTGATTTCTTTGCATGACGACCAAAATGTTGCTCATCAAAAGCCTTCATTGCAGCTTCTCTTGAATCTTCATGAGCTATTTGCAGAGACTCCTCACAGAGAGGTAAAACCAAGTTGACCATCCTATCACTGTACAATTTCAGACATCGCTCCAGAATACCCTTGTTAAAAACCTCTACTAGAGAACCAGTTGAAGGGATCTCCCCCTTATTCAAGGCTTCAAGAATCTAACATAACAAAATTTTCTGATGAAGTGAAAATGAACTGGACAAAATATACAACTCAAGCTAATAATATCTAAGACCTATCATCTCTTCTCCATTCACCTCTCCAACAAAAGTTCAAGATAAGTCAAAAGACTGAGTATAGCGCACTCTATTTCCTTTGTGCATCCTGATGTACCTCAAAATTTATTTGCACATGCAAGCGAAAATTACAACAGAGGGACAGTATTAAAATTAAAACATGATATACACTGTTAACCCATTCTTTAACGGTGTCAGCTTTTTCAGCAATTGGTGACTTAATAGAAGCATCACGTTAACATATATATATATACACACACCTTTTGGGTGTAAAATGATACGTTAAATTACCGAAATAAACTATTCGAAGTTACAACTACTGTTGTAACAATATATAATTACTTCATGTGACAATCATCACTCATCAGGCTAGAGGAAAGCAACCCACTTAAATGTGAGTGCTCTAAGTGGAGTCATCAGTAGTTGGCTTCTATCTCAGAACTACCCACAGCTGACATACAGTTCTGAACAGCCAAAGAAGCTCACTGATTCTCAAAATTATTAATGTACAACCAGAATAAATGAGGTCAAAGAAGGTACCTGCTCCAGAAAAGATACAAACTCCTTTCCATTTAAAGTTTTGCCTTGCACAATCTTGGGACGAATGACAGATGCAACAAGCTCTTTCAATTCTTCTCGCTTCTTAACATAATTTGGATCAAGCTCATCATCCTTCATGTCACAGAGCTTTGTCCGTTGGAGATGAGGCTGTTTGAAGTTCAGATTATGCTATTAGATCATTTGTGACTAGTGAGTGATCTTTAACAAAATTTATGTGAAAAAGGCTAAATACATTAAAGAAAAGAAATTTTATTTGTCTAATGAAAGTAATCAAGGTCATTAACAGACACATAAGTACATAACACATTCACATATATTTTAGTATAAAGCATTTTAAGGGTGCCTGTAATACCCGAAAAAAAATTAAAATTTAAAATAAAAATAATAATAATAATAATAATAAATAAATATTAAATAAAAAAAATTTTATTTTGTTTTAAAACATATTAATTGGACTTTGTAATTTATTTTGGGTCAAATCAGTTATTTGATTTGTGTGGGCTAATAAATATTAATAAGAAATGGGTAAATTAATTTAGTACAATTTGGGCCTTAAAATTTATTGAATTTAGCTTATATGTGGGTAATATTAAAACCTATTATAATTAGGAAAAGTTAATAAAAATCTGTTAATAAATAAATAAAACCTAAATGCTTCATCAAATTTTATACGAATCATCTGAAGGAAAAGAAAAAAAAAGGATCAAGCCGCCACTTATTGTATTGTGAGAGAAGTTGCGTACGAAATAATCAAAAAATGAGCATCAGGCCTGTCTTTCTTTATTTTGGTGCGTTTCTGTATATCAATGGGTTTTATATTTCAAACTTCTTTTACTTCCTGATTTGGAATTTGAAAGGCATATATGATATATTGGTTTGACCGGATGTATATATATATGTGGCTATGGCAAACTATATATATAGGTATAATATTATAGAACCAATATAGAAGTACATGTGTGTGGCGGTTTTTGGAAGAGAGAGTAATGGAATTATTATTATATTATATATATAAGGCGTGTTCATTGAATAAGCCAACTGAAATGTAAACTTGTGGATTATAATAATAATTTTATACATTAATTTGAACTATATTTATATGTATATGTTGAACCTGGAAAAAATAAAAAATAAAAATCCGAATCATGATTAAGCCTTCTGCATGTTAACCACCACTGATTCATGATATATATATTTATAAAACAGTGTTACTTTAATGAATGAATAAAGTTTATTATATATATAATATCTTTAGGTTATTAATTTGTTAAAGTATAATAAAAAGGAAAAAAAACGATTAGAAGATAAATTATAATTTAATTAAGGTTATTTGTAAAATTGTTGTAATTGGAGAATTAATTTCATATTATATAAATTATAATTAGTAAATAACTTATAATTGTATTATTATTATTTTTATTAGATCGAACGGAGGAAAATTAAGGAGTATATTTGGAATATAAATTTAGGTATTGCATTATCGATTCCAGGTACGGATTCCGTACTCTTTCAGCGAGACTCTTTTGTTTTTGATTTATTCGTTTCGTTATTCGTTTCGAAATTTAGTATTGCCTCTCATAATTGTTATTTGTCTATTTATTGTGATAAATTTGTTTTGGCATTGTATTAGAACTCATATTTGTACTTTTTAGACTAGTGTATTATGTCTAAATTTTATTTTGATATTTATAGTGATGTAAATGTTATTATATTTTTAGAGACTTGTGTTGATGATTCGTTCGATTTAACATGTACACGTTAGAACCCCTTTGTGTTGATATTTTGTCGCATGTGTTGTGACATTATATTTTGTTAGAATACCGTAAGGTATACCTGAGCTATAACCACCTGTGGGGATACCACAGGCATGTCCTCTTGGCACCGAGGCATGACACCTTCCGTGGCGGTGTGATCAGTCCACGGCGTCTCCATTTTGTGCTCCGGTGGGAGTTGGCCATTTGGTGTTTTGTTGTGGGAGGCGTATGGGTCAACCCTAGTTTTCTGTTCTGTTCTACGGATTGGTGATGTTTGTGCCAAACACACCTTCCGATTTTACATACATTGGATTCGCGGTCCAATGTGTGTGACTTGCCTGTGTGGCATTATTTGATTTGCATGTGTGACATTATTTGACTTGCCTGTGTGACAAGGTATATTTCTGTTTTGTTCTGAGCTCGGTATGAAATAACACTCAGCCATTTGATTCAGCCTATTATTTCGTTGTGTTAGTTTTGTTTGTTTCGTTTCAGTTCGTTTCGTCTCATTTCATTTAATTGAGTTAGTTATTTCGGTTCATTATTTGTATTCTATATCCATACTGAGCATTTGGCTCATGCTGTGTTTTTCTTCCGACAGGTAATCAGGGGGATCAAGAGCAAGTGTGGCGAGAGCTTCCTTTTATCCAAATGGTTTAGATATTTTGTTTAAGTTGTGATCCAATAGTTTGTTTGGAGTTGTAATAATGAGTTATCATTTTGTTATTTATTATGGTTGACTTGTGGTATTAATCAGATATTAAGACTATTCTTTTGTGACTTTGAGCCTTGCTATTGAATTCATTAGTTTTGTTGAGTTTTGAATAACCTCTCTTTCTATTTCGGAAAGGGGGTGTTACAGAGTTGGTATCAAAGCTTAAGCTCTTTCTTGTAGAAAATCTATTTAAGTTTGACCCGTGAGTTATGGGTAGACTTCTGGGTTAAGTTTTTGTTCTGTTTAATTTTCTGTTCAACTATCATATCCGCTATATTCGAATGTATGTAATCTGCTTTGTTTATATTCGTGATCTTTTTCTTAGATGGCTCGTAGATCCGCTAGAGTTGCTGGAAGGCGAGGTAACAATAGGAGAAGAGATGAGGGTCAGCCCAATGAGCAACCTAATGATCAGATTAATGATCAATTGGATACCTTAGTGAATCAGGTGGTGAATCAGGCTTTACCTCAGTTGGTGGCATAGGTTGTACATGCAATGCAGCAGCAACAACCGTCGCCAGAAATTCTTGAGTAGGAGAACTCGGGAAATAATGGTCCACAAGCAAACGAAGACGAAGGGAATGTAAATTGTCAAAATCAGCACGTGGTTCCAATGTATGTTTGGTTGGAAAGGTTTCAAAAGCAGAAACCACAGTCATTCAGATCAGCTCCGACTCCAATTGAGGCAGAGAATTGGATTGTCCACTTAGAGAAGATCTTTGATGTGTTGGGGTGCTCGGATAATCAGAGAGTTTTACTTGCAGTTTACAAGCGGGAAGGGGATGCACAGAGGTGGTGGAAGGCGGTGAAAGTAACAAAGGGTGATGGATATGTTGGAACACTTGGTTGGGCGGAGTTTTGTGAGATCTTTTACCAGCAGTACTTTCCAGCTGCTGATAAAGAGGACTATGCCAGAGAGTATCTGTCTATTCGACAGAAAGATGAGTCCATCACGGATTTCATGACGAGGTTCACCAGGTTGGCAGGCTTTGCAGGAACTTTTGCAGGGACTGCAGTGGAACAAGCGGAGAAGTTCAAGTGGCGGATTTATTATAGGTATCGTCAGCATCTTACAAACAAGAAGTTTGCAGACGTGTTAACAGTGACTAATGCAGCCAAGAATATTGAGATGGAGCGGCAGAACTTTCGGTCTTCTAAATCGGAGGGGAGTCGAAAGAGGGACAGAGATGGCCAGCAGGGTCAAACTTCAGTTCAGCATGGGAAAAGTCAGGGTGGTCAGTGGAATAGGAATCGTGGCGGTCAACATGGGCAGTGGCGTGGCCAGAATCAAAACAGGAGTTATCAGCAGTCTGTCACAACAGATGCCTCAGCAAGGGCAGAATCGTCAGTTGCAGCTACCTTGGCATAGTCAAAATCGTCAGCAAGGACAGAATCAGGATCGTTATCCGGGACCAGCTGGTGGGGATAACTCAAATCTCATTCCGATAGCTCCTTGTGCTACTTGTGGGCTAATCATCCTGGGAGACAGTGTCATAGAGTCACAGGTGCATGTTTCTTGTGTGGACAGATGGGTCATATGGCTAGAGATTGTACCGGGCCACGTGAAAATGGTGGAGGTGGTGATAATGGTGGCAATGGAGGTCAGCGTCAGGGTGGTTGAGTGTTTGCCTTGACGCATAACCAGGCGGCAGGTGCACCAAGTACTGTTTTTGGCACTCTTTTAGTTGGCAATCGTGAGGCGTCTATTTTGTTTGATACGGGTTCTATTCATTTCGTTGTTGCTCAATCTTTCGTTCGACACCTGGGTGTGCCATCTCAGTTATTAGATTCTGTTATGTCTATTGCTACCTCGACGGAGACTTCTGTTGTTATTTCTGATTTGTATCAAGGGTGTGCTATCAGTTTTGGGGATAAGATTCGTAGGGCTAATCTCCTTCCGATGAGTATGCACGATTTTGATGTCATTCTTGGGATGGACTGGTTGGATAAGCACCGGGCCACTATTGATTGTCAGGCGAAGGTTATATTTGGAGATGTGAAGTCTCCAGAATTCGTGTTTCAGGGTTCACAACCGAGTAGAGTGGTGAAGTTAATTTCAGCTTTGAAGGTTGGAAAGTTGGTGGCAAAGGGTTATGAGGGGTATTTGGCGTTTGTGAAAGATACCTCTAAGGGTGAGTCTCGTATTGAAGATGTTCCAATTGTTCGTGATTTTTCCGATGTGTTTCCTGAGGAGTTGTTAGGGTTGTCACCACAGCAAGAAATAGAGTTTGCTATTGAGCTTGTTCCTGTTGCAGAGCCTATCTCTAAGGCGCCGTATCGGATGGCACCGTTGGAGTTGCAGGAGTTGTTAGATCGTGGATGCTCCGGTCTTGTTTGTGAAGAAGAAATATGGGTCTATGAGGCTATGCACAGACTACAGGGAGTTGAACAAGATAACCATCAGGAATCGGTATCCATTGCCGAGGATTGATGATTTGTTTGACCAACTTCAGGGGGAAAAATATTTTTTGAAAATAGACTTGAGGTCGGGTTATCATCAGTTGAGGGTGAGGGATGAGGATATCCCTAAGACGGCTTTTCGTACTCGCTATGGGCATTACGAGTTTCTAGTGATGTTATTCGGTTTCAGAGTTGTTAAGGTGTTGCCGTGGTGTCCAGTCGGGTTGAAGCAAGCAAGGCGTCTGAGCGACTTGGGTGAGGATCGAAAGTCGGGCGACTGGAAAAAAAAGCGACGCCATGGACGCCTTCCTCCGACGACGCAGACTAGTTGGCGAGCGACTTGAGCTGTTGGGCCTTTTGGGTTTTAAAAAAAATATCAAAACGACGTCGTTTGTCCATCACAGCCCTAATCCTAGATCTAATCGCGCGAACTGAAGAGTAGAACTTCAGAAGAACTGAACTGAAGAAGAAGAGTAGAGGGGAGAGCGAGCAGAGATACTTACCGAGCAACGACCGAGCGACGAGCAACGATCGGCGACGAGCAACAACCGGCGACGAGCAACGATCGGCGATCGGCGAGCGGCGACGCTTCTTCAGGTATGGGTCGGGCTTCTCGGCAACGAGCATCGCCGAATTTGTTCGCTGCTCTGTGCCTCTGTTTTCTTTTCTTCTCTGTTTTCTTTTTTCTCTTTCTCTGTTTTTGCCTCTGTACTGTTTTTCTCTGGGTCGGGCTTCTGTTTTTATATATGTAATATGTAGTATGTACAATGTACTGGAGTCTTTTTTTTTTGGGAAAACTTGAACAACTTGGACAACTGTGTATGGTAAACTAGTAGTAGTGGTTGTATGCAATATTAGGATATACCTAATGTATATAATGTCTCTGATATAAAGTATAATCATTTTTACACTTTATGTATATGTATTTTTCACTGTAATATGAGAGTTGTTTATTGTTTACTCTTTTTTTGTTCACAAGTAAAAATAAAAATATGTCAATGTCTCTAATATATTGTTTGTATTTTGTAGAAACTATAAAAAAATGGCGGAAAGTTCGGGGGCCGATAATTATGATATAACGAAGAACCCTAAAAGAAAAGCTAAATCGAACGATCCGGGTTGGAAATACGGATATTGGCCGGATTTAAGTAATAAGGATGTCGTGCAATATACACTTTGTGGGAAGAAATGTCATTCGGGCATCAAAAGGCTCAAACAACATCTAGCCGAAAATTATGGAGATGTAGCTAAGTGTCCCAAAACAACAGAAGAAATTATGAGGGAGATGTAAGCGGCTTTGAATAGTAAAAAGAGGAACAAGCCACTTGAGATAGATGATGATGATGATGTAGTAGAAGTGCAAGAAGAACAATCATCTGCTCGTCCAAGCATGGCTTTCAATACTTCTTCTAACACTATCCCAAGTTCTGGGACGGCTTCTAAAAGGAAGAATATTGTATTTCAATTCCAAGTTCCACAACCAAAAGCTAAGACGGTTGAAGCACTTCTAAGGAAGACTCCCGAAGAAGTTGTAGAACAGAGACATAGCAAGCGTTTGAGCCAAATGAGTATTGAAAGTCGGTTGAAGACACTGGAGGAAAAGGAGAGAGTCCAAATGCACGTTGCCGATTTTTCGACGAATGTGGCATACCATTCAATGCTGCAAATTCAAGGAGATTTGAAGTAATGGTCGAGTCCATAGGGCAATATGGGTCGGGTTTCAAGCCTCCAACGTATCACGAGTTGAGGGTTCCTTTACTTTAGAAGGCAAAGAAGAAAACCGATGACTTAAAGAAAAAACATGAAGTTGCTTGGAAGGAATACGGCTGCTCACTCATGTCGGATGGTTGGATAGATAAGAGGGGAAGACACTTATTGAATTTTCTTGTTAATAGTCCGGAGGGGACTTATTTCATGGGTTCTGTTGATGCCTCCAGTCAGTCTCAAGATGCCACAATGTTGGCAAATCTACTTGATAGCAAGATCGAGAAAATTGGCCCCAAGTATGTTGTTCAGGTGGTCACAGACAATGCCTCTAATTACAAGGCAGCGGGGCATATACTAATGGAGAGGAGACCTACACTGTTTTGGACACCTTGTGCCGCTCACTGCCTTGACTTTATGTTAGAGGACATAAGCAAGTTGAAGCAATTCCAGCCCACAATCACAAATGCAAGGAGAATTACAACTTTTATTTATAGACATGGTCGTCTTCTTAGTGCGATGAGGGAAAAAACGAATGGGAGGAATCTTGTGAGACCCGCAGTTACTAGATTTGCTACAGCTTTCCTCACCTTGCAGAGTTTGTACAAGAATAAAGATGCATCGAGGCATTTGTTCATCAGCGAGGATTGGTCAAAATCAAAGTTGTCGGCTACTGAAGCGGGGGAAAAGAGTATGTGATACTGTTATTTCAATAACATTTTGGCATACTGTTGAGGATTACATTAGGGCGTCACAACCACTTCTTATAGTCTTGAGGATTGTTGATAGTGATGAGAAACCTGCTATGCCGGAAGTTATTGCTGCGATGGAATGCGCGAAGAAAAAAATCAAAGATGCATTTGATAACAAACAAAGACTGTATAAGAAGGTGATTGAAATTGTTGAGCGGCGATGGAAAAATCAAATGGAGCAAGAATTATATGGGGCTACGTTGTTTCTCAATCCGGGCAAGTACTTTGATATCAAAGAGGAACGTCGGTTGTTTGCTAATGCTTTACGAGATGACTTCAATGACGTTCTTGCAAAGATGGTGCCCGAGTTAGATTTGCTAGACCAGATAAGCAATCTAGCCGACAACTATGATGCTTCTCGAGATACTTTTGCAAGAGAAATGGTGATTAGGCAACGGAAAATAAAGAATCCTCGTACGTATATTCAAATATATATAAAAGCTAAATTATGATTATAATTTATATACATTCTTCATTTTCTCCCTTTAAAATTATTTATATTTCTTTTAAATGTTTGCTAGTTGATTGGTGGAATGCTTTTGGAGTGCGGGCTATCGAGCTATCCTCATTTGCAAAAAGAATTCTAGGCCTCTGTTGTTCTTCCGGTTGCGAGCGCAATTGGAGTACATTTGAGTTTGTAAGTACTTTCTATTGTTAGTTCAAATTTCAAAAGTAATAAATCATTCACTATTATTAAAATTTTATCATTAATATTATTATTTTTTGTTCTATTTATTTTAGATTCATACGAAGAAGAGGAATAGATTGGAACACAAACGATTGAGTGACTTGGTGTATGTTCAATACAATCGAAAGATCGACTCAAGGTTCCAAAAGAGGCGTGAACTTGGCAATAATTTTGATCCATTAGTCATTGATGACTTTGAATGGAGTAATGAATGGATCGATAATGATGTCGATGTTGTTCATCCTGGGGGGATCTTACATGGAATGATGTGGATCAAGCAACCGGTGCATCCAACACGCTTGAGGGTCGCAATCTTTCAAGGAGTGCTCGTGCTAATACTAGTAATAATCTAATGACATACTCTCGACGTGGTGGTGGTTCAACTTCAAGAGAATCAAGGTTGATGGATTCCGACTCCGATAATGAAGTTGATAAAGAAGAGGGAATTCCAAATGATGATGAAGATGTGGAGGATGATTTTAGAGAAAGATCACCACCTACGTCTTTGAATGAGAGTAGTTCTTGTGGAAGAGATGAAGATGACCTTTTCTATGATGATTTTGATTGAATGATGTTTCTAGACTAGTGTAGAGAGTCTAAACATTATTTTGGCTTGCTATAGTGGTGTTTTATTAGTTATTAGATTATATATTTGTGATGGTTGGTTGCAACTTTATTTTCTATGTGGTATTTGTTGAATTCTTAATTTCTTTTAATAATTTTTAATATCAAGTGTGTTGTTTTTAGATTGTTATTGCTAAGTATTTACATAATTATGTCTTTAATGTTATTCCATAATGTTATGTTTTAAGCTTTAATGTATTTAAAATTTTATTGCCAATATACTTGTTAAGTAAAATAAATAATATATAAATTGCACATTATAAACGACTTGTCGCCTTACGGACGTCATGGCAGTCGCCTTGTCGCCTAGGCGTCCAGGCAGTCGGCTACCGCCATGACTCGCCGTTGCGCCGTAACAACTATGTTCGGTTTAACTAATTCTCCGGCAGTGTATGGATTTGATGAATCGGATGTTCAGGGAGTACTTAGACCAATTTGTTATTGTATTTATTGATGACATTTTGGTTTACTCCAAGTCTAAAGAAGAGCATGAGGAGCATCTTCGCACGGTGTTGGGGATTTTGCAGAAAGAGAAACTGTATACTAAATTCTCTAAATGTGAGTTTTGGTTGGAGCAGGTAGCATTTTTGGGCCACGTTTCTGCTGAAGGCATTAAGATGGATCCTGCGAAGGTGGAGGCTATCACTAAATGGCCAAGACCTACTACAGTGACGGAGATTAGAAGTTTATTGGGTTTGGCAGGGTATTATAGGCGATTTGTGGAAGGGATTTCTTTGCTTGCCTTACCATTGATCCAGTTGATGAGAAAAGGCGTGAAGTTTGTGTGGAATGAAGAGCGTGAGAAAAGTTTCGAGTTAAAGAAACGACTGGTGACAGCTCCTATACTTGCATTGCCGTCGAGGACTGGAGGTTACCAAATTTATAGTGATGCTTCTAAGAAAGGCTTGGGGTGTGTTTTGATTCAACACGGTAAGGTGGTTGCTTATGCTTCTAGGACCTTACGAGGTGAACTACCCCACACATGATTTGGAGTTGGTAGTGTTAATCTTTGCCTTAAAGATTTGGAGGCATTATTTGTATGGAGAGACTTATGATATCTTCACCAATCACAAAAGTCTTAAATACATCTTCACTCAGAAAGAGCTCAACATGAGGCAGAGGCGTTGGTTGGAGCTTCTAAAGGATTATGATGCTAGAATTCAGTATCACCCGAGGAAGGCAAATGTGGTTGCAGATGCTCTTAGCCAAAAGAGTTCAGGGAGTGTAGCAGCCTTTATTACACAACCTCAGCTTATTTCGAAAATGGAGCGGCTCGAGTTGGAGTTGTATGTACGAGGTTCAGATAGGCATTTGGCGGGTATGAGAGTGGAGCCCTCTCTTATCTCGCAGGTCAAAGAAGCTCAAAAGGAAGATGGGGAGTTGTGGGGTCTGATGCAGAATCTAGAGGAGGGCAAACAGCCCGAGTTTCGTATTGATGACCATGGTGTAATTTGGTTGGGTGAACGGTTGTGTGTACCGTCGGATCCAATTATTCGAGAGGCTGTGTTAACTGAGGCTCATAGTTCGCCATTTTCTATTCATCCAGGTTCTACGAAGATGTATAGGGATTTGAAGAAGAATTTTTGGTGGAATGGAATGAAATGAGACGTGGCTGAATATGTTGGAAAGTGCCTCACTTGTCAACAAGTGAAGATAGAACATCAACGAGCTAGTGGTTTGCTGCAACAGTTAGACATTCCAATGTGAAAGTGAGAGGATATCGCGATAGATTTTGTGACTGGTTTGCCGAAGACTTTTAAGAAGAATGATGCCATTTGAGTAGTAGTGGACCGGCTGACTAAACCGACACTTTTTGGCGATCAAGGAGGGTTACTCAGTGGATAGGTTGGCACATATCTTTCAGCAGGAGATTGTTAGACTTCATGGTACTCCGGTGTCTATAGTTTTAGATCGGGACGCACGATTCACTTCACGGTTCTGGAAAGGGTTTCAACGAGCTTGGGGTACTCGGCTCAACTTCAGTACTTCTTTCCATCCGCAAACTGATGGGCAATCCAAACGGACTATTCAGACGTTGGAGGACATGTTGAGGGCTTGTGCACTTGAATGGTCGGGTAATTAAGATGATTACTTGAGCCTAGTTGAGTTTGCTTATAACAATAGCTGGCATACAAATATTGGAATGGCTCCATTTGAGGTATTGTATGGTAGAAAGTGTCAGGCACCGACTTGTTGGGATGGGGTTGGCGAAAGGGCTATAGAAGGGCCTGAGTTAGTTCAAATCACTATGGAGAAGGTAGCGGTGACTAAGTAGAAACTGAAGTCGCCTCGATCACGACAGAAGTGTTATGCTGATAAGCATAGGAGAACTTTAGAGTTTGAACCTGGTGAACATGTGTTTCTAAAAGTTTCTCCTTGGAAGGACATTCGGCGATTTAGGTTGAAAGGGAAGCTTAGTCCGCGATATATTGGCCCATTTGAGATTTTGGAGATGATCGGTGAAGTTGCGTATCGGTTAGCTTTGCCTCCGCAACTAGCTCACGTGCACAATGTGTTTCATGTGTCGGTGTTGAGAAGTTATCATTATCATCCGTTGCACGTGGTGCAATATCTATTCGATAAGATTCGAGAGGATCTTACTTGTGAGGAGCAAGCTGAGACGATTTTAGATCGTCAAAAAAGGATTATGAGGAGGAAGACTATTCCGTTTGTTAAGGTTCTGTGGAGGAACCATTCGGAGCGAGAAGTCACTTGGGAGATGGAGGAGTCTATTCGAGCAGAATATTCGCATCTTTTTGATATTTAGGTATGTTCTATTCTTTTGATTTCGGGGATGGTATTCTTTTGAGGGGTGGGTGATGTAATACCCGAAAAAAAAATAATAATAAAAAATATTAAATAAAAAAAAATATTTTGTTTTAAAACATATTAATTGGACTTTGTCATTTATTTTGGGTCAAATCAGTTATTTGATTTGTGTGGGCTAATAAATATTAATAAGAAATCGGTAAATTAATTTAGTACAATTTGGGCCTTAAAATTTATTGAATTTAGTTTATATGTGGGTAATATTAAAACCTATTATAATTAGGAAAAGTTAATAAAAAAATTGTTAATAAATAAATAAAACCTAAATGCTTCATCAAATTTTATACGAATCATCTGAAGGAAAAGGAAAAAAAAGGATCAAGCCGTCACTTATTGTATTGTAAGAGAAGTTGCGTACGAAATAATCAAAAAAGGAGCATCAGGTCTGTCTTTCTTTATTTTGGTACGTTTCTGTATATCAATGGGTTTTATGTTTCAAACTTCTTTTAGTTCCTGATTTGGAATTTGAAAGGCATATATGATATATTGGTTTGACCGGATGTATATATATATATATATATATATATATATATATATATATATATATATATGTGGCTATGGCAGACTATATATATAGGTATAATATTATAGAACCAATATAGAAGTACATGTGTGCGGCGGTTTTTGGAAGAGAGAGTAATGGAATTATTATTATATTATATATATAAGGAGTGTTCATTGAATAAGCCAACTGAAATGTAAACTTGTGGATTATAATAATAATTTTATACATTAATTTGAACTATATTTATATGTATATGTTGAACCTGGAAAAAAAAATCCGAATCATGATTAAGCCTTCTGCATGTTAACCACCACTGATTCATGATATATATACTTATAAAACAATGTTACTTTAATGAATGAATAAAGTTTATTATATATATAATATCTTTAGGTTATTAATTTGTTAAAATATAATAAAAAGGAAAAAAAATGATTAGAAGATAAATTATAATTTAATTAAGGTTATTTTGTAAAATTTATGTAATTGGAGAATTAATTTCATATTATATAAATTATAATTAGCAAGTAACTTATAATTGTATTATTATTATTTTTATTAGATTGAACGGAGGGAAATTAAGGAGTATATTTGAAATATAAATTTGGGTATTGCATTATCGATTCCAGGTACGGATTCCGTACTCTTTCAGCGAGTCTTTTGCTTTTGATTTATTCGTTTCGTTTCGTTATTTGTTTCGAAATTTAATATTGCATCTCATAATCATGCTTATCAAGTCGTCGCCTAGGCGACGCTTAGGCGTCAAAGCGGTGGAAGTTGTTAAGGGGTTTGGACGACTTGGTTGGATGTGTGAAAGGCGAGCGCTCGCCTAACAAAGGCGACGCCTTGGACGCCTTCGGTGCGACTTGGACGACTGAAGTTCAAAGCGATCGATTTGGGTTAAAAAAAACAGCTGCTAAAACCTAATCACAGAACAACAGACATCACAACAACAGACCACAGAGAAGGAGAAAAGGGGAGCTAACTTACCGGCGTGGCAGCACCGCAGCAGATCTACATTATCTACTCCGGCAGCGACAACTCGCGATCTACTGGTACGCTCTTCTTCTTTTTCTTCTACTCTTCTTCTTCTTCTTCTTCTTCTTCTTCTAGACTTCTACTCTTCTTTTCTTCTCTCTTCTCTTCTTCTGCTCTGAGCCTCTGAATCTCCGACTCTTTTTTTTTTCCCGTTCTGTTATCCTTCTACTCTTCGTTCTGCCCATTTTTTTTTTATATGGCCACATGCTGGCCATTTTTTTTTACATGGCCACATGCTGCCCAATTTTTTAATGACATGCTGCCCAATTTTTTTTCTTTCTTTATTTAATGTTTATTTTGCTTTGTTGGCTACTGCAGTACTGTTGAAATTTTTTTCAAAACAATTTCTGAACACATTAATTTTTGGAAATCACCAGATATATTTTCCCCTGTTTTCAAATTTTGATAAGTATTTGGCTACATATATAAACACACATTGTATTTGAATTGATAAATAATTAGGTAAAATGATCTTATTTTGAATATTTTCTTATATAATAATAAAAGTTTATTTAATGTAGGAAAAGACAATGGTAGAACCAAAAATAATAATAATAATAAGAGAACGAACCAAACAATAAAAAATAAATTGTCAAATTGTTTATTTAAATATAAATATTCATATAAATGTTAAATATATATAATTTTATATGTATAAAATTTACATTGTTAACGACTTGTCGACTTGTGGACGACTAGTCGGACGCCTTATCGCCTAAACGCTTAAGCTCCCGGCTGTCGCCTCGCCTTGACTTGGCGTCTTAATAACTATGCTCATAATTGTTCTTTGTCAATTTATTGTGATAAATTTGTTTTGACGTTGTATTAGAACTCATATTTGTACTCTTTAGACGAGTGTATCATGTCTAAATTTTATTTTGATATTTATAGTGACGTACATATTATATTTTTAGAGACTTGTGTTGATGATTCGTTCGATTTAACATGTACACGTTAGAACTCCTTTGTGTTGATATTTTGTCGCATGTGTTGTGACATTATATTTTGTTAGAATACCGTAGGGTATACCTGAGCTATAACCACCTGTGGGGGTACCACAGACATGTCATCTTGCCACCGAGGCATGAAACCTTCTGTGGCGGTGTGATCAGTCCACGGCGTCTCCGTTTTGTGCTCCGGTGGGAGTTGGTCATTTGGTGTTTTGTTGTGGGAGGCGTATAGGTCAACCCTAGTTTTCTGTTATGTTCTACGGATTGGTGATGTTTGTGCCAAACACACCTTCCGATTTTACATACATTGGATTCGCGGTCCAATGTGTGTGACTTGCCTGTGTGACATTATTTGATTTGCATGTGTGGCATTATTTAACTTGCCTGTGTGACAAGGTATATTTCTGTTTTGTTCTGAGCTCGGTATGAAATAGCACTCAGCCATTTGATTCAGTCTATTATTTCGTTGTGTTAGTTTTGTTTGTTTCGTTTCAGTTCGTTTCGTCTCATTTCATTTAATTGAGTTAGTTATTTCAGTTCATTATTTGTATTCTATATCCGTACTAGGCATTTGGCTCATGCTGTGTTTTTCTTCCGGCAGGTAATCAAGGGGATCAAGGGCAAGTGTGACGAGAGCTTCCTTTTATCCAAATGGTTTAGATATTTTGTTTAAGTTGTGATCCAATAGTTTGTTTGAAGTTGTAATAATGATTTTAGTCATTTTGTTATTTATTATGGTTGACTTGTGGTATTAATCAGATATTAAGACTATTCTTTTGTGGCTTTGAGCCTTGCTATTGAATTCATTAGTTTTGTTGAGTTTTGAGTAACCTCTTTCTATTTCGGAAAGAGGGTGTTACAGTGTCACTTCTGATATCTCCAAGAATTTTGAGTCTGTTATCGTATTTAATGGAATTATATATTTACTTTAGAACGAGGATTATAAGATTCACTACAAATGGTGAAAACCACCGAAAGGCTCCATTTCTGAAATGACTCTAGAGTTTTATGAATCAAATGACCAACCAAACACATATTATTACCATACGACTCCGTGGATAATGGAATGATCTGATGACTCTTCTTGCGATGTTACAGTGAATGAGATAATAGCCTTTGTTCACATGGTATGTAAGATATTATAATAAAAACACATATTAACATATTATGTATCTTACAGAAGTTAATGTGCACACCCCAAGGGTAGTGGTTGCAGGTTCCATCATCATTAGAAAAAAATTATGAACTAGGTAAATCTTTATTTCTTTTTGCCATTCATTTTGACAAGTAGATATATGTTCAGAAACACCTAAGAGAATGAAAATGATTTTCCTTCGTCAAGTATGCTTCAGAGATGTTACTTAATGGAAGTTATGTTCAATAAACATCCTCTCCACCCAACTAAGTCTCTTTACAATGACATCCCACCCCATAGTACCTAGATAAATTCCATAGCCCAATAAACAGAAAGGAAAAGAAGATGAAGTAATAAAGCAAATGCATACCTGTGGTAAGCTAAAGGCGGTGCTATTATCACCCATGATAGCTAAAGAATCGCGGATGTGGTTAACCTAAGTAATATAATCAGAAAAGGTAACGGGTTAATTTCATTAAGAATGATATCTATTGTTTGATGTTTTGGGAGTGAACAGTACCTGATCAATATTTTTATCACCTGCAATAAAAATAAGCACCCATAATCGACAAGTGTTCCATGCCTGATATTTAGGCACAACTCACCCTTAACACAGAAAAAGTAAGAGAATACTAACCATCAGAATTAGGAACATGTTGAAGAGCTTCATCAACCATTTCTTTCACAGATTTCCCTTCTGTAAAATGCCAACAATAGTATCAAACTCATATGGATTGCACAGTAAGAAGCATGTACTTCATAAGGGAAGATATTAAGATTATAAGATATGACTTGCCCATAAAATGCTTATGTTACAAAATAAAAACATTCGGGTTTTCTCTTCTTTTTTATTTCCTAGAAGAAGATTTGGGTTACAACCCTATTGGTAGGTTGGCAAAGGATGAACACCGGGGGTGGGGGGTGGGGGGTGGGGAAGGTATATGATAATACAGTAATAAGGAATATATAAAGGAAAACTGACAAGTTAAAGCACTCTTAATATCCTTCTGAACTACCATCAGTTGAGCTACTTGCACTTATTTAATGTATGTTTTGCAAGTTCCTGTAGATTTCCAAATGAACAAGGAAATCGCAATTGTACTTACTTTCAATTAATTGCATTGATTATACCTCTTCAATAAATACTTCTATAAATTCTTTATTAAAAAGCAAAATAAGATTATAAACTTGGTGAATATTAACTATTAGAACATCAATGTGTTAGGATTCTCATTTTATAGCACCTTACGATACTGAATTGGATCCGGTCAAATTGGTAAGGGCCCCTTGTGCATCCAACCAAGGATCAGAACTTCAACAACCCTAGAATTCAGTGGCTACTACTATGAATACTTCTTAAAAACTATTCTAAGTATTTGGTTTGAACTTACGTAAAAAGTCGCGTTGTATAAGCCATAGGAGCTTAGCCGGTTCAAAGGCAACATCTTGCCCCTGCAACATTCATGGTCCAACCAATAATATGCATAGCAAAAGAGGATATAACATATACAACATGAGAAAATATTGAGATGGTTTGAGAATTACCTTCACTCTGTTCATCACAAACAAAAACATAAAACAAGTCAGTGGGGGCCGCAAAGTGAATACGAAAATAATTGTAATGCCAAATATAAGCAAAAAAGAATATGTTGTTTAATCTCAGAAGCGCATACCTTCCATAGAACTCTTCAGCAAGTTCAACTGCAAATGACAACCGAGATATATCGGCTTCACGAATCTAAGCATGTAATAAAGATAGCATATTAATAACCCCAAAAATCCATGGGACATAAAACAAGTGCTTGTATGGATGTGAAAGTGATTTACATTCCAGTATTAACTACTGGCTAACTTGCTATGTCATCCCTCAGATACTGCCTTTTCTATGAGAATTTGAAATGTGGAATGACAATGTATCAGTTGCTCTTCCTTTACAAAGAATACTTTCAAGGACATGTAAAAAATAACAAATCAGCTAAAAAGAAAAGATGCAACAGAAAGACACGGACAAGCATAGCACATCTGCTATACCAGTCTAGAATTTGAAATATGAATATGACATTCCCATCAATATACAAGAAGCATAAGTAAAAATCATATCCTTCTAATAGTCTTTTACTGCTTAAAAGTCGTCCATTTGTTTTGAGTAGCTTCAATGAATGCAAATAAAACCTCCAAGAAAAGTTTGTCTATGTCATTCGTTAGGAAGAATTTAACTACAAGTATTTGATGTCATTCAAGGGAAACATAAATGAATGGGTTTTTTCTGCACAGTATAATTCTTTTGAGTTTGACACCAATTGAATGAAGCTGCAGCATGCTCCAGAATTCACTTAAAACAAGTAGTATCAAATGTTCAAAACTACCATAAACAAAAAATTGCAGAAATTTGACTTGTTTGAGGGCATTCAGCGATTGTGCAGAATTACTTTAATTGTTCATAAATGAACCTTGAATCATGGTCCAATGTTCTTCAAGACAAGGAAAATATTTGTCGAGTCTCCTTTTATTTTTTTTTCGTTTGTCTGTTTAGGAACTTCCTTTTAACTTATTTTATAATGTTATATAGCACTTCTACCTATCATATAAACTTGTTCTCCTGCATTGATAACTGATCCACCTTCCACAACTAACTTATGACTAATAGTGTCTGGGAGTTTTTAGTTGAAGAAAAGAATATAAAAGAAAGCTTGAGAAGAGAAAGCTTTACTTTCTTTTCTCTAGCTTTTTTCTCAAATGCGAGAAGAAAATATTTGGCTCAAAATGTACCAACTTTCCCTCACTTTCCTTTCTTTTATCTTCTAACTAAAGCTCCAAGGCACCTATTTCCTTAGCTTTCTCTTCTTTTCTCTTCTACTGAAAAACTCCAAGACACTCCTCCTTTTTGTTTTCCTTAACTTTCTTTTTCTTTTCTCTCCAAACTCAAACTCCAACTGATCCACAAATAATTCATGCACAAGATAAATTACATCCCATTAATAGAAATCAATCAACCAAGTATCAAATCGGTATTTAGCAATGAATTGATCCACAAATAGTTCACGCACAAGATAAATTACATCCCATTAATAGAAATCAATCGACCAAGTATCAAATTGGTATTTAGCAGTGAATTTGAGTATAGTTTATCTTAACTTTGCCCGGAAAATCATTTTTCTGTATATCATTCCATGATGCATCCTATAGGAAATATAAATGGCTACATATGTTGGGGGGGGGGGAGTGAGGGAGGCACAAAAAAAGAGTGTTACTGGTAACAAACCGTCTCAGGCAAATTGTAGATAAGCACAGAACTCAGAACTGTTGCCAGAGCAAATATCCTGCAATGCCAGGAATCAAAAAGGAGGAATGAGGATCCAACATGAAAAGTCATGCAGGCATATTGAGGACCATATTGTGAGTCTATGACTTGAAGATTACCTGTCATCATATACATTTGACTTCCCTATACTTTCAAATCCCTCTGTGTCAAGGTAAAAGACAGAAGTTTTAACTCCGTCAATATCTAGCTCAATGGGAGTTCCCCATACCCATATCCCTATAAAGAAACAAAAAGGAAATTGTGAGTCATGTCTACAAATGGGTGTTTGTGTAGAGATCCCTGGCATGAAGGGAATATCCATGCATCTACCTTTTGTTTTAGTGTCACGCATGTGCCCAACACCAAAACCTGCAGCCTCAAACATCAATGTTCAAAAATTAGAACAATGACCTAGATCATATGAAACACCAAGAGCCATAGTTATCAAGTTGTCGCTTGAGTGACGACTAGTTGGCGACTAGTCGTTCGGTCACTATTGGAAGTGCAAGTCAACTGCTCAACTTATTTGTCGTTGCTAAGTCGTGCAACTTGAGCAATTAGTCGCCGCCTAGTCAGTTCAAATAGACGATTTACGAGACTTGGTATCTTGTCAGACGACTTAGTATAGTATTTTCAGCATATTAATTTATATACCTATAGTATACTTATATATTTACATATATATAATAATAATTATTATTATTATACAATATTATTAATGTTATATAAGTAACATTAGTGATGAGTCAATGTCATGTAGTTATGTATAATTTTATGTAATTGAGTTATGTAGGTATCTAAATGGCGGATAGTTTGGTAGCCAAAGTTATATCAAAGTTATGATATGAGCAAGGATGTTAATTTTCAATATCAATGATATTTAATAGTGTGATTGTGAAATTCTAAATTTTTTTATGTTTACTGTAATTTGAAAATATATATGTGTGTATAAAATGAGTATCGTAAATAATTTGTTGCTTTACTGGAGCAGTCGGCTACCGACTAGCTTCGACTTGACAACTATGCTAACAGTGACTAGTTCATTAACACAGGTTAAACTAATAACATAGGAAGGAGGCTGCACCTTCATAACAAGAAAGAGATAGAAGTTGATTCAGCATAAAAGATTTTCCAGAGCGATACGGACCAATCACCTAGTAAGACACCCATAAAGGTGGATTCAGGAAATACGGCCATAGTGCATGTTCTTATACCGGGGGACGTGAAGGGTCAAACCGGAGGACATTAATGCAGATAAAACCAAACCAAAACACAATACATACAGAGATTAAAAAATGATAGCCATGTAAGAATTAAGATTGAATAATATATCCTTAAATGGTTCAAGCAATTATATTGGACCTGGTAGAACAGCTTTAACTAATTTCTTGTTCCCTGATTTGGAAAACTTGAAACACATAATATTAAGCAAACTATGGTATCATGTGATATTTGTAACTTATTGGAGATGGTAAGCCTAGAAACACAACTAATAAGTGCAAATGGATATTATTCTCAATCTTACAGCGACAACTGCAATAGGGGTCTTTATTTTCTCAATTTCTTCCAATCCAGCTTTCGAAAGGCGAAGTTTTGTATGACCAGAATCAGGTTCCACAATAGGAAACCTGTAAGAGAAGAAAATAAGAATATAACAATATTTGTAAGAAGATGTATGTCCAACTTGAGATTTTGGATGCATGACAAACATAAAAGGGTTTAGTTATTAGGTAAAAACAGGGTCCAGAACCACTTATACAGTATATGACAACTAGGTTAAAACTAGTAATATAAAATACAAACAAAATTAAGGTCATATCCTTCTAAGAAACAATCCAAAAGCAAACCAAAACCTAATCCAAAACAAAAACAATTGATGAAGGGGACATTCCTCCTAAGTCCTATCACAGCAGTCCTTCTTATCTTCTCATATGAGCTCTGAGTTACTGAGTTAGAGTGGAGCTCTAACCCTCATTAGCAAAACATTACCGTAAGGACAGTCATTCCTCCACAATGAAGAAAAATGACAAACAGACAGCCTGGCCCAACAACACTCATCAGAGGAAACTCAGGAGTGACATCACAGAGCAAGATTCCAGCAGTGGCAGACTTCATAAACCAAATCAATTTTCTTTTAAACAAGTTTTACCATAATAACTAAGTTTTTTCCTTGACAAGAGTTTCTATTGTCTTGTGAACCTTCTTATCAATACTTATTGCCTCTATCAAATTTGGCAGATCAAAGCTCTAACAATTCACTACCCCACCGGGCCGCCACATGGGATTGCCTCACGCCAAAGGGTTATCCAATTGAGGTCTTACACTAGTGCCCATAAGTCAAAAAATTTCACGGTAGACAATCAATGTGAGATCTCACAGTAATCAATTTTTGACCCCCAAGGGTCCAATGCTACCATTTGTAGGAACTCCCCCCCCCCCCCTCAAGCCCGCATGGTTGGGATACTTAGTCATCTTATTTAGAGTAAGAGTCGGACATTGCTATCTTTCCTGGTTCTATTAGGAGTCAAAGAAGGAGGAGCATTCTCAATTATTCCTCTTTATCTGGTAGGAATGGGCCCTAATCAAGCACTTTCAGGATTCAAGTTCCCATGGGCGGTGGTATCCTCTTGATGACTCTTTGAATATATTATTTTACTTTTTTTTGAAAAAAAATGAACTACTTACAAAGAATATACACCACTTACGAGCTCAAATTCCAGGGGATGGGAGGAAAAGAATTCTTGATGCAATTTGAATGCATTTATAATGCGCAAGGGCCTGCAATCTTCCCATATTCCAAAGAAAAGGAAAAAAGAGAATAAGAAAAGGACCAAGTTTTATTAGGTCAAAGCAGATAATGATGTTTGAGGAGCAAGCTACGTATTATAATGAAAAACTAGAACTCTGACATTCTCTATGTTCAAAATTTTCAATTTTATCTTTTTTTGACGGCTTACACAGGTGCAGCAGTGCAGGGGTAAAATGAATAATGTATGTTCAATTGTATTAATTTGATTGATGCTAGGATCATAGCAACATAAAGAATTTACGAGAGATCAAGAATCTCTTTCCCAATATACAATTTGTTTTATTTTTTAGATAAAGAAGAAATTTTATTAGGTAGAAGAGGGAGTACAGAATAGGAGGAACTGATTTACAGAAGTTAACAGAAGTTTGAGTCTCATTTGCATTTTAATTTTACTTCTCACATCACGATTTAAGAACTCCAGACAAATATAATTTCGACCTTTCTCTTAATATCAAACTAAAGCATTATGCAATTTATTAGAACCAATGGTTTCCAAACATTTAAGCATAAAAGCACAAGTTTATCATCAATCATATTTTGTTGAAAACATCCAACAAAAAGCACAAACATAAAGCTCAAAACAGTATTGAAAGTAAAGCAGCAAAAAATTCAGTCAGCAGCAAGATCTTGAAAAGCCATAGTGAACACACATGGGTCATATAAAATATTTCAACTCCGTATAGCAGTCAGTCAAGTTTAAAAGTTCAAATTCAGTTTATGTAAAGGTGAATCAAATGTGTATAACTGACTTACGCTCGAGGGACATCGTCAATTGAAAAGGACCCAGACGGGAATAAGCCTAGTATGACCAGAAAAACAGCGAACCAGCTCGAAATCTTCATCATTGATCTCCTATTTTGAAAATGCTGTAAAGTTACAAACATAAGCATGTGAACGAAACTGCACGAACTTCATGAGAGACGGGGGAAGGGAAAGAAGAAGGTAAACGCCGATAAAGCTTCGATAACAAAGAGAGAGAGGCGGGATCTCAGGAAGCCATGACCGAGGGTACAAGTTAATAATCGTGGACCCTGCTAGTTGGGGTGAGTTTTCTTCTTCAATATTCAGATTAGAGAAAATCCAAGAGATGAGTATTTTGCGGGTGAACACGGGGATTCATGCCCGCCAGAGAAGGAATGTGAATCAGACTTTTAGAGGGAAAAACTCTAACTAGTTGGAAATTTTGGTGCTTTCGTTTTCTTTTTCTTTGCCAAACTCAACAACGGCAGGCAAGAGAAAGTCGGAGAAATTTTGTCAACGACGCCGTAGTGATTTTTTACGGTCATTACTCAGCTCATCAGAGGCTATGCCAGTTGTTAATTTATGATTGGGCTTTGTAGTTAGAAAGCTAGACTTGTAAGATAAAGCCCGTTTTCCTTTTTGGGTCACAATCGGTCATTCATCTTGGGCTTGTTTTGATCCACATGAGGTTATTATACATGTTGGGCCAGAGACTATCCGATGAGTATTAGCAGCATTAGAGTATTCTATTTTATAAGTATATACTAGAGCTCTGCATCGCATTTGAATTTAAAGTCTAATAATACTAGAAGATATATATGTATTCAAAATTATAAATTATGTGTATGGGTATCCAGCTATTCAAAATTTTAAAACTCAAGGAGGCAAGACTCTTGTTTACAAAGGGAGTAATCAAACTAGCATCAAGATTAACAAAAAGTTATGTAGTCAATAAAGTATTTTGGTTTGGGATCCTTCATTCAAATTCACAAGCCTAGCCTAGCCTAGCCCTGTGGTAGAATAGAATTGGTCTCTAGCCAAGATGCCTAATGTACATTTCAAATGTCACAACTCCTTCCTCAACTGCCTTGTCCATTGCAATTGCATACATCAACTCCTCTATTGCCCTATCTGCAGCCAAGCACTTCAAAATTACTTGGGATTCCTCATCTGCAGCTTCAAAAACATCCTCGACTGAATAATTACAAGTAGCTTTGTGATCATGAATTCTTGTTGAATTTGATCAAACAAACACAATATAAGGGTAATTTTCATGAAGCCAAATAGAAAGGCTGATGGAATGAGTTGAATTGGAAACATGGAGATCACCTCTTGCATTTAAAAGAGAGACTATTGCGCCGTTGTTATCGATTGAAGGGCAAAGACAAGGAAAGTTTTGGAGGAGCGTGTAGTGTAGGATAGGGCGTAACGGCCGGTGCAAGAAAGTGCAGCATCAATGAATTGGATCGAAGCTGGTGATGATGCCATTTTGAGATGAGAATTAAATGGTCTAAATTTGTATTTATGCTGTATGAGGCATAATATTATTTAATTTGCATTGGATATATGTATGTATATCATAATTAAAAATATACAAGAAGACTTAAAAAAGATAGTTGAAGTCAATCCTTAAGCCATTTTATTAACAACAGATCTTTAGTGATCGGAGGTTTCTAATTTGATTTTGAAACAAGTTAACTAATTGAACTCAGCTCTGCATTTGTTTTTTTTAGTTTAAAATATAGAATAATCAATTGTATCATATAGTATATTTTTTTAGTGAATTTAATTTAAAATATATTGTTCTGTCTCATCTCAAATTAAGTCACACTTGCCCATGGCATCGGACCACAAAAACAAAATAGCACATGCCTTTTACCTTGACAAATATTCTCTACCTTTACCGGATTCTGGGATACTGCAATTTCAATTTGAAGGACGGACCACATATATGATGAATCCTCTCCCTCTCCCTCTCCCTCTCCGACCCATAAATAAATATTTACAAAAATATTGAATAATATTCTCCTTTAATTTGATCGCCCTTTATTCCTTTCTCCTCTATTACTTAACCGAAGTTTCAGAGACAAAATGATTTTGACCTCTGCAACCGACTACTATTACTATTACTGTTATTATAAAGCTGGCTTCTTCAGAAATTCTACACTTTTTTTTTATTATTATTTTAATTAAATGCTTTTTCATATCCTATACACTATTATTCTATGCTTTTGTTTATAGGGATTTCCATTCAATGTATGATTTCAATTTTTGTAGCATGTGACATAACATAACAATGGAAGAACCAACTTCTCAGAAATATATTTAAAGTTGGTTAATTTATCTTTTAAATTCATGTTTTGGGATTTGAGAGATTATAATTACTAACATGAAATTGTAAATCCTCCAAACTCCACAATTCTACCAGACACCAAAAAACTTTAATTAAATTTCTAAAAGTAAAAGATGAACCAAGTTGGTGGGACGTTGCTTTTCCCCAAACTATACTATGTATCTACATCATTTTACAACAAAGTTTTGGCATATACAATTAGACATTAGTAGTAGCTTTCATATTACCACAAAATAATTCAAAATTTCGGCTTTTATCAGTTAGTACCAGCATCCAGAACAACAGCAAGCTTTCAACCTCTTCCTTCAATAGTTCTAGTACTTTTTTGATTTTGCTAGGTTTAGCTGAAATATTAACATTCTTGCCTTGGGCAGGAATGGATCCAAAAACTCCTGCACTCAAAGCTTGTTTTACCATTGAGCCTCTTGGTAATAAGACAAGTACATTGCATAATATGCACCCCTTAAAGTCAAGACATTAAACTTTGCACAACCCAATTAGAACTCTAATACCATGTAAAGTAATCAAAGTTTAAAGAGCTCCAATAACATGTAAAGTAGTCAAAGTATACATCAAGAAAGACCCCAAGTCCCCAACTATATATATCGAGCTAACAAGTTATGCAAATCCAAATTTCCTGAGTATACAAGATTTAAATAGTGGCAAAGCAAAAAGAACAGAAATCACAGCAAGATAAAATAGCAGACTGCAGCCAAAGTGGAACCGAGAAATTGAAATGAAGCCAACTCCGTAATAATTAAAGGACCTCTCCCTGAGCAAACAAAATCTTTGTTTACCATTTGATCAAAGAGACTATGGACAGAATATGAGGGGCCACCAGATTGTTCTTCACTGTATTCGTCTCCTAAAAACAATTCATTACTAATCAAACAACCATAATACAAGAGAAAGGAATGACGAGGAAGAACAAAATTAAAGCTACAGTTCAGGAACAACGAATATACATACCTCTCTTCTCCCCCATTTTTACCCCTTCAACAACTACCTGCAAAAGCTTCAAGATCGAATATACACCCTTCACGTATAAATTCTTCAGAAAAGGATATATAATAGTAATAATCAAAATATTGTAATACAAACTGGTAAGCTGCTCTTTAGCATTTTATTGATTAATATCATATTAGTAGCTGGGGACCCTTACATGAAAAAGGATAAGGGGGATGGTTGATTAAACACACAGGAGTTAATAGGTTCTTCTATCATATACTACTGCTACTATACTTTTTCATTTTCCGGGACACTGAAAAAATGCCGGAAAACTTCCCACAAAACAGATTTATAGGGGAATTTTCTTATCAAACATTAACAAAAGGACAAAATTTTATGCTTCGTCTTCAGACATACTGAACACGTGATCACCCTGATCAGTCTCAACCGGAGAACTAGAACTAACACGGTCAATCTCATCAAAAGGGATTATCTTCGTGTTCCCAATTAAAGGATTTTTGTTGTCAGGCTTCAAGTCAGTGGAATCCATAATAGTTAGTGCTGGTGCTGGTGCTGGTGCTGGTGCTCGAGTGTAAAGAGAGAGCCATTTGGATTTGACATATTCGGGTTTACGCCATGGCGGAAAGGGCATTCCTTTCTTCTTCAAGCTCTGTTTCGCCGCCTCTGAAACTACATATATTATCTTCTGAAGACGATCAGCTTTACCCACGAATATCTGAGGCAGTGTTTGGAGGATTGTTTTGTAGGTTTTGGTCGATCGTGCTATTTCAAATTCTGATCGGAAATCGATGTCAATTATCAACCTCTCCTCCCCATCTTTAACTACATCCACATAATCATATTCCCCTGTATAAATTATATTTACACCAGATAATTAGTAATCTCTATCAGAAATTCTATTGATAGAAAATGCAAAGTTCCAATTTTCTAGTGTTGTACCGGCGGGATATGAGGGAGCTTTTTCCCAACGCGATTTGCAGATTGAAGCGTCGTGTCCCAGAGCTAACAGACCATCGATGACGATTTTTCTGCAAAAATCATCTTTACATTTGCAGATTTTGTTTTTCTCGACAATTTTTGCAGTGTCGGCTAATAGGTTTCTTTCAGAAACACTTGAACATAGGACCAAGCTCTGTTCATAAAAAAAATATTTAAAAAAACAGAAAATAAATAAAGAATACTTTGATAAAACAATTTATTACTATGATTTTACCTTGAGAATTTCGCATGCATCAGTAGATGAGGTGTGATTAGAGTCAAATTCATCGTCTGAACAGTCGTTACAATTGCCGTTGAAGCAATTGCAGTTCCGGCTACATCTCACCAGCGCCGACGACTGTTTGTCGCTCTCTTCAATGAAATTCTGAACCATATTGACCAAGCAAACAGAACTGGGCTCGAATTCATCCGAGACGTCTTTGTTGCATTGAAACTCTTCAACGCCGATGCCGGCTGCACACTTTTCCTGCCCAGATGTCCTTAAAACGTTGGCGAATGGCCGCTCGAAAAGCCTCTTGAACCGTGACTTCGCCACTGGCTTCACCGGCTCGTAGCGAGCCGATTCTACTGGGGTGCTAAAATCGATTGGTTGAATCTTCGATGGAATAGGCATGATTCGTGTGATCAAGTAACAAAAACGTTCCTCCTTTCAACCACTTTTGAAATTTGTTATCCAAAGTTACGCTCCATTTCCAAAGCATACATTTTGTTGTGAGCTAGCTACAAGTAATTTTCAGTCAAACAAACAAAAGACTTTCAAAATTCTAATGTCTAAACCCTTAACAAACCTTTAAATCTTATCAAAAAAGCTAAGAAACAGTACAATTACAATACATCAACCTAGTATCTACCCGCATCGGATCACCAAAAGAATCGACACGATAACCAAGGAGATTTTGCCCAGATATCAATGGATCTACCAAAATTTCGAGTCGAAAGCTAAAATTGTTACCTTTATCGGGCTCTTTATCAATACTATAATCATATTTTTCTTGCGATTTGCGAGACAACGCATGGAATAACTTCTAATCTCTGCAAAGTAAAAAGTTGGCTTTTGCTTAGGGTTTTGCACATCAAGCTACAACATCTAACCAACTACACCACCAGCGCAAGACGTCATCCCACCATTTCTGCAGTTCAGTTAACGATCAACGACCGGAATAACCATTTTCAGGGGAAACGATAGGCGGAGACGGTAGAGTACACAAAGGAGAGATTTTTTAGTTAGGTGGAGATAACTTATAAGGCTTCCTGATGGCTGAAGAGGAAATCAGAGCTTAGGCCATTTTAAAGGAATGGAGGTGGGTGATGCTGACTGGGACTGAGTTTGCCACGCTGGAGTCCTGCGTGGCATTGTGGATTTGATCCGTTCGGTAGCTACGTGTCAGACGTTGAACCGGTTCAGCAGAGATTGTTGTGACCACACGTCGCCACCTCGCCCGCAGAAGACGCGTTTTACGGGCCCAGGACGAAATACCGAAAATGTCCTAACATTTTGACTGAGGGACGTGGTGACTCACGTACGGAATTAACAAACATGTTGAATTAATCCTCGCGATACGGAGACCTTTCGGAAACTAACTCACGTTCGTGGCATGAGCCAAGCTCCAAAAACAAACCTCACTAGTTTACCACAAATAACCTCTGGGGATTCAAAATTTACCGCATATTTTTCGTACTTACTTTGCGGAGCGAGGTGTAAAAATTTAAAACTTTTTTATACCAACTATAAATCGGTGTATCTTCGGGGTCAAATATGCTAATACTAAAAAAAATGAAATATAATTTATATGATAGATTAGTTTTTGTCTCAATTTGTTGATAAAATAGAATAATTATAAAAAATAATATGTGAGTTTTTTCTTTATTACATTCTATCATGATAAGGTATAATAGCTATAAAAATAATATGTGATACAAATACGTGTTTATGATAGTTTAACACTATATAATTCATTTTTTTTATTGTGCACTGTTCTTCTTATCAAATATAATTATGTCAGCATCTTGACACCAAAAACTCATAACATCGTAGAGTTGATGCACCCATGTGTTATGCTCGTGAAGGGAGATGACTTTGAATGTCTAGACTTGACGTAGGGTAAAAATATTGATCTATCTTATGAAAATATAAATTCTAAATTAATCGAACGGATTATTAATAATTGAGTAAAATATACCAACACTGTTGCCCTTTTACTGAGGGGTATTTTGGGTATGGAGGTAAAATAATTTCAAAGATAAAGCGGTTTATGAATGTTATGTCATGAATAATTTCGATCTTTCCACGCCAGCAACCGTTGGATGGGTGTACGAATAATTGTAAGGCACGTCAAATTAATTACATTCATATTTTCGGAAACCACTGTTTAAACTTCAAACCAGCTAGTTAATTAATGTAGTTAGTTGCTTGTTGGCTAAACTTTTGGGATAATGATTTGACGTGTCAAGATTAATTTTCAAATTTTAATAGAGTTTGTAATAAATTTGTATTCTAACTTTCTATACTGTACTACTACCACATTTAAGTAATTTACTAGTAGAACATCGTAATATAGTAGTACTACTATAATCCTACTGATTCTGATTTTCTATATCGGTGATATTGTGTTACATTTTTTTGTTCCTTCGTTTGTCTTTATAATTTCTTTTTTTTATATTACTAATTTTTTATCTAGTTATTCAAATTTTATAGAATTTATATTATTTTACTTCACATAATTTATATGTGCCATTGGATGAAAATATATATAATTGAGAATTGATATTTCTATATGAGCAAAACCTAATCAAATCTATGTGAAAGGAATTTATGTAGAAATATTATTATTTTTATGTCAATTGTGACGCCCCAAAATTAGGTATACATCACCCATCTTGGGTCGTCAGATACATGGTACAAAATACAAATACAACTTACTAATACAACTGTCGTGTACAATACGACAAAACATAAACTGTGAGTTTGAATACAAATATTATCTTCTAGAGAGTATTCATACTCAAAAGGAGTCCTCATTACATTTATTAACACACCGTTACATAGAATAGTGAGGACTACTAACTAATACTATCATTCGGACCATCACCCCGTTTCCCGACTTGCCCCAGCTACGTTCTCATTTCCTGAAGAGAACAGTGAAAGAAAGGGTGAGCTCAACTAACCCAGTAAGAAATATTATGACTAAGATAATGCAGAATAAATTATCATTAGCCTTCAACAATGTTAAACTGATAAAATATAATAGACATCAAGTTTAACTGTAGCGGAACAAGCAATCCATTAAGAGAGTCAAAAAAAAAACTCTACTATCTTTTATGATTTAAAAGATTTTCCAACACTGTGATCGCTGGGACTCAGCTTAATAAAATAATCCACATCATCGAATCACCCTTGCACTACGGCCAAGGATATTCGTATATTCATTAATGGTCATGATCATGCCAACAACTGTCCATCAATGCACTACGGGCCAATGAGGACTTTTACCACATCATTTGTAACATTACGTTCATGATTATACCGAATAATCCCTGGTCATAATCATACCAAGTCCATCTGTGCACTACAGGCCACAGATGACTTTCAACATTTTATAAACATGAGGATGATAACAATGATATAAAAATTCAATAAAACAAGTTCAAGAATTAATTTATCCAAGAATTAACAACGTCCAAATTGTCAACATGATACTGCTTTGTGGAGTAAAATTCAAGAATACGTAGAAGAATATTTTCATGAAAAGATATTGGATGCAACGCAATTATCAAGGATATTCCACAAAAGAAATCACCATGCATGCGATAGACCGCACAGACAGGTTATTCCCACAGAATAATAAATAATGGAACCAGGTCCGGCGTAAAACGCACAGACAGGATATTCCAACAGAATAATAATAAAGACGGAACCAGGTGTAGGGTTTCGGCACAGAAACGCACAGCGGAAATTAAAATTTTAAAGCAATTTCCGAAACCCTAAAACAGGATCCATGCGAAAAATCAATTAATTAAGAGGTTTAGAGATTATACCGAATATGAAAACGAGAATCTGAAATCGACTGCGCCTCGAATCTCCAACGCAATACAAACCGACTGCGTCTCTACGGTATCCACACGAACGCTCCGCGAATCGTCCTACGATCTGCAGAAGAAGGAATCGTGGTACTAGCCACCAAGGATGAGGATTTTCGGAACTGTTTTCTCTAGTCTCTCTCTAAGAGCGGCTAGGGTTTTGTGTTTTGACGTGAAACCTAAAGTAACTGATATATATATCATATATATAGCAGTTAGGAGGAATTAATCAAAACCTAATATTATTAAAATCCGAATTTATTTATATCTTAATTAAGTTCTACTTAATTAATATACCTATATATAAATTATCCTATTAATTTAAATTCGTAATTTAAAATTCTATCAATCACATTGATATCTTTAAATATTTACAATTTAAATTAATTTTCTTTTAATTACGTTCTTTGTGTGTGACCCTATAGGTTATTATTACGTTGGCAATAATTTTAAAATCATATTATAAAATTATAAACAGTGAGCGGCATCTAGTAATGCATCACTGCTACCCAAGTAATAATAAGATCGATGATTCGATACAACCTTTTCGTGATCAATGTTTCAATGTAATTTAATCCTTTTAACCTTAATATCCTAGATTAAACTCGAGTCATGGAATGTGTCATACTCTTTATAATTTAATCTGAGTTTTCTTGATCAATGAGCAGACTATATGAAACAAATCACTATTTGAGCATGACCATGTATTTCATAGTCCTACTCAATCAAGAGGCCTATGGATATCACCTATAAAATATAGGATGGTTAAATTCCATCTAGATCACTCATATTACTCACACGATTCATAATGAACCCAATAATCACCTTTATAGTCCACCCTATTAAAAGTGACATTTGATGATATCAAAGTACGTAAATTCTCGTATAGTAATATAGCGGTTTCAGGTCGGAGGACCATTACATCATTGTCACTATGAGAATTGCTAATGACACTTCGCATAATGCTCCATATAGAATTCTCATGGTGGGTCTGTCCAGTACATTGTTCTCTAACATGTACCTATGCATTGACTTAATATCTCATATATTTATGACCAATGAGATTTGGTCATCAGTCAATCCACATACTAGTCTCAATGTATCATTGTTGTCCCATCAACAATGATACTCGACTAGGGACATTTAAGAACAATGATACTAATTGTAATTATATAATCTCATGTTCAAGTCACATACTTGAAACTATATAATTTGTATAACTATTCTAAGGAATTTTATTATGTTAACAATTATATTACGCAGTAATTAAAACCATAATAAAATCATTTATTTATTCAATCAACAATAATATCAAATGTTAAGCAATTATATCAAATAATTGGCCTCTAGGGCATAAACTCTAACACCAGGTCCGGTGTAAAATACACAGACAGGATGTTCTAACAGAATAATAATAAAGACGGAACCAGGTCCGGTGTAAAACACACAGACAGGATGTTCCAACAGAATAATAATAAGACGGAACCAGGTCCGGTGTAAAACACACAGACAAGATGTTCCAACAGAATAATAATAAAAACGGAACCAGGTCCAGTGTAAAACACACAGATAGGATGTTCCAACAGAATAATAATAAAAACGGAACCAGGTCCGGTGTAAAACACACAGACAGGATGTTCCAACAGAATAATAGAAGAATGTCACCAAGTATAGGGTAGATCCGCGTATACAGGTTATTCCAACAGAATAATAAGAATTGGAATAACAACAGTTCTCTTCATGAATAAGAAAGAATAACACCCCTTACCGTTTTAAAGAAGAGCTGAAATAAGGAAGTAGTTAAGTAGCAGAATACTCTTCTTCTCTCTCTCTATAGTTTCTCTCTATAGTTTCTCTCTCTAGAGTTCAGTGAATTCGTAAGAAATAATGAAGGAATGAGCTGCTATTTATAGAAAAATAGAATGCATAGTAACTAATCCATGAACGGTCCAGATTGATTACTTTAATCTGACGGTCCATATTTAAAGAAAAATCTTTTAAATAAAATAAAATATATTCTATTTATAGAATAACTTTAATAAAGTATTTTGTTTTATATAAAAAGATGTTTCTGTTTTATTACGTTAATAATACGAATAAAACAAAACGTCATTATCGCTAAATAATTCATATTATTAACTGACAATAATAGAATCAAACTGAGTGACTTCTCACATAAGCATTAATAATCAATACCGTGTGCTACTATGCAACCACACGTATTACTGTACTTTTACTACCGAGTAGTTCAACAGTAACAATGGTAAAATTTCCGCCGTTATTTTTAATAAAATATTTTTGTCGTTTTCTCAATCCGACAATAATTCCGTTGTGGGGTCCACCAATGATTGTGTCGTTGTACGAATATTCCCTGTTAAAACGAATATTCCCCGACCAATCGAATATTATATAACAACTTGCGTACTTTGCAAAATTTATAAATATTACCCACAACTATAACATTATATCAAATTAACTCCATAATATTCAAAAATGATATTTATAAAAAATTCATCTTTATTTATAAAAGTTGGGGTCTTACAACCTCCCCTTCTTATGAAATTTCGCCCTCGAAATTAGGGTACGTACCTGGTATGTCGAAGAGGTAAGGATACCTTGATTTCATTTCAGATTCTAACTCCCAAGTCATTTCCTCAACATCGTTGTTTCTCCACAAAATTTTGACTTGAGGTATAACCTTGGAGCGTAGAATATGTTCCTTCTTATCCAAGATTTGAACAGGAACTTCTTCATACGTCAAATCTTCCGCTATTTCGTCCGGTTCTAACTCAATAATGTGGTTCGGGTCTTCCACATATTTGCGTAACATGGATATGTGAAAAACGTTATGAACACGAGACATACTTGGCGGTAAAGCGAGTCTATAAGCCACAGTTCCTACTCGATCGAGGATTAAAAATGGACCGATGAATCAAGGATTGAGCTTTCCTCTCTTTCCAAATCTCGTAACTCCTTTCCATGGAGCAACACGTAAGAACACGTGATCTCCTACATCAAATTCCACGTCCTTTCGATGAAGATCAGCATAACTCTTTTGTCGATTTTGTGAGGTTTTTATACATTGTCGGATCGTTTGAATCTTTTCTGTAGTCATACGTACCAACTCTGGTCCCAACAACGTTGCTTCACCCACCTCATCCCAGCATACTGGAGAAAGACATTTTCTTCCATACAATGCTTCGAATGGAGCCATGCCAATACTTGCTTGATAACTATTGTTGTAGGAAAACTCCACCAATGGTAAGAACTTGTCCCAACTTCCCTTGAAGTCAAAGACACAGAGTCTTAATAGATCTTCAAGAGTTTGAATAGTCCTCTCTGATTGTCCGTCCGTCTGAGGATGATATGCTGAACTAAATCGTAACTCCGTGCCCATAGCTTTTTGTAAACTAACCCAAAATCGTGAAGTGAATCTTGGGTCTCGATCAGAAACTATGGATACTGGCATACCATGCAGTCTTACAATCTCGTTTATGTACATACGAGCAAGACGTTCAAGTGTATAAGTTTCTCGTATCGGTAAGAAATGAGCAGACTTGGTCAATCTATCAACAATGACCCAAATCGCATCAATACCTTGAGAAACCCTAGGAAGACCGGTAACGAAATCCATGGTAATGTGCTCCCACTTCCATTCTGGAATTTCAAGTGGTTGCAATGGACCTTTTGGTACTTGATGCTCCGCTTTGACTCGTTGACAAGTTAGACACCTTGATATAAACAACGCTATCTCTCTCTTCATATTGCTCCACCAAAATGTATGACGAAGATCATGATACATTTTGGTACTTCCAGGATGGATTGCAAATGGTGTGTTGTGCGCCTCCATCATGATTTCATACTTTAAATCAGGGTTGTTAGGAACACAAAGTCTGGAGTTGACTCGAAGTATTCCTTCTTCATCGATTCTTGCTTCCGGTATAGCTTCTTGCACTGTCTTCCTCATACGCATCAGCTCCAGGTCTGTAACTTGAGCAGCTTTAACTTTATCGATTAAAATCGATTCTAATCATATATTCGTTATCTTCACGTGGGTTCGTATATTCGCACTTGTAACCGCATACGATCTTCTACTCAACGCATCAGCTACCACGTTCGCTTTTTCACGATGGTATGGTATGATCATAATCTTTAACAGCTCGAGCCAACGTCTTTGGCGCATGTTACGTTCGCTTTAGTTGAATAAATATTTGAGGGTTTAAGAAATAGGTTTTGTATTGGGGTCAATACAAAATTCGATTTCACGCTCTAGGGGTAAGCTAAGAAGTCTTCAAGAATACGTCAAGAAATTTATTAACAATAGAAATATCATTCAAAACTGTGACTCTCGTCCAAGACTTGGATAACACGTCACATAGATATCTATTAACTTGTCACCGTTATTCACAACGTCCCCTACCGAAAGTCTGGCTTCGATACATTCCACACAAGAAAGTCAACAACGAAAGGATCGGGGCTCTTTATTTATGGCTTGATATGACAATGATTGACTTTAGTGGTTTGGTTACTTTGAATCCGCATAACAGGGTGGTTAGGAGTATGAAAGCTAACAACCTTACGAGAAGCATGATAAGTAGTGAACCAATCGTTTCAAAAAAATCACATCAAAGGCAAGTATTTTCAAAGAGATAAGATCGACAGGTAACGTGAAAGTGTTGATTTGAACAAGATTTATAAATAGTGGAGGTAACGAAGATTTCTCCCAACTGACTTTAAACAGACATATCAAAGTCTAAGTTCTCTGGAGTTAACTTCAAACATTGAACACAACTAGGTGAAATAAAAGAGTGAGTAGAACCGGTATCTAACACGGTATAGACTTCGCAAGAGTTTATGACTAACATATCCGTTATAATTTTATTCAGGTTCCTTGTCACGAAAAAAAACGCTTTCTCTTAAACTACGGGCTTTGGCTTTTCTGGGACGATCTTTGGTGCCTCCATCCTATCTGAACTTGTCTTCGGTGAACGACAAAATCGGGCTAAGTGACCTTCTCTTCCACAATTATAGCATGCTTTGGATGGCATCGCGCAGTTTGGACTGATGTGTCCCTCCCCTCCGCATTTGAAGCATATGATAGGTGGTCGTTCTCCTTCCTTAACAACGGGTGCTGGTGCTGACGTCTTTCCATCATTGTTGAATTTTCTCTTCTTGAAATGTCCATTCTTATTGTTTTGACCATGATTACCATTGAAGTGGTTACCATTTCTGGCATGTTGATTCCCTCCATGCTTATTGTCACCGTTTCGATGACTGCTTTCACTGGTATTATCATTTTGTCGGCTGCTCTCTTTTGGTTGCGTTGTCTCGTTATCGCGCTCCACCAACTGAGCCCTATTTACAACATCTGAATACAAACACAGTTTATGAGAAACAAGATGTTGACGTATCTCCGGCTTCAAACCTCTTAAAAACATCCGCGTCATTCTTTCTTCATTATCCACCAGGTGGGACGCAAACCGGGATAACTCCGCAAATTTCGCCTCGTACTGCGACACGGTCATATTATTTTGCTCCAACTTGATAAATTCCACCTCCTTCATGTGACGAATACTTTCGGGAAAGTACTTGTCATTGAACAGTTCTTGGAACTTCTCCCAATACATCTTGAGTGCGTCAGGCTGGGTACGTTTTACAGATTTCCACCAGTAATCTGCCTCTTCACGCAACATAAAGGTGGCAAAGGGAACCTTTTGCTCCTCGGAGCATCCCAAGACATCAAATATCTTGGTAATCTACTTTAACCACGTCTCCGCCTTAAGTGGTTCTGACTTTCCCAAAAACTCCGGTGGTCCTAGCTCCTTGAATTGCTTAGCGGTGACCGTCCGAGAGTTATTTTGTTGTTGCATGAATTGCATAAAGCCTCTGACCATCCCATCATTCACCATTTCATCGATGTTATTATTTTCATGAGGATTATTGTCCTCTGGTTGCATATTACCCTGAGCATTGATCGTTGGTGATTCAATGGTCTCATGTGCTTCATTGATTATCTCAACATTTTCGGATGCCATTTGCAAATACTGCAACAAAACAAGGGTTAATTAACATATAACATATTATCTATATACTCTGACCAACCAATTAAATAACAAATAAACTTAGGTATGTCATACTAGCGAAGGAATTTCCCGTCTCTCCCTTCCTAGTTCTATTCTCACATCTTAGCCAGGGATCATATCACTAAGCTCTGATACCAACTGTGACGCCCCCAAAATTAGGTATACATCACCCATCTTGGGTCGTCAGATACATGGTACAAAATACAAATACAACTTACTAATACAACTGTCGTGTACAATACGACAAAACATAAACTGTGAGTTTGAATACAAATATAACATCGTCGTAGTGAATAGTTAGAGTTGATGCACCCATGTGTTATGCTCGTGAAGGGAGATGACTTTGAATGTCTAGACTTGACGTGGGGTAAAAATATTGATTTATCTTATGAAAATATAAATTCTAAATTAATCGAACGGATTATTAATAATTGATTAAAATATACCAACACTGTTGCCCTTTTACTGAGGGGTATTTTGGGTATGGAGGTAAAATAATTTCAAAGATAAAGCGGTTTATGAATGTTATGTCATTAATAATTTCGATCTTTCCACGCCAGCAACCATTGGATGGGTGTACGAATAATTGTAAGGCACGTCAAATTAATTACATTCATATTTTCGGAAACCACTGTTTAAACTTCAAACCAGCTAGTTAATTAATGTAGTTAGTTGCTTGTTGGCTAAACTTTTGGGATAATGATGTGACGTGTCAAGATTAATTTTCAAATTTTAATAGAGTTTGTAATAAATTTGTATTCTAACTTTCTATACTGTACTACTACCACATTTAAGTAATTTACTAGTAGAACATCGTAGTATAGTAGTACTACTATAATACTACTGTAATACTACTATAGTATAGCAGGTCAAACCTACCAAAATTTTCCTATAAATAGAGGGCTAAGTTAGAATTGAAAATTACACCAGAAACAAGTTTTCTCTCTTTCTCTCTCTAGATTATTGAGTGTATTTTGTGAGTATTTAGATACTTTGAGAATTTCTATTCATCAGAGCAAGTTTCTTTCAGCCTTATACCGGTATTCCGACCAGAAGTACTGATATTTTGAGGTAAGGGATATTATTTTCTTCTTAATGATATTATTTTCTTCAATATCATTATGCTGAAATATTGATATGAGTTTTTATCAAATTTGGAACTTTTTGTGTCGGGGGTTACTATTCACGTATACGGCACTATTCACGTATACGGCACTATTCACGAATACGACACTATTCACCGAAAAATAAAAGTTTTCCTTTTTGTCCAAGATGTCTATTATGGTTACTATCTTTGATTGTATCCATGTTTTGATCTTTATTTTTGAATTCTGCTTCACAATTGATTATTATGAAGTATTATTGATCTTGGATAAACTGTTATACGAATCCCTACTATTTGTCCTTCTGTCTCATTGGATTCGTTCTCTTTAAGATATTTTTCATCATCCTCAGTCCTAAATGATGATATTACTGAATATCTTTGGCCTGTAGTGCAAAGATGTATAATTACTTGATGAATATCTTTGGCCTGTAGTGCAAAGATGAACAGGTGTTGAGATGAACATGACCGACTGATGATACAAATGAATATCTTTGGCCTGTAGTGCAAAGATGAATATTTGGTTAAAGATGATTATTAATTGATGTTACAGGGATAAAATATTGATGATGGACTTTTAAATCTTAGAAGATAGTAGAATTCTTTCTCTACTTGACTCTTCTAATGGTTTGTTGTTTCCGCTGCACTTGTTGATCTAAAACTTGTTGTCGATTATATTTTATCAGATTTTTCCCTGTTGAAGACTAACGATAATTTGTTGTATATTATCTTAGTCATAATATTCTTTACTGGGCTAGTTGAGCTCACCCTTTTCCTTTTTGTTCCATTTTTCTTCTCAGGAGGTGAGAACATAGCAGGATCTAGTCGGGGTATGGAGTGATGGTTCTAGAAAGATGTATTAGCAGTCCTCACTATTTCTGTAAAATAGTGTTTGAATAATTGTAATGAGGATTTATTTGAGTGTGGATATTGTCTAGAAGACAATATTTGTATTTAAACTCACAGTATGTGTTGTCGTATTTTGCACGACAATTGTATTATTGAAGTTGTAGTTTGCTTTCTGTACCATGTATTTGGCGACTCAGAATGGGTGTTGTATACCTATTCTGGGGGCGTCACAGTTGGTATCAGAGCTTAGGGATATGATCCCTGGCTGAGATGTGAGACAAGAACTAGGAGGGGAGAGACGGGGAATTCCTTCGCTAGTATGACCTGACTAAGTTTATTTGGTGTTTATTTGGTCAGTCAGAGTATAGGGATAATATATGACATGACTATTAACCCTTGTTTTATGGCAATATTTAAGAATGGCAGCTGAGAACGTTAATAATGGAGTAAATCAGACCGTGGAGACACCTTTGATCACTACCCAGGGGAACGTGCAACAGGAAGAGTTTATTAGACTGGAACAAAACAACATGACGGTGTCCCAGTACGAGGCGAAGTTTGCAGAGTTATCCAGGTTTGCACCTCATTTGGTCGAAAATGAGGAACGAATGACGCAGATGTTTCTGAGAGGTTTAAAACCTGAGATTCGTCAATACCTTATCTCTCATAAATTTTCTCTGTATTCAGACGTTGTCAACAGGGCCCAATTATTAGAGAGAGATAATGAGTATACTCAACCGAGGGACCACAACCAGGGTCATACCGGTGACAGCAATCATCAGAGCGATGATAACCAACGAGGAGGGAAAAATACGAACAAAGGCGGTAACCACTCGGGTGGTCATCGTGGCCATGATAATAGGAGAGGTGAGTCAAGTGGAAATTTCAGAAAGAGGAGATTCAACAATGACGGGAAGACATCAGCACCAGCACCAGCACCAACAACAAATTTTAGGGGAGGAGAACGACCGCCAGTTAGATGTTACAAATGCGGGAAAGAGGGACATATCAGCCCAAACTGTCCACAACAATCCAAGGTGTGTTACAACTGTGGGAAGGAAGGCCACATCGCTCGAGATTGTACTATAGCGAAACCAAGTTCAGCGGGAGTGGTGATTCCAAGGGCTGTCCCGGATAAGGCGAAATCAGCGGTTCCTGGAAGAGCGTTTGTCGTAACTGGCCAAAACGTGAGAAACCCGAACGAGGTGATCACGGGTAAGCTAATCTTGAATTCTTGCGAAGTTTATACTTTACTAGATACCGGTTCTACCCATTCTTTTATCTCTCCTGCTTGTGCTCAACGTTTAAACTTGACTCCGGAGAAATTGGACTTTAACTTATCTGTTGAAACTCCGTTGGGTGAAACCTTCGTTACATCTACAGTTTATAAATCTTGCATGATCCAAGTTGGCACTATCACATTACCTGTTGATCTTATCTCTTTAAAGATACTTGCTTTTGATGTGATTTTAGGAATTGATTGGTTAACCACTCATCATGCTAAAATTGATTGTTTTCGTAAGGTTGTTAGTTTTCATATTCCTAACCAACCTGTCATACGAATTCAAACTACTAAACCACTAAAATCAGTCACTGTCATATCAAGCCACAAAGCTATTCGTTTATTGAAAAACGGATGTCAAGCTTTCTTAGCCCATGTTATGGATTTGAACAAAGACAAGTCAGATTTGAATAATATTTCTATTGTTAGAGAATTTTCCGATGTATTTCCTGAAGAACTTCCCGGTCTACCCCCGGAACGAGAAATTGAATTCTTTATTGACCTTGAACCCGGTACAAAGCCCATTTCTAAAACCCCATATCGAATGGCTCCTATTGAACTTCAGGAGTTAAAAGTCCAACTACAGGAGTTGTTGGACATCGGTTTTATTCGTCCTAGTACGTCTCCTTGGGGTGCTCCTGTTTTATTCGTAAAGAAGAAAGACGGGAGTATGCGACTTTGTATTGACTATCGAGAATTGAACCATGTCACCATCAAGAATAGGTATCCGCTACCTCGCATTGATGACCTGTTTGACCAGTTGCAAGGAGCACAATTCTTTTCAAAGATCGATCTTCGTTCTGGATATCATCAGCTGAAGATTAAAACTGAGGATATTCCAAAGACTGCCTTCAGAACTCGGTACGGGCATTATGAATTCTTAGTAATGTCTTTTGGATTGACTAATGCTCCTGCTGCCTTCATGGATATGATGAACCGTGTATTCAAAGAATATTTGGATCAGTTCGTTGTTGTCTTTATTGATGACATCCTCATCTATTCCAAAAGCCGTGAAGATCATGAGCGCCATTTGAAGCTGGTACTGCAAAGGCTTCGTGAAAACAAGCTATATGCCAAACTGAAGAAATGCGAGTTCTGGCTTGAGGAAGTAGCATTCCTTGGGCACGTGGTGTCAAAACATGGAGTATCTGTCGACCCGGCGAAGATTGAAGCCATACAAAGTTGGGAGCAACCGAAGTCGGTAACCGAAGTACGTAGCTTTCTGGGCTTAGCTGGTTATTATCGGAGATTTGTGGAAGGATTTTCTCGAATCGCTACTCCGTTAACTCAGCTGACTCGGAAAGATACAAAATTCGTATGGAGTGAGGAATGCGAGAAGAGTTTCCAAGAACTCAAGAGGAGACTCATTTCGGCACCTGTTTTGACAATACCATCTGGTTCGGATGGATTTGTTATCTACAGCGATGCTTCAGGCAAAGGGTTAGGATGTGTTCTCATGCAACATGGGAAAGTCATAGCCTATGCCTCACGACAACTCAAAGAATATGAGAGGAATTATCCTACTCATGATTTGGAGTTGGCAGCAGTCGTTTTTGCGTTGAAGATCTGGAGACACTACCTGTATGGGGAGAAAGTGGAGATCTATACAGATCATAAAAGCCTCAAATATTTCTTCACCCAAAAGGAACTCAACATGCGGCAACGACGTTGGCTTGAGCTGTTGAAAGATTACGATCATACCATCCAATACCATCCTGGAAAAGCAAACGTAGTAGCTGACGCATTGAGTAGAAGATCATATGCGGGTACGAGTGCAATGTTTTTAACACAAAGGCCCATTTTGTATGACTTGCAAAGGATGGAGATAGAGATGAAGGCTCCAAGTACCCACATGATGATATCAAATATACGAGTAGAACCGACTTTAATCGATAAAGTTAAAGCTGCTCAAGCTACGGATATAGAGCTGATGCGTATGAAGAAGAAAGTGCAAGAAGGTGCTATTCCAGAAGCAAGAATCGATGAAGAAGGAATACTTCGAGTCAACTCCAGACTTTGTGTTCCTAACGATTTTGACTTGAAGCATAGAATAATGATGGAGGCACACAACACACCGTTTGCAATCCATCCTGGGAGTACCAAAATGTATCACGATCTTCGACATACATTTTGGTGGAGCAATATGAAAAGAGAGATCGCGGAGTTTATCTCGAGGTGTTTAACTTGTCAACGTGTAAAGGCGGAGCATCAAGTGCCAAAGGGTCCATTGCAACCACTTGAGATCCCGAAATGGAAGTGGGAACACATTACTATGGATTTTGTTACAGGTCTTCCCAAGGTTTCTCAAGGCATAGATGCGATTTGGGTTATTGTTGATAGATTAACCAAGTCCGCTCATTTCTTGCCGATACGTGAGACTTATTCCCTTGAACGTCTTGCTAGTATGTACGTGAACGAGATTGTGAGATTGCATGGCATGCCAGTATCCATAGTTTCGGATCGTGACCCAAGATTCACTTCACGATTTTGGGTTAGCTTGCAGAAAGCTATGGGCACGGATTTACGATTCAGTTCAGCATACCATCCTCAAACGGACGGACAATCAGAGAGGACTATTCAAACTCTTGAAGATCTATTAAGACTTTGTGTCTTAGATCTCAAAGGGAGTTGGGATAAGTACCTACCATTGGTGGAATTCTCCTACAACAACAGTTATCAGGCGAGCATAGGTGTGGCTCCATTTGAGGCGTTGTATGGAAGAAAATGTCGTTCTCCAGTATGCTGGGACGAGGTGGGTGAAGCAACATTGTTGGGACCAGAGTTGGTACGCATTACTACAGAGAAGATCCAAACGATTCGACAACGTATACAAACGGCACAGGATCGACAAAAGAGTTATGCGGATCTTCATCGGAAGGACGTGGAATTTAATATTGGGGATCATGTATTATTACGTGTTGCACCATGGAAGGGAGTTACAAGATTTGGGAAGAGAGGAAAGCTCAATCCAAGATTTGTTGGTCCATTTGAGATTCTTGAGCGAATAGGAAATGTGGCATATAGACTCGCATTACCTCCAAGCATGTCTCGTGTTCATAATGTTTTTCACATATCTATGCTTCGTAAATATGTTAAAGACCCGAACCACATTATTGAGTTAGAACCAGACGAGATAGCTGAAGATTTAACGTACGAGGAGGTACCTGTTAAGATCTTGGATAGGAAAGAGCATGTCCTACGCACGAAGGTTATACCACAAGTTAAGGTTTTGTGGAGAAACCATGCTATTGAAGAAATGACCTGGGAGTTGGAATCAGAAATGAAAGCGAGGTATCCTCACCTTTTTGAAACATCAGGTACGTACGTCAATTTCGAGGACGAAATTTCATAAGGAGGGGAGGTTGTAAGACCCCAACTTATTAATGAATAAAATCAAATTTTCTCTAAATATTATTGTGAATAATAAGGGGTTAATTTGATATAATACTTTGGTTATGGGTGAAATGTGCAAATTTTGCAAAATAAGCAAGTGGTTATAAAATATTTATTTTTGGTCGGTGAATATTCGGTTGGTCGTGGAATATTCTTGCTGTCGGGGAATATTCGTACGACGACGCAGCCTTGTGTGGGCCCCATAACGGAAAGCGATTGGATGAAGAAAACGACAAGTATAAGTTGTTTATTAATAACGGCGTAGTTGTTACCGTTAACACTGTTTAAATACCCGGTGGTTAAAAATACAGTAATAACGCGTGGTTGCATAGTAGCACACGGATTGCACAGTATATTGAATTATTGATTCGTACGTAAGAAGGCACTACTCAATAATTGTTACAGTGATTACTGTTCAATATTTTATTTTATTGATTCAATAATTGCTGCATTGATATTTTATATTATTGTTGTTTCAATAATTGTTGCTGCACAGTATTTTCATTTATCAGATCAATAATTCATATTATTTGAATAATATTATTAGATAACATTATTGGCAATGTCTAGAAAGTTCTGTCTAAGGAGAGGTTTGGTCATCTAATTGCGCGCCAGTAAGGAGAAATCCTTATTGGAAAGCCCCCTCTTTCCTGGGAACGGCCTGGTTGTCATAAATGTGATTCTGTAATATTATTTATGAATAATTAATTATTGATTCATATGATAAGGAAATATTTATTTTATGTGGATATAAATGAGGGATATATTTTTGTGGTTAAAAATGAAGGAGTTAATGTTGAGGTTTTTATCATATTTTTGTCGGAATGGAGGTATTAAAAATCAGGGTTTTTGAGATATTTTGCGGGGGTTATAATTTTTAATCCGACCGTTGGATCGTGGTAATTTTTGGATATGTTATACATATATAAGTTGAGTATATGTCCACAAATTTTGAACCGTTAAAAATGAACGTATGATTTATTATGAATTTTACAAGATGACTGGTTCAGAAATTGTTGAATTTTCGGAGTTTATCATTTTGATGGAAAATTCTAGAATTGGTGGGCCCCACTTGTGGTTGGTGAAAAATGTGCTGAATTATATTTCAAATGTGGTAGGTGGGAATAGTAGCAGGTAAAGCCATCAGGTTGCAGGTCAAACCTACCAAAATTTTCCTATAAATAGAGGGCTAAGTTAGAATTGAAAATTACACCAGAAACAAGTTTTCTCTCTTTCTCTCTCTAGATTATTGAGTGTATTTTGTGAGTATTTAGATACTTTGAGAGTTTCTATTCATCAGAGCAAGTTTCTTTCAGCCTTATACCGGTATTCCGACCAGAAGTACTGATATTTTGAGGTAAGGGATATTATTTTCTTCTTAATGATATTATTTTCTTCAATATCATTATGCTGAAATATTGATATGAGTTTTTATCAAATTTGGAACTTTTTGTGTCGGGGGTTACTATTCACGTATACGGCACTATTCACGTATACGGCACTATTCACGTATACGGCACTATTCACGAATACGACACTATTCACCGAAAAATAAAATTTTCCTTTTTGTCCAAGATGTCTATTATGGTTACTATCTTTGATTGTATCCATGTTTTGATCTTTATTTTTGAATTCTGCTTCACAATTGATTATTATGAAGTATTATTGATCTTGGATAAACTGTTATACGAATCCCTACTATTTGTCCTTCTGTCTCATTGGATTCGTTCTCTTTAAGATATTTTTCATCATCCTCAGTCCTAAATGATGATATTACTGAATATCTTTGGCCTGTAGTGCAAAGATGTATAATTACTTGATGAATATCTTTGGCCTGTAGTGCAAAGATGAACAGGTGTTGAGATGAACATGACCGACTGATGATACAAATGAATATCTTTGGCCTGTAGTGCAAAGATGAATATTTGGTTAAAGATGATTATTAATTGATGTTACAGGGATAAAATATTGATGATGGACTTTTAAATCTTAGAAGATAGTAGAATTCTTTCTCTACTTGACTCTTCTAATGGTTTGTTGTTTCCGCTGCAGTTGTTGATCTAAAACTTGTTGTCGATTATATTTTATCAGATTTTTCCCTGTTGAAGACTAACGATAATTTGTTGTATATTATCTTAGTCATAATATTCTTTACTGGGCTAGTTGAGCTCACCCTTTTCCTTTTTGTTCCATTTTTCTTCTCAGGAGGTGAGAACATAGCAGGATCTAGTCGGGGTATGGAGTGATGGTTCTAAAAAGATGTATTAGCAGTCCTCACTATTTCTGTAAAATAGTGTTTGAATAATTGTAATGAGGATTTATTTGAGTGTGGATATTGTCTAGAAGACAATATTTGTATTTAAACTCACAGTATGTGTTGTCGTATTTTGCACGACAATTGTATTATTGAAGTTGTAGTTTGCTTTCTGTACCATGTATTTGGCGACTCAGAATGGGTGTTGTATACCTATTCTGGGGGCGTCACAACGTTCGCTTTAGTTGAATAAATATTTGAGGGTTTAAGAAATAGGTTTTGTACTGGGGTCAATACAAAATTCGATGTCATGCTCTAGGGGTAAGCTAAGAAGTCTTCAAGAATACGTCAGGAAATTTATTAACAATAGAAATATCATTCAAAACTGTGACTCTCGTCCAAGACTTGGATAACACGTCACATAGATATCTATTAACTTGTCACCGTTATTCACAACGTCCCCTACCGAAAGTCTGGCTTCGATACATTCCACACAAGAAAGTTAACAACGAAAGGATCGGGGCTCTTTATTTATGGCTTGATATGACAATGATTGACTTTAGTGGTTTGGTTACTTTGAATCCGCATAACAGGGTGGTTAGGAGTATGAAAGCTAACAACCTTACGAGAAGCATGATAAGTAGTGAACCAATCGTTTCAAAAAAATCACATCAAAGGCAAGTATTTTCAAAGAGATAAGATCGACAGGTAACGTGAAAGTGTTGATTTGAACAAGATTTATAAATAGTGGAGGTAACGAAGATTTCTCCCAACTGACTTTAAACAGACATATCAAAGTCTAAGTTCTCCGGAGTTAACTTCAAACATTGAACACAACTAGGTGAAATAAAAGAGTGAGTAGAACCGGTATCTAACACGGTATAGACTTCGCAAGAGTTTATGACTAACATACCCGTGATAATTTTATTCAGGTTCCTCGTCACGAAAAAAAACGCTTTCTCTTAAACTACTGGCTTTGGCTTTTTTGGGACGGTCTTTGGTGCCTCCATCCTATCTGAACTTGTCTTCGGTGAACGACAAAATCGGGCTAAGTGACCTTCTCTTCCACAATTATAGCATGCTTTGGATGGCATCGCGCAGTTTGGACTGATGTGTCCCTCCCCTCCGCATTTGAAGCATATGATAGGTGGTCGTTCTCCTTCCTTAACAACGGGTGCTGGTGCTGACGTCTTTCCATCATTGTTGAATTTCCTCTTCTTGAAATGTCCATTCTTATTGTTTTGACCATGATTACCATTGAAGTGGTTACCATTTCTGGCATGTTGATTCCCTCCATGGTTATTGTCACCGCTTCGATGACTGCTTTCACTGGTATTATCATTTTGCCGGCTGCTCTCTTTTGGTTGCGTTGTCTCGTTATCGCGCTCCACCAACTGAGCCCTATTTACAACATCTGAATACAAACACAGTTTATGAGAAACAAGGTGTTGACGTATCTCCGGCTTCAAACCTCTTAAAAACATCGTCGTCATTCTTTCTTCATTATCCACCAGGTGGGACGCAAACCGGGATAACTCCGCAAATTTCGCCTCGTACTGCGACACGGTCATATTATTTTGCTCCAACTTGATAAATTCCACCTCCTTCATGTGACGAATACTTTCGGGAAAGTACTTGTCATTGAACAGTTCTTGGAACTTCTCCCAATACATCTTGAGTGCGTCAGGCTGGGTACGTTTTACAGATTCCCACCAGTAATCTGCCTCTTCACGCAACATAAAGGTGGCAAAGGGAACCTTTTGCTCCTCGGAGCATCCCAAGACATCAAATATCTTGGTAATCTGCTTTAACCACGTCTCCGCCATAAGTGGTTCTGACTATCCCAAAAACTCCGGTGGTCCTAGCTCCTTGAATTGCTTAGCGGTGACCGTCCGAGAGTTATTTTGTTGTTGCATGAATTGCATAAATCCTCTGACCATCCCATCATTCACCATTTCATCGGTGTTATTATTTTCATGAGGATTATTGTCCTCTGGTTGCATATTACCCTGAGCATTGATCGTTGGTGATTCAATGGTCTCATGTGCTTCATTGATTATCTCAACATTTTCGGATGCCATTTGCAAATACTGCAACAAAACAAGGGTTAATTAACATATAACATATTATCCATATACTCTGACCAACCAATTAAATAGCAAATAAACTTAGGTATGTCATACTAGCGAAGGAATTTCCCGTCTCTCCCTTCCTAGTTCTATTCTCACATCTTAGCCAGGGATCATATCCCTAAGCTCTGATACCAACTGTGACGCCCCCAAAATTAGGTATACATCACCCATCTTGGGTCGTCAGATACATGGTACAAAATACAAATACAACTTACTAATACAACTGTCGTGCACAATACGACAAAACATAAACTGTGAGTTTGAATACAAATATTATCTTCTAGAGAGTATTCATACTCAAAAGGAGTCCTCATTACATTTATTAACACATCGTTACATAGAATAGTGAGGACTACTAACTAATACTATCATTCGGACCATCACTCCGTTTTCCGACTTGCCCCAGCTACGTTCTTATTTCCTGAAGAGAACAGTGAAATAAAGGGTGAGCTCAACTAGCCCAGTAAGAAATATTATGACTAAGATAATGCAGAATAAATTATCATTAGCCTTCAATAATGTTAAACTGATAAAATATAATAGACATCAAGTTTAACTGTAGCGGCACAAGCAATCCATTAAGAGAGTCAAGAAAAAAATAAACTCTACTATCTTTTATGATTTAAAAGATTTTCCAACACTGTGATCGCTGAGACTCAGCTTAATAAAATAATCCACATCATCGAATCACCCTTGCACTACGGCCAAGGATATTCGTATATTCATTAATGGTCATGATCATGCCAACAACTGTCCATCAATGCACTACGGGCCAATGAGGACTTTTACCACATTATTTGTAACATTACGGTCATGATTATACCGAATAATCCCTGGTCATAATCATACCAAGTCCATCTGTGCATTACAGGCCACAGATGACTTTCAACATTTTATAAACATGAGGATGATAACAATGATATAAAAATTCAATAAAACAAGTTCAAGAATTAATTTATCCAAGAATTAACAACGTCCAAATTGTCAACATGATACTGCTTTGTGGAGTAAAATTCAAGAATACGTAGAAGAATATTTTCATGAAAAGATATTGGATGCAACGCAATTATCAAGGATATTCCACAAATTCCATGGAGTATAGAAGTCAAAACTTAATCAACTGAGTATAATAAAAAATGGAATAACAAAAGAAATCACCATGCATGTGATAGACCGCACAGACAGGTTATTCCCACAGAATAATAAATAATGGAACCAGGTCCGGCGTAAAACGCACAGACAGGATATTCCAACAGAATAATAATAAAGACGGAACCAGGTCCGGTGTAAAACACACAGACAGGATGTTCCAACAGAATAATAATAAAGGCGGAACCAGGTCCGGTGTAAAACACACAGACATGATGTTTCAACAGAATAATAATAAGACGAAACCAGGTCCGGTGTAAAACACACAGACAGGATGTTCCAACAGAATAATAATAAAAACGGAACCAGGTCCGGTGTAAAACACACAGACAGGATGTTCCAACTGTGACGCCCCCAAAATTAGGTATACATCACCCATCTTGGGTCGTCAGATACATAGTACAGAATACAAATACAACTGATTAATACATCTGTCGTGTACAATACGACAAAACATAAACTGTGAGTTTGAATACAAATATTATCTTCTAGAGAGTATTCATACTCAAAAGGAGTCCTCATTACATTTATTAACACACCATTACATAGAATAGTGAGGACTACTAACTAATACTATCATTCGGACCATCACTCCGTACCCCGACTTGTCCCAGCTACGTTCTCATTTCCTGAAGAGAACAGTGAAAGAAAGGGTGAGCTCAACTAGCCCAGTAAGAAATATTATGACTAAGATAATGCAGAATAAATTATCATTAGCCTTCAACAATGTTAAACTGATAAAATATAATAGACATCAAGTTTAACTGTAGCGGAACAAGCAATCCATTAAAAGAGTCAAGTAGAAAATAAACTCTACTATCTTTTATGATTTAAAAAGTTTTTCAACACTGTAATCGCTGAGACTCAGCTTAATAAAATAATCCACATCATCGAATCACCCCTGCACTACGGCCAAGGATATTCGTGTATTCATTAATGGTCATGATCATGCCAACAACTGTCCATCAATGCACTACGGGCCAATGAGGACTTTTACCACATCATTTGTAACATTACGGTCATGATTATACCGAATAATCCCTGGTCATAATCATACCAAGTCCATCTATGCACTACAGGCCACAGATGACTTTCAACATTTTATAAACATGAGGATGATGACAATGATATAAGAATTCAATAAAACAAGTTCAAGAATTAATTTATCCAGGAATTAACAACGTCCAAATTGTCAACATGATACTGCATTGTGGAGTAAAATTCAAGAATGCTTAGAAGAATATTTTCTTGAAAAGATACTGGATGAAACGCAACTATCAAGGATATTCCACAAATTTCATGGAGTATAGAAGTCAAAACTTAACCAACTGAGTACAATAAAGAATGGAATAACAAAAGAAATCACCATGCATGCGATAGACCGCACAGACAGGTTATTCCAATAGAATAATAAATAATGGAACCAGGTCCGGCGTAAACGCACAGACAGGATATTCCGACAGAATAATAAATAATGGAACCAGGTCCGGTGTAAAACACACAGACAGGATATTCCAACAGAATAATAATAAAACGGAACCAGGTCCGGTGTAAAACACACAGACAGGATGTTCCAACAGAATAATAGAAGAATGTCACCAAGTATAGGGTAGACCGCGTATACTGGTTATTCCAACAGAATAATAACAAATGGAATAACAGAAGTTCTCTTCATGAATATAAAAGAAATAATATTCCCTACCTTAAAAGAACTGGATATTGGAAAAGTGATGTAGCAGAATACTTTTATTCTCTCTCTCTTATTCTCTCTATACTTTCTCTCTCTATAACTTGAATGAATTCGTGAAAAATAATGAAGCCCTAGGCCTCTATTTATAGAAAAACTGAGGGTGGCTCTTGGTCTTAACGAAGGGTCAAATGACTCTTGGTCTTAACGAAGGGTCAAATGACTCTTGGTAATATTGAAGGGACAACTACTATTGACGAAAGTAATTACTATTGACCAAGGTAAATACTATTGACGAAGGTAATTACTATTGACCAAGGTAAATACTATTGACCAAGGTAAATACTATTGACGAAGGTAATTACTATTGACCAAGGTAAATACTATTGACGAAGGTAATTACTATTGACTAAGGTAAATACTATTGACGACGGTAATTACTATTGACGACGGTAATTACTATTGACGACGGTAATTACTATTGACGAAGAGACTCTTAGATGATGACATATCCCCCCATAAAATAACCAAACTTACCACAACGTCTCAATAATATAACATATTATACAGATGATACTATGACAATAATTTAAGAGATATGATGCAGCAATTACTGTAGCAATAATTGAGTATAGCTGAGTGACTTCTCACGTAAGCATCAATAATCAATACCGTGTGCTACTATGCAACCACGCGTATTACTGTACTTTTACTACCGAGTAGTTCAACAGTTTTAACGGTTTTAACGGTAACACCTCAGCCGTTATTTTTATAGAAAGATAATTCTGTCGTTTTCTCAATCCGACAATAATTCCGTTGTGGGGTCCACCAATGATTGTGCCGTCGTACGAATATTCCCCGACAAAAAGAATATTCTCCGACCAAACGAATATTTTATAACAACTTGCTTACTTTGCAAAATTTATAAATATTACCCACAACTATAACATTATATCAAATTAACTCCATAATATTCAAAAATGATATTTATAGAAAATTCATCTTTATTTATAAAAATTGGGGTCTTACAACCTCCCCTTCTTATGAAATTTCGCCCTCGAAATTAGGGTACGTACCTGGTATGTCGAAGAGGTAAGGATACCTTGATTTCATTTCAGATTCTAACTCCCAAGTCATTTCCTCAACATCGTGGTTTCTCCACAAAACTTTGACTTGAGGTATAACCTTGGAGCGTAGAATATGTTCCTTCTTATCCAAGATTTGAACAGGAACTTCTTCATACGTCAAATCCTCCGCTATTTCGTCCGGTTCTAACTCAATAATGTGGTTCGGGTCTTCCACATATTTGCGTAACATGGATATGTGAAAAACGTTATGAACACGAGACATACTTGGCGGTAAAGCGAGTCTATAAGCCACAGTTCCTACTCGATCGAGGATTAAAAATGGACCGATGAATCGAGGATTGAGCTTTCCTCTCTTTCCAAATCTCGTAACTCCTTTCCATGGAGCAACACGTAAGAACACATGATCTCCTACATCAAATTCCACGTCCTTTCGATGAAGATCAGCATAACTCTTTTGTCGATCTTGTGAGGTTTTTATACGTTGTCGGATCGTTTGAATCTTTTCTGTAGTCATACGTACCAACTCCGGTCCCAACAACGTTGCTTCACCCACCTCATCCCAGCATACTGGAGAACGACATTTTCTTCCATACAATGCTTCGAATGGAGCCATGCCAATACTTGCTTGATAACTGTTGTTGTAGGAAAACTCCACCAATGGTAAGAACTTGTCCCAACTTCCCTTGAAGTCAAAGACACAGAGTCTTAATAGATCTTCAAGAGTTTGAATAGTCCTCTCTGATTGTCCGTCCGTCTGAGGATGATATGCTGAACTAAATCGTAACTCCGTGCCCATAGCTTTTTGTAAACTAACCCAAAATCGTGAAGTGAATCTTGGGTCTCGGTCAGAAACTATGGATACTGGCATACCATGCAGTCTTACAATCTCGTTTATGTACATACGAGCAAGACGTTCAAGTGTATAAGTTTCTCGTATCGGTAAGAAATGAGCAGACTTGGTCAATCTATCAACAATGACCCAAATCGCATCAATACCTTGAGAAACCCTAGGAAGACCGGTAACGAAATCCATGGTAATGTGCTCCCACTTCCATTCTGGAATTTCAAGTGGTTGCAATGGACCTTTTGGTACTTGATGCTCCGCTTTGACTCGTTGACAAGTTAGACACCTTGAGATAAACAACGCTATCTCTCTCTTCATATTGCTCCACCAAAATGTATGACGAAGATCATGATACATTTTGGTACTTCCAGGATGGATTGCAAACGGTGTGTTGTGCGCCTCCATCATGATTTCATACTTTAAATCAGGGTTGTTAGGAACACAAAGTCTGGAGTTGACTCGAAGTATTCCTTCTTCATCGATTCTTGCTTCCGGCATAGCACCTTCTTGCACTTTCTTCTTCATACGCATCAGCTCCAGGTCTGTAGCTTGAGCAGCTTTAACTTTATCGATTAAAGTCGGTTCTACTCGTATATTCGCCATCATCACATGGGTCCCTGGAGTCTTCAACTCTATCTCCATCCTTTGCAAGTCACACAAAATGGGCCTTTGCGTTGTTAATATTGCACTTGTACCCGCATATGATCTTCTACTCAATGCGTCAGCTACCACGTTCGCTTTTCCAGGATGGTATTGAATGGTATGATCATAATCTTTCAACAGTTCAAGCCAACGTCGTTGTCGCATGTTGAGTTCCTTTTGAGTGAAGAAATATTTGAGGCTTTTATGATCCGTAAAGATCTCCACTTTCTCCCCATACAAGTAATGCCTCCAAATTTTAAGTGCAAAGACAACAGCTGCCAACTCTAGATCATGAGTAGGATAATTCCTCTCATATTCCTTGAGTTGTCTTGATGCATAGGCTATGACTTTTCCATGTTGCATGAGAACGCATCCCAACCCTTTGCTCGAAGCATCACTGTAGATGACAAATCCCTCCGAGCCAGATGGTATTGTTAGAACAGGTGCTGAAATGAGTCTCCTCTTGAGTTCTTGAAAACTCTGCTCACATTCTTCGCTCCAACCAAACTTTGTATCTTTCCGAGTCAGCTGAGTTAATGGAGTAGCGATTCGAGAAAATCCTTCCACGAATCTCCGATAATAACCAGCTAAACCAAGAAAGCTACGTACCTCGGTCACTGATTTAGGTTGCTCCCAGCTTTGAATAGCTTCAATCTTTGCCGGGTCAACCGATATTCCACGACTTGATACTACGTGCCCAAGGAATGCTACCTCCTCCAGCCAGAACTCGCATTTCTTCAACTTGGCATAAAGCTTGTATTCACGAAGCTTTTGGAGTACCAGCCTCAAGTGTTGCTCATGATCTTCACGGCTTTTGGAATAAATAAGGATGTCATCAATAAAGACGACCACAAAGTGATCCAAATATTCCTTGAATACCCGGTTCATCATATCCATGAAGGCAGCAGGAGCATTAGTCAATCCAAAGGACATGACTAGGAATTCATAATGCCCGTACCGAGTTCTAAAAGCCGTCTTTGGAATATCCTCAGTTCTAACCTTCAGCTGATGATATCCAGAACGAAGATCGATCTTTGAAAAGAATTGTGCTCCTTGCAACTGGTCAAACAGGTCATCAATACGTGGCAATGGGTACCTGTTTTTGATGGTGACATGATTCAACTCCCGATAATCAATACAAAGTCGCATACTTCCATCTTTCTTCTTCACGAATAGAACAGGAGCACCCCAAGGAGAAGTACTAGGACGAATAAAGCCAATGTCTAACAATTCCTGCAGTTGGATCTTTAACTCCTGAAGTTCAATAGGAGCCATTCGATATGGGGCTTTGGAAATGGGTTTTGTACCGGGTTCAAGATCGATACAAAATTCAATTTCACGCTCTGGGGGTAGGCCAGGAAGTTCTTCAGGGAATACGTCAGGGAATTTATTAACAATAGAAATATCATTCAAAACTGACGTATTTTTGTTTAGATCTGTGACATGAGCTAAGAAAGCTTGACATCCGTTTTTCAATAAACGAATAGCTTTATGGCTTGAGATGACAGCGATTGATTTTAATGGTTTGGTTGCTTGAATTCGCATAATAGGTCGATTAGGAATATGAAAGCTAACAACCTTACGAAAACAATCAATTTTTGCATAATGAGTAGTTAACCAATCAATCCCTAGAATCACGTCAAATGCAAGTATTTTTAATGAAATCAGATCGATAGGTAATGTGTGGGTACCAACTTGAACCAAACAAGACTTATAAACAGTGGAGGTAATGAAGGTTTCTCCCAACGGAGTTTCCACAGATAAGTCAAAGTCTAATTTCTCCGGAATCAAATTTAATCGATGAGCGCAAGTAGGAGAAATAAAAGAATGGGTTGAACCGGTATCAAATAAAGTATAAACTTCTTTAGAGTTTATGATAAGCTTACCCGTGATGACCTCATTCGGGTTCCTTGCTCTCTGGGAGTTCACAACAAACGCTCTCCCTTGCACAACCGGTTTTGACTTTTCTGGGACGGCTTTTGGTGCCTCCATCCTAGCTGAATTTGTTTTCGGTAAACGACAAAATCGGGCTAAATGACCTTCTCTTCCACAATTATAACATGCTTTGGACGGCATCGCGCAGTTTGGACTGATGTGCCCCTCCCCTCCGCATTTGAAACATATGATAGGTGGTCGTTCTCCTTCCTTAACGACAGGTGCTGGTGCTGACGTCTTTCCATCATTGTTGAATCTCCTCTTCTTGAAATGTCCATTCTTATTGTTTTGGCCCTGATTACCACCGAAGTGGTTACCATTTCTGGCCTGTTGATTCCCTCCACGCTTGTTGTCACCGCTTCGATGACTGCTCTCACTGGTATTATCATTTTGCCGGCTGCTCTCTTTTGGTTGCGTTGTCTCGTTATCGCGCTCCACCAACTGAGCCCTATTTACAACATCTGAATACAAACACAGTTTATGAGAAACAAGATGTTGACGTATCTCCGGCTTCAAACCTCTTAAAAACATCCGCGTCATTCTTTCTTCATTATCCACCAGGTGGGACGCAAACCGGGATAACTCCGCAAATTTTGCCTCGTACTGCGACACGGTCATATTATTCTGCTCCAATTTGATGAACTCCACCTCCTTCATGTGACGAATACTCTCGGGAAAGTATTTGTCGTTAAACAGCTCTTGGAACTTCTCCCAGGACATCTTCAGTGCGGCAGGTTGAGTACGCTTTATCGATTCCCACCAGTAATCTGCCTCTCCTCGCAACATAAAGGCGGCAAAGGGAACCTTTTGCTCCTCGGAGCAACCCAAGACATCAAATATCTTGGTGATCTGCTTTATCCATGTTTCAGCTACAAGTGGTTTGGGTTCTCCCTTAAACTCCGGTGGTCCCAGCTCCTTAAACTGTTTAGCGGTGACCGCCTGAGAGTTTCCAGTATTTCCACCTACGTTGTGGACAGGAGCCGCTTTCACCTGTTGTTGCATGAATTGCATAAAGCCTCTGAACATTTGATCATTCATCATTTGGTCAGTGTTGTTGTTTGCATGAGGATTGACACCTTCCTGATGCACATTATCCTGATTATTGATATGTGGTGAATCAACAGTCGTCTGTGCTCCATTGCTATTCTCAACATTCTCAGATGCCATTTTCAGATACTGCCACAAAATAAAAATTAATTGATATGTCATATATTATCCTTATATTATGACCGACCAATTAAATACCATGCAAATAAACTTAGGTATGTCATACTAGCGAAGGAATTCCCCGTCTCTCCCCTCCTAGTTCTATTCTCACATCTTAGCCAGGGATCATATCCCTAAGCTCTGATACCAACTGTGACGCCCCCAAAATTAGGTATACATCACCCATCTTGGGTCGTCAGATACATAGTACAGAATACAAATACAACTGATTAATACAACTGTCGTGTACAATACGACAAAACATAAACTGTGAGTTTGAATACAAATATTATCTTCTAGAGAGTATTCATACTCAAAAGGAGTCCTCATTACATTTATTAACACACCATTACATAGAATAGTGAGGACTACTAACTAATACTATCATTCGGACCATCACTCCGTACCCCGACTTGTCCCAGCTACGTTCTCATTTCCTGAAGAGAACAGTGAAAGAAAGGGTGAGCTCAACTAGCCCAGTAAGAAATATTATGACTAAGATAATGCAGAATAAATTATCATTAGCCTTCAACAATGTTAAACTGATAAAATATAATAGACATCAAGTTTAACTGTAGCGGAACAAGCAATCCATTAAAAGAGTCAAGTAGAAAATAAACTCTACTATCTTTTATGATTTAAAAAGTTTTTCAACACTGTAATCGCTGAGACTCAGCTTAATAAAATAATCCACATCATCGAATCACCCCTGCACTACGGCCAAGGATATTCGTGTATTCATTAATGGTCATGATCATGCCAACAACTGTCCATCAATGCACTACGGGCCAATGAGGACTTTTACCACATCATTTGTAACATTACGGTCATGATTATACCGAATAATCCCTGGTCATAATCATACCAAGTCCATCTATGCACTACAGGCCACAGATGACTTTCAACATTTTATAAACATGAGGATGATGACAATGATATAAGAATTCAATAAAACAAGTTCAAGAATTAATTTATCCAGGAATTAACAACGTCCAAATTGTCAACATGATACTGCATTGTGGAGTAAAATTCAAGAATGCTTAGAAGAATATTTTCTTGAAAAGATACTGGATGAAACGCAACTATCAAGGATATTCCACAAATTTCATGGAGTATAGAAGTCAAAACTTAACCAACTGAGTACAATAAAGAATGGAATAACAAAAGAAATCACCATGCATGCGATAGACCGCACAGACAGGTTATTCCAATAGAATAATAAATAATGGAACCAGGTCCGGCGTAAACGCACAGACAGGATATTCCGACAGAATAATAAATAATGGAACCAGGTCCGGTGTAAAACACACAGACAGGATATTCCAACAGAATAATAATAAAACGGAACCAGGTCCGGTGTAAAACACACAGACAGGATGTTCCAACAGAATAATAATAAAACGGAACCAGGTCCGGTGTAAAACACACAGACAGGATGTTCCAACAGAATAATAGAAGAATGTCACCAAGTATAGGGTAGACCGCGTATACTGGTTATTCCAACAGAATAATAACAAATGGAATAACAGAAGTTCTCTTCATGAATATAAAAGAAATAATATTCCCTACCTTAAAAGAACTGGATATTGGAAAAGTGATGTAGCAGAATACTTTTATTCTCTCTCTCTTATTCTCTCTATACTTTCTCTCTCTATAACTTGAATGAATTCGTGAAAAATAATGAAGCCCTAGGCCTCTATTTATAGAAAAACTGAGGGTGGCTCTTGGTCTTAACGAAGGGTCAAATGACTCTTGGTCTTAACGAAGGGTCAAATGACTATTGGTAATATTGAAGGGACAACTACTATTGACGAAAGTAATTACTATTGACCAAGGTAAATACTATTGCCGAAGGTAATTACTATTGACCAAGGTAAATACTATTGACCAAGGTAAATACTATTGACGAAGGTAATTACTATTGACCAAGGTAAATACTATTGACGAAGGTAATTACTATTGACTAAGGTAAATACTATTGACGACGGTAATTACTATTGACGACGGTAATTACTATTGACGACGGTAATTACTATTGACGAAGAGACTCTTAGATGATGACATATCGCCCCCCATAAAATAACCAAACTTACCACAACGTCTCAATAATATAACATATTATACAGATGATACTATGACAATAATTTAAGAGATATGATGCAGCAATTACTGTAGCAATAATTGAGTATAGCTGAGTGACTTCTCACGTAAGCATCAATAATCAATACCGTGTGCTACTATGCAACCACGCGTATTACTGTACTTTTACTACCGAGTAGTTCAACAGTTTTAACGGTTTTAACGGTAACACCTCAGCTGTTATTTTTATAGAAAGATAATTCTGTCGTTTTCTCAATCCGACAATAATTCCGTTGTGGGGTCCACCAATGATTGTGCCGTCGTACGAATATTCCCCGACAAAAAGAATATTCTCCGACCAAACGAATATTTTATAACAACTTGCTTACTTTACAAAATTTATAAATATTACCCACAACTATAACATTATATCAAATTAACTCCATAATATTCAAAAATGATATTTATAGAAAATTCATCTTTATTTATAAAAATTGGGGTCTTACACCAACAGAATAATAATAAAAACGGAGCCAGGTCCGGTGTAAAACACACAGACAGGATGTTCCAACAGAATAATAGAAGAATGTCACCAAGTATATGGTAGATCCGCGTATACAGGTTATTCCAACAGAATAATAAGAATTGGAATAACAACAGTTCTCTTCATGAATAAGAAAGAATAACACCCCTTACCGTTTTAAAGAAGAGCTGAAATAAGGAAGTAGTTAAGTAGCAGAATACTCTTCTTCTCTCTCTATAGTTTCTCTTTCTAGAGTTCAGTGAATTCGTAAGAAATAATGAAGGAATGAGCTGCTATTTATAGAAAAATAGAATGCATAGTAACTAATCCATGAACGGTCCAGATTAATTACTTTAATCTGACGGTCCATATTTAAAGAAAAATCTTTTAAATAAAATATAATATATTCTATTTATAGAATAATTTTAATGAAGTATTTTATTTTATACAAAAAGATGTTTCTGTTTTATTACGTTAATAATACGAATAAAACAAAACGTCATTATCGCTAAATAATTCATATTATTAACTGACAATAATTGAATAAACTGAGTGACTTCTCACATAAGTATTAATAATTAATACCGTATGCTACTATTCAACCACACGTATTACTGTACTTTTACTACCGAGTAGTTCAACAGTATCAATGGTAAAACTTCCGCCGTTATTTTTAATAAAATATTTTTGTCGTTTTCTCAATCCGACAATAATTCCGTTGTGGGGTCCACCAATGATTGTGTCGTTGTACGAATATTTTCTGTTAAAACGAATATTTCCCGACCAATCGAATATTATATAACAACTTGCGAACTTTGCAAAATTTATAAATATTACCCACAACTATAACATTATATCAAATTAACTCCATAATATTCAAAAATGATATTTATAGAAAATTCATCTTTATTTATAAAAGTTGGGGTCTTACATCAATTTTTTTTACAAAATAAAAGAAAATCAATCCAAAAAGAAATCAACAAAGGAGAGAGTCTCTGAAGTAAATTCATGATATTTAAAAATATAAAATATTTGTAGAAAATAATTTGATAAATAAAAAATTTAGTTGGTTTGTGATCATATATATATATATAGAAACTCCACATGTCTAAATCATTCTTTCAGTTGAATTTCATTATATAATAAAATTTATTTTTATTTTTTTATTTATGGAGCGACATGTATATATGTATAATAATAGTACAATATTTATATATATATATATATATATATATATATATATATATATATATAAAATAGTACTTTACATATTTTTCTTATAACAAAAATAAAACACTACTTTAAATGAACTTAGTTACTCCCGCAACAATATTAGAATAATATTAACGACATAGTCAATTTTGCAGGAATATGATATTGACTAATTAATATATGTATTTATATATAAATAAATAAATACCACCGATGTTTTTCATGCAAATGCAATGCTGCGGACATAATAGATTCAATTTTTATCCAGGTCAGTGATTGAGACCAAATCTACAGTACAAAACATAGCAGAAAAACTAGCCCTATAATTAATATATTGTAAAATCTAGTATGTATGAAATATATAATAATTACATTTTTTTTTTGTCATGCTCAATAGTTTATAATTGAACATAAAATTGTTTTATCATTTATGAGGCAGAAGAGCCAAGAGGTATACAAATAAAATAAACTATAAAGGGTCAGACTTGATGTTGAAATGATATGACCTTTTATGAATAATTTATAAATCTTCCTATGAATTGAAGAGAAAATAAAGGTTATTTTAACATGTTCATTTAACAAAGTACATATATATTCATTTTTTTTAATAAAATATAAAATAGTAAAAGAGTTAGAGAAGAAATGGTTTTGTTGTATATTAAAATAAATTTATGACAAATTACGATTGCGAAATTAATCGATACATAGGATTTGTAGAAACTATAAGATAACTTCACTTATTACACATTTATATAAATAAATTATTATTAATATTTATTCACGTAACTGACAATCAAAAAGTCGATTTAAACTTTTGTACAATATATATCATAGATTTTGTAAGAAGAAAAGTAATGATATATTTTTGTACGTTTCTTAGTTGGGAATGAAGATATTATGGCCCATATTCATGGAAATGTATCTTATGGTGGGCCTGAAGGGATACTGTGTAAATGTTTTGGGGATCAAGCTCCTTGTGGCCCAACCCTGCCATCATGTATCAGATGTCTTGGAAAGAAGAAATAAAGAGAGAGAGAGAGAGAGATTATGGGTATGGGTGTCAAGACTATAAAAAAAAAGGAGCTATAAAGGAAATGGTTAATGTTATGGGTTTTAAAATTGATATTTTAGTAGGACAAATTTTTTCTCCCATTTTATAATTTAGATATTGGTTGAGTATATCAATTACAGTTGATTTTATCATAAAGTAACATCTGTATTTAATGTTATATTATTCAAAAATAAAATAAAAGGCAGTGTGTCAAGTTATGGGAAAATTTTGGTGGTAGATGAAGTGTCAAGTTCACCATAATTTTTTCGCATTCCACTCTTTTACCTTTTCTTTTCATGTGCAAAATTGTTGATTTTTACCCATTTGGGAGGGGTGCCAATATGATATGATATGTAGCTAGCTAGCTAGTGACATAATCTTTAAGACTCTAACAAGGGAGTAGTAGTTATTAAGGCAAAGATCAACCAAAGGAGCCATAGTTCAAACTTCCTTGCTTTGTCGGATCAGATCAGGTCTACCACCCACTAACCTAATCTCCATTTTAAGGAAACCATTGTAGTTTGTCAGCAAAAGTTATAAAGTCATCCACATAATTCAAGAAGATGATGATGATGATGGTTGAATTTAACAAGTCAGTGAATTTCACCCCCCCCCCCTCCCTCCCCTGGCCCTGGTTACTCCACTATCCCACAAGAAAGTTTAATTCTTTTACAAATTAAAAAAATGTATTTTTATTCATTGTTTTTTTTTATTATATTGACCCACACACCCTTTTTACTGTCATTAATAATCGAACTCTCGAACACATGGCAAGTCATATCACTGGTCCTGGTCTTGAAAATAAATAGAATTTTTTTTTCCATAATATGGTAAATGTTTAATTTAACAATTGTGGCATATATATGAAGTTAATTTTAAGATTTGATATTTCAACTTTGTTTGTCATTTTTGATCAGATAATGCTAAATCCTCATAACCAAAGTCAATGTTTTGAATGAGACGTGTGACAAATTTCCTAAAGTGCTTGTACGTGCTATACATTTGCCATTGTCTACTTTCGTTGGAGTAAATCTCCCAGATTTGACATTGTCACTCGTTTTTCTTTTGCTAACTTTTAGACAGATAAGGTTAAACGCGTCTGAGATTTGTACCCCATTCAACTCCCTCCCACTGCCACACTCACATGTACTAGTATTTGACAATGTTTATTGTCTAATTCCTTACCAAAATGTTAGTTAATTATACCCCAATTTACTGTAATGCAAGGCTTTGATGAGTTATTATTAAAATAATGCTATGCAACTCGAAACATATGTACGATACACTAGTCATAAATGTAAATTCAATAAAACTTAATCACATGAGTATTGCGATAATTTTCTACTGAATTATAACGACGACTTAATTAGTTGCATAGATGATATAGGTAGGTAGAAGAAATTAAGAATAATCTCACCTTAATTTATTATATCATATTCTATAAAATTTTACATAGGTTGCAATTCATATTTGTCGATATATTAATTATTTCTTTAATTTGGATCCACTATTTTTGACATAAATGCCATTTTTCTTCTTCGTTTTGTTTTTACATGGGCACCAACAACGAACTTTCGCGTATGCGACTGCGGGCACATGACACTTACTTAATTTGGATAAATCTACGCTTGTTTTTAAAATAGTGTAACGGCATAACCGTAAGAGCAAATTTTTTGTCCTAAATTGGTGAATTGCCCAGTGCCCATAATTCCTCCTCCGAATATCTACTGTGTGATACTAATCCATTCCACTGATACGGTCTTAAATTCATATCCCGATGATTTTGGATTAATTACATATTTTAATATATTTTTAAAAATAATTACAATAATGGTGTATCTATAAAATAATTACAAAAGTAATACATTTTTCCGTATTTATTTATAATATTAGTGTAATTAGGATTCCTTAATTTAAAGGATTAGTTTTGGTAGATGCGGGTTGAAGACTGAACAGTGAAGATAGAAAATGAAGACACTACTCCCGCCGACTTTGTCTCTACGCTACTACACTTCTTCTATTCTTTCCGTTGCTCTCTCATCTCCTCCTACTTCTAATACTGATAAATTAATAGTAATAAACATCAATAAGTATGGGCATTTTACCACTCAATTCTCTTCTAAACCCTTCTATGTTTTCTCTCCAATTCGTCGAACTTCTCCTCCTCCTAGTCGCGTGTCAACTACGGCTGGGTGTAAAATGAGAACATACTTCATATTTACAGACAAAAGCAGAGAGTTAGTTGAAGTTCAAACTCGAATCAGCCCACAAGTCATCTTCCCATACATTTTCTTCCCTCTCTCTCCACACACACATATATATATATATATATAGTCTCCCTAAGATCTTATAGAAAAAGGGTATCTCCCACCATCTTTTCTCTGTCTTTCATTCTTCAAATTATTCTTCATATTTCTTTGTACTTTGTTTTTGTAAGTACTTATATTTTCTCTCTCTCTCTCTCTCCAGCACCAGCTTTTAATGTCTTATATTTAATTTCATTCATTTGGGGTTTATGATCTTAATTTTATGCAAAATATGCGTTTGATTATGAATTTATGATCACTTTCTTTGATCTATTAATTACATTGCAGAGAGGTGAGTGTGTGATGTGAATTTCTTATTGGTGTTTTGTCCGCTCTTTTTCATAGTGTAGTTGGTAACCAAACCTTCATACCAAAGTAACCAATCTACCTTCACACCTTCAGTTTTTTCATACTGCAGTTGGTAACCAAACTTTCACACCAAGGTAACCAAACATTCACACCAAGGTAACAAAACCTTCATACAAAGATAACCAATCCACATTCACACCTGCAGTTTTTTCATAGTGCAGTTGGTAACCAAACATTCATATCAAGGTAACCAATTCAGTGTTATTAGGTTACCAATTTTTTTTGAATGTGATGCAGTTGGTAGCCAAACCTTCATGCAGTGGGTAGCCAAACCTTCATACTAAGGTAACCAATTCAGTTTTATTAAGTTACCAATTTATTTTGAATGTGATGCAGTTGGTAGCCAAACCTTCATGTAGTTGGTAGTCAAACCTTCATGCAATTGGTTGTCAAACTTTCAGACCAAGGTAACCAATTCATACGGCAGGTGTGGAGGTAGATTGGTTACCTTTGTATAAAGGTTTGATTACTTTTGTATAAAAGTTTGGTTACCTTGATACGAAGGTTTGGTTATCAACATTACATTACACATCACTATCTTATCTTTTTTTTTTTTTATGTAGTGTTCTTATTTTTCTTTGGATATGAAATTAGAATTAGAATTTTCGGACATGAATAAATTGTGAAAAATCAAATATCCACCTCCATTCTCGATCTCATCGACCATTTTGTGGTTGACTCTCGCTATGTTTCACCGGTGAAGGGGGGAGGAGGAAGATGACGTTGCCAAACCTTCATACCAAGATAACCAATTCAGTTTTATTAAGTTACCAATTTAGTTTGAATGTGATGCAGTTGGTAGCCAACCATTCATACAAAGGTAATCATTTTAGTTTTTATGGGTAACCAAATAGTCATAAAAAAATTTCAGAATAATAAGAGTTACATCTATTTATTTTTAAATTTTTTGTAGGACGAATATTCTTCTTCTTCTCATTGGCGTTTTGGATAACGTAGATTCACGGCGGAGTAACGGAGGAGAGGGCAACCTGTGAAGAAGGAGATTCGCGGCGGTGTAGCGGAGGAGAGGGAGATGAAGATTTGAATTTGAATTATTATTTTGAATTTGAATTTGTTTTTGTTGTTAGATCCCAAATATTTGAATTTAAATTATTAATTATAACAGTTATTTCTCCTTAATTTTAAATTTTCTTATTAATGTGAATTACGTTATATTTATAATTATTTTGTGAATGTATTATTTTTATAAATATTTTTAATTGTTGTATATTAGTGTTAAATACCCTATTTTCGCAGCCAATATAAGACTCTCGCCAGCCAAGCCCAGTGATACGGTCTTAAATTTATTACCCGACCACTAATCATTATTTCCCGGCCCATATAAGATCCTCGAATATTCAGAATGAAAGGGATCGGGTCACGTTACCGCGTGAGGAGACTCACCGGTATTTGGATGAAATTTAAAGGGTATATCAGTAAACAAGAGAATTTTCAAAATCTGAAAAGACTTTCTCCGCGCAAAATTGAACCGCCATTTTGGGGTACATATTTCATTTTTAAAAGAAATAATAAATTTATTAAAGGCGCAGAACCCCATCTGAGCTCACAATAACCACTTTTACTTTCTCTCTCTCTCTCCTCGACTAGTTGGCGAAACTCTCAGGTTCCTCTCTTTCTCCCTCTGCTTTGATTGATTCAATTTTCTAGATCTTGTATATTTTCACTGAATTAATTGGGTAATTTGATTTAGCCGAGTTGATGGCGGGAAAAGGCGGAAAGGGGCTATTGGCCGGAAAGACCACGGCAGCAGCTGCAGCAGCGAACAAGGAGAAGGATAATAAGAAAAGGCCAATTTCCAGGTCATCTCGTGCCGGTCTCCAGGTATAAACACCCTTTCTCACTTTCAGTCTCTGTACTTAAATATGAGAAATGAGGTTATAATTGGTTACCCTCTTGTAAGGGTATCTATCTATCTATTTATTATCTATCTAAACTTTTACCCATAAAAGATTTCCTTTTTTTAATTTTTTTTATATATGTTTAATACCAACATAACAAGCAGATCTTGTAAACCTCCACTGTTTACTTTCCTGGGTTTGATTACTTAGGAATTATATATACAATCCTAGGTGCATGTTAAATAACTCGTAAAAATCAAATTTTGGCATGAAATGTCAAAAGAATCAACAAATTGAAATAGTGCTTTATTTTCAGTTTCTTTTACAGCAGTAAATTTCATTTTTTTTATGATACGTAATGTTTTTTATATCTTCAAATTTAGTTTTTTATCGATTTTTTTACACTCCATAATACAACATATATAAGTATGATGTGTTTATTAACATGATATATTTTGCTATTAAATATGTTTGTTTTTCCCATTTTGTGTAAATTGATTCATGTGATGACGTGAACCTGCATGCATTGAATTTTTCTATAAAGGGCTGCAAGGTATGAATAAATAACAGAAGTGGGAAGTAAATGCTTAGTTGGGTAAGATCAGATGTTAAGCACTTTATGTTTTCTTTTCTTCAATAATGTTATAAATCTGATCCTAGATTTGACTTGAATTATATGTTTTCTGTCTCTGAGAGTTTGGTAAGATCAGATGAAATTATAGACCTTGCTGAATCGTGTCTTAACATTTATAAGCTGTTCAGTGAACTTAATGTGACAAAAGTATAGAGAGAAGGTTATGCACTTTTATGAACATAAATAAATTACCTTTTCTCATTTTTACTCTTATCTATGGTGATTAGAAGCGCTTTTACATTACTATCACATAAAAAAGAGTCGCATAATGCTCACATCCACACATATGCATACCGCGGATCTCTTATGTCAGGCGGGGGCCCACAGTATACATGTGTGTGTATGCGAATATTATGTGACCCTTTTTTATGTGATAGTAGTATTGTTGCTTTCAATATTATAATAATATTGGGATTGAATGTTAAAAAACGTGATTAGTTTTCAAAGTAAGATATTTCCCAAGTCTTTACTGAGTAGCAATCTTTTGTCCTGCTATTGTTTATGCTGAACTAAATGTGTCAACTTTGTATATTGTGACACATGAAATTGAAGGTTTTATAGTTTTTGCTATTTTTTGGACTGAACACTAGTTAATCTGTTCCCTTTTTTGTCAGAACAGGAATATCCAGCAATTTGACCTGCTAAGAAAAAAATAATAATCAAGTTTTACACTCTTACATGCTGTTGATATGGGTCTTGGTAATTTGCTCAGCCTGATTACCAATGAAAATAGGTCTTATGTTCTGCTAGTGCCAGCTTATATTATATGGACGATTATTCTGTCTTCTTTGTCAGCTATTGAATACTATTTTATTTGCATTTTATGAAATGAAGGCGCGATTCCCTCAAGTACTCTGACGGAGGCTGCCAAAAACAAATATTGCTCCTATTCATTAACCATTTGGCAACTGATATACATTTTTAATTGCTCCCTAATGATAATTTTAGTAAGCTAAGCTGATTTCATTTTATTTGTTGTTTGCTCGAGATTAGTTTCCAGTTGGTCGAATCCATCGTCATCTGAAAACAAGGACTTCCGCAAATGGAAGAGTTGGTGCTACTGCTGCTGTCTACTCAGCTGCCATTCTTGAATACCTGACAGCAGAGGTGCTCGAGTTAGCAGGAAATGCTAGCAAAGATCTGAAGGTGAAGAGAATCACACCAAGGCATCTGCAGCTGGCCATTCGTGGAGACGAGGAGCTTGACACCCTCATCAAAGGAACCATTGCCGGAGGTGGTGTGATCCCTCATATTCACAAATCCCTTATTAACAAAACCACTAAGGAATAGGAGTGATATTTCATTAATATGAATGTATGTTTGACTGATTAAAAGTGTGTTTGACTGAATATGGTTTCTGTTGACCTGCGCTAGTTTCCTGTAGTTTTGGTTTAGAGATTCTTGGGTATATATCCGGTTATAATTCGGAACTATGTTATGTAACCTGTAGCTAACTTTTATCTCAAGGGGGATTCTATTAGCTTGTTGTCTGTTTAAACTTCTTGATTGTGATTCTTGCACCCTTGAATGCTTTCTTATTAGTTACTATTATTTGTCAACTTGTCCTGTTATAAATCCTAAAGCACTCGGTTCGGAATTGTAGTAGTCAGTTTTGAAAAAACAGAGAATTCACCGTAGATTAGGCAGCTAAATTCTTGTATGGATATTTGACGTTTTCCCAATTTTTTATGACGGAGCTCCATCTTGAATAGTCATGCCAAATTTCCTTATTCTTGCAATGGACTGATAATTAGGGTTTTTTACAATAATATACAACATTTAGTAAGTAATTATATTATTAGTGCATCAACAAAATAATTATAAAAATAATACATTTTTCTCATATTTATTTATAATATTAATGCATTTAGGATTTCTTAATTTAGGAAATTAGTATAGGATTTAATTCATAATAATAAAGACATCTAAAATTAAAGAGAAATAACTGCCATAATTAATAATTTAAATATCTTGGATCCAATAACAAAAATAAATTCAAAAATAATAATTTAAATTCAAATATTCAAAGTTTGGCAACGTCATCTTCCTCCTCCTCTTCGCCGGTGAGACCCAATTTCATGTCAAAAAAAATAAAAACACTGCATAGGAAAGAGAGAGATAAGAGAGTGATGTGTAATGTAATGTTGATAACCAAACCTTCTTAAAAAAAGTAACCAAACTTTTATACCAAAGTAACTAAATTGGCTACCAACTGCATCACATTCAAAATAAATTGGTAACCTAACAACACTGAATTAGTTACCTTGGTATGAATGTTTGACTACTAACTGTACTTTGAAAAAACTACACGTGTGAATATACCTATTCTGATTTTGACAGAGCAAATGGTGGGATCACAAAGCCAACACTCTGCAATATCAGTCACCTCTCCGTCCGTCCCAACAAGGCCCATCAATCAAACAAGACTGGTTCTCTTGTCTACAATTGTAAGGATTTGTGTGATTTTTCCAAAGTAAGGTAGGAGTATTAGATTTTTGGAAGTTATCCAAAAAGATAGTTATCACTTGCGACACAAATTAGGTTTAGATTATTACTCTCTCCGTTTCCAATTATAAACTTATATGTAGTATTTTTATATAATTAAAGATATTAATAATTGTATTAGCAAAAACGGAATGATTTTATATTAATTTTGAGTTTAAAATTTATTTTTATAAAATTAATATTAATTTTATAATTTAAAATAGAGATAATATATAATATTAGGCAGTTTAGGATAAAACTTGAGATTAGAACAAAACAATGAGCCAGTAGTTGAGGATTGTACAAAATTGCAACTGTCAACGGCAAGCTCGAGCCGAATAAGGGAAAGGACAAATCCCCTTGCTAGACTAATTCCAAGTAATGTCACACAATCTACATATGTCATATCCGCCAGGTTTTGCCCAAAGTGTTTGGTAATTCGGGTATTATCTGTGCCGCCCAAGAAGCTGACAAAAATGCTTTTTGATTTCTTTTAGGCTTAAATATGATTTAGTATCCTAAATTATAGACCATATTTCATTTCGGTGATCCACCTTTCAATTTTGTCAATTAGGTGATTAAACTATCAATTTTTTTTAATTTAATTCAATTGAGGCTGCCACGTCAGAAATTGCTGACGTGGCCCGCTGACTAGATAAATTAATGCTTGTGTAATAAAAAAATATTATTTTAATTATCTCTTCTAACCATCAAGGGTAAATATATCAAAAACATAATAAAACATTATAATAATTTAATAAAATCAAACCAAATCAATTTTTCACCCATTTAGTCGAACTAAACAAAATTAATTAATTAATCAAAAGAAAAAAAAACCCAATCTGAATCAAGCTCCATGAGTTCATACACCAAATTTAGCATTTGGTTCAAGCTCCGTGTTGGGTAAAATGGATCAAACACATCAAAAGTTCTTGTTCAAGAGAAAAACACACAGATTCAAACACAGATTCCAGCGAGATCCATAATTCAAACACAGATTCCGGCAAACAAAAATAAAAAATGAAGAACAAACAACGAACAATAATTCCGACCAAGATTCCGGCGAAATCCATCCTTCAAAACCCCAACACCAGCATAAACATAACAAAACCCTAAAATTTATCATCATGTTATTCCTAAAATCGATTGATAACAAAACTTTAGACCTCAATCTGGACCCAAACTCCTAACCCTAGAAATCGAGGAGAAATCTGGCCTCGGCAAATCCACCGACTGAAAATCTCTTCTGCCATTAAACTCGCAAATCCAGCGGCAAATCTCCGCAAATCTCGGCAGATCAAATCCACCATCGACTGAAAATCTCTTCTGGAAGGAGAGAAATAGAGGAAACTATGTGGTGGGTCTGCCATTAAACTCTCAAATCTCCGCAAATCTCGGCCGATCGATTTCTCTGTCAACCCTAGATCTGATAACAGCGGTAGTGAGTCCAAGATTGAAGATCTAGACTCGATGACCCGGATAGTGAGCCGGAGATTGAAGATCTAGACTCGGTGATTAAAAGCTTCAAAGAAGAGATGATGAACTCGGTCGGCGTTCTCTCCCTCCGGTGAAGATTTTTTTTCTGGTGAAAAAGAAAAAGGAATTTAATGTTTGGGATATGGAATTGTTTGATCGATAATCTGATATAGGATATAATATTTTAATTTAATGTTTGTTTTATTTTAATTGTTATTTGACCAATTTACCCTTTATAAAATCATATTTGTTTAATTTTGGATTAAAAAATTATTATTTTTGACACATAAGCTTCCTATGACCCCACAAAATTGGTCACGTCAGCAATTTCTGACGTGGCGTGTTTAATTTTGTGTAATTGAAAAAAATTGATAGTTTAAACACCTAATTGACAAAATTGAAAGCTGGATCACCGAAGTGGAATATGACCTATAGTTTAGGGTACTAATTCATATTTAAGCATTCCTTTTATTTAGGTATATTTGAATCTTAAAAACACGAAATAAAAGGTTAAAAAGAAAAATACTACTTTTAAATTTTAATAAATATAAATCTAACAAAAACTCTATGTTAACATGAAAATTGAACTCACGTGTATTTGAATTTTACCTATTTATATTTTGACCATCAATGGGGATAAAAATACAAATATGTAAAATTTAAATACACTTGAATTTAATTTTCATGTCTGCATAAAACAACTCTAAATCTAATAATCTATAAGTAAGAACAATGTTAAAATATACTCATGAAACTCATGGATGTATGAAAGTTCTAATTAATGTTTAAATTTCCTTAAAACATAATTATAGAAATAACAAACCAATAAATATACAGCACTCTTTCTATTTAACTTTGTGGCCGCATTAAGTCTTAAAGAACACATACTTGATACTTGAAGAAAACAACGATTGAGTAATAATAATACCATAGGGCACGGACACATTTTTAAAATTTAATTTATCATTTTGCAAAGGTAATTTCTATAACAGAATATTTTTAGGAAATTATTAAATTCACAACATAAAATATTATTTTCACAACAAAAATGTCGCTATAGATCCTATTCACCGCCACTATACATCTACAGCGACACTTTTATTGTGAAAATAACAAAAAATATTGTAGATTTAACAATTCCCTATTTTTATAGTCCATTCAGTTGTACAAAAGGCCCTTTTTGACTTTTAAAATTCAAATCACGAAATTCTATAATTTGAAATTGCTGTGAATTCATTTGTTTTTTTAAAACAACAAATTTTATAATTAACAATTATTATCAGATAGTTTAAAATACTCAATGATTTTATCAAATTAAGTCGCATCAATTTAGCTATTAAAATTGTTCAAAAAAAAAAATTAAAAAAAAGAATTGAAATTTGAGTAAAGATTCCACAACACTAGTAAGAATCGATGGGCGGAAGGTGTACGATGTAATGATGTAATGAACGACGCTACTGTCTTTTTCTCTTGGCATCAAGAGGGATAGGCCTAGTAAATATGCTCTTTTGTTGTTATATGCTTCTCTCCAACACCCAACTAAGTAGCTTGTTTAAAAGAGTTGTAACTAGCAATTCAGCATCCAAAAAAACAAGAAACAAATAAACACTTGTACCAAATCTCAAATCAAACCTGAAAAATGGACGCAAAGCTTGTTCTGCATGTTAGCCATTTCTCACCTCGTGTGAGCCGGAGAGACATGCACAAACCTACCAGATATTCTCCTTCTATTCTTTCTGTGATGACCAAACCAGCAGACAGCGTTGAGAGATTAACAAATAAAAAGACTGACTACAAAGACAATTGGTTCGACAGTATCGCCATTAATCATCTCTCCCAGAGCGTCCAATCTACAATAGGTTCGCACGGCTTCATTTCCACACACACACAAATATATATATACACACCAACGATACATGTTCATGTACGTGTTTTTATCATGTTATAGGATTCAGAAGCAGTAAGAACGGATATGAAGGTCTGGTGGATGCAACAACAATGGCACGGCAGCACTTCAGCCCAGCGAAACAGCGAGAACTGGTCATTCAAGCTCTTAACAAAGCTTTTCCTAAGCCTATCCTCTCATTGGCAAGTTCTTCATTGTCATTGTCATTATCATCCTCGTATTTGTTTTCATTCTTTCCTTTTTAAGTTTTCAGTCTTTTGCTTTATTGGTTTAGTGGTCATTGTCCCAATTTTTATTATAATTCATTGATAATTATAATACAGTTTTTAAAAGAGTTTATTTTAACCATCTCTATAGCATATGAAGATCCTTTTCAGTCTCTCCTTCTCACTTAATTTCCTGAAGAAAAAATAATGTTTATATGAATGATCTTATCATTCTTGAATGGCAGATCAGGGCAGTGCTACCACCATCTAAACTTCAAAGGGAATATTTTGCCGCATTCACTACTATATTCTTTCCCTGGCTAGTTGGCCCCTGCGAGGTACGAGTTACACTGATGTGGAAGCCCTAAAAATAATATGATAGGTCGGTAAATAGTGTAAGGAATCAGATTTAGAACACATCATTTTGAATCACGAACTATACATGCTACACTGTAACTCTTAATCGTGTATCAGAGTATATCTTCCTATTGTTTATAGTCTATAAAGAAACTTAGTTCAGTAGTAAGATGAACATACAAGTCAGGGTGACCCAAATTGCAAGTACAATGCTTAAATTGTGTTACAAGTTACAGAAGAAGTAATATATTATTGTTCTATGATACAAGGTGAGAGAGTCCGAGTTCAATGGAAGAGTAGAGAAGAATGTCGTCCACATAAAAAAATGCAGGTAAATTTTTGTCATCCCTGTAGTGTGTGTATGGGGGGCTCATGGGGAAAAACACTAGTTTCAGAGGAGGAGGAAGGTTTCACCCTGGTCAATAGGAACCAGTTTGGCAGGATGGGCCATCCGGATGCCCCCATGGAGATCCACTTACTCTTTCTATAACAAGGCATAATTACTACCTAACAGGAACAAAGCTAACTTAATTTGAGACATTTTTTTCCTTCACCAATTATTTTGTTCCCCCTGGACTCTTTCTTCACTACTGCCATCATGACAGAACTCTTAACATGCCATTATTAACATCGTCATTGGCATCATAAAACGTCATCCGCTAATATTGTATCTATAAGTTTCAGGTTTTTGGAGGAGAGCAATTGTGTTGGAATGTGCACCAACCTATGTAAGATGCCTTCGCAAGCGTTCATTAAGGACTCTTTTGGAATACCAGTCAACATGGTCCCTAGTAAGTATCTAATACTAGAAACGCTAAATATTAAATATGGACAGCTGAAGGCATGCCAGTCAATATGTCTTTGATCTTATCGACTAATAACAAATTTTTTTTAATACCCCGTTCTGTTTATAAATACTCCAACTTAAAGCATATGTTAAAATCTGAAATTTATTTTAGAGAACATACACTTCTTATATATCACAACAGTTGGTTGTTATTGGAACCAAATGACCCTTAGTTTCCCCTCAAAATAAATCCACTACACCAGAATCATTTAAAGACGAGAAAAAGCAAGCTTAGCAAACAACACAACAGTGCATGCACTAATATATGCAGGGCATACTAATCAATTCAATGGAGGGTCCCATTAATTAACCATTAAGGGCGCAGCACTGCAATTCTAGCATGTAGAGTAACAAATATTTAATTTACATTTAATATCAAAAGCTGGTACCTGATATTTGGCCATTAATCAGGCATATGTTATCTCAAGATCAGTAGTTTTGCAAACCCACTGTCTTTAATAAAGAGTGGAGCATATTATTTCTCAAGAAACCAGTCGTCCTTGTACAAATGTCCAATGATGCTTCTCACTGAAAGTAACCAAGTTGCATATGCTAATCAGTCATCATAGCACAAAGAAATACTTGAATGAACAATTATGCTTACTAACAATTATTATCAGTAATCCTACTATCAGTAATCCAGCTTTCATCAGTTATGAGGAGTAAGATTATATATATATATATATATATATATATATATATATATATATATATATATATATATATATACACATACATACAGAAATTCTTGACCAGTAAGAATTAATGATATGTCACAATTAAAACACTCATTTGTTATATAGAGAGTTATGTAATCCCTAAAGAACTTCTGATATTGCAGACTTTGATGATATGAGCTGTGAGATGATATTCGGTCCAGAACCACCTGAACCAAGTGAAGATCCAGCATTTAAGCAACCATGCTACAAACTATGTGATTATTTCAAATACCATTTCATTTTAATTTATTTTTTGTCTATGATGAATGCCTTCCCAATAGTTTATAATTTGAGAACAGGATGAGAGTTCAACCCTGAACACATCACCCAGGTCAGATGATAGGCCACCAGTTGGTCCATGCCAGCTTTTGTTCAAGAACATTTTGCTGAAAAACAGAATACCATGATATAATTTTTTACCAATTATCATGGATCAGTCTTGGAATCCGGTCCTCATGTTTTTTTCTATGTAATCCATGCAGGCAATGCAAAGCAAAAGCACAATACAAATTGCACTAGCTAATCCTAAAGTGTAAAGGCGTAGGGATATTTTGACATTCAATAACATTCTTCTTTTCAGATGACTATATTGTCAGCAATATCCTTTTCCAGATATATACAGAGGATTTGTCGATTAATACATAATGAATACTCAGAAATCCATTATATGTTTCTCTTCTTAAGCAGCTTAGTAAAGTTGTTGAGTCAATGGTCATCAAAGCGTTTTTTTTTACTGCCAAGGATCTTAAGAGTTCAAAAAAGAAAAAAAGTCTAAAGATATCATTGTTCCATACACACACACACACACACACACACACACACACACACATATATATATATATATATATATATATATATATAGGCCCTAAAGATACTATCAGTAGTTACCAAAGGTTAAGGACCCTACATTATAATTTCGGTAATAAAAAATCTGAGGTACCACTATGAAGGTCATATCAGCAACCCAAGTTCAATTTGATGTCTGAGATGTGATGCCAAAATATCATTATTTGTTTGTAGTGATTTATGAAAAAACAAATCATAAATTGAACATGCAGCTCATACATGCAATATTAAAGATAATGGTGGCAGCTCATCTGTTAGTATTTAACAGATGCCATTCAGTGATAATGGTACCAAAGAAAACTTCAGCCTGCTAGGAATAGGACAAATCCACTAGCATTGTAATGGAACGAAAGAAAACTGTAGGTTATTTACCATGTTTAGAATTAGTAACCAGATCAGCAATGGAATTGGTGGCCAAGAGACAATGGAGTCATCTCAATGAGATTCCAGGACCCTCATCAGACTGTTGAAAATCATGGTGACAGCTATCAAATGAAACTTCAGTAGACTAGAAAATTTCAGATGAATGATAAATTGAAAGTACAGTAGCTAAGATATAATTTCCTGAACTTCTTGGGGACATTAAGGATCAAGTTGCTTGAATCTCAATTGCAGTGCTATGCAGAACTTATGAAACTTGGACTAGGATAACACCTACTCTACTAGTTAATTATCACAAATGGACAAGCTAATTAGCTCCCTTGAATTGAAAAGCATTTTGACTGAAGATTAATTTGTTGGGTTTAAGGGCAGCAAGGGTGGACCTAGAGTGTCTCCCGCTTTTCTTGATCAACTGACCATCCTAATTTTGTAGCATTTACTTTTCTGTTCATGGAGAAAGTGGTCTCATCCAAACCCACTTTTGCCAATTGGGAGGTTTAGCAGTAGAGGATCTCCTTACATTGTAGTTAAGTGTCACATGCAAGACAGCAGCACAAGTAAAGAATAATAAGTTAGAAGGCAGATGACAGAGGTTTTTTAACGTAAAAAATGTTTAAACCTTAGTAGAACAAACTGTAACATTTAGAATTTGGATTATAGAAAGTAGGGATAAATTGCTTTCCTGAATATTCAGCATCTTATATAATCCATTTGAGTAATCAATTTGAGTGTACATTTTAAAGAGTAATTCATTGGTTTCATTTAGTTCAAGGAAGAATTCTTTTTCTGCCTTTTCTCTTTTAAGTCGACATCTTCTTACAACATTGGGCTTTCATTAAAATTCTTTCATCGTCAGTAAACTTTTTTTAACTCTTCACTGTAACCCACCCTTTCAGGTGCCAGACTACAAGGAATTCTGAGCTATCAACTTCAATTACGGAAGCATAGTATATGCTTCATCCACTTCAGATAGTTACAGGATGTGTTATGGAAGACACATGTATAACTGTTAGCAATATGGAACTTTATACTATATTAAATCTTAATCGGGTACAAAAGCTAGATTCTCTAAATAAAACAACAACAAAAAAGACACAAACAGAGGATTAAAGAAATGCAATCTTTCATACGTAAACTACATATGTTAGCATAGAATATCTAACAAGAGACCTACAAGGCTACAACTTCAAATTACAAAGGCGAAAAGACCATTGCAAAAGCTCTAATCTGTATAACTGTTAACAAGAAAATGATTGAAGCTAACTGCTGGAGATACGAATTATGCTCCTTTCATACATATCCTTCATTATTAGAATTACTATTACAGGAAAAAAAAATTGGCAGTGGTTGATTGAACTAAAAAGACTTAAATTTGTAAATTTAATCAACGGACATTGACCAGGATCCTGCAAAACATGAAAACAAATGTAGATACTTGGTTCTGGTATCTTTATCTCTAAAAAGAAGAGAACTTCTCGCGACATCAAAGAAAAACTAGACAAAGATGCAATCAAGATTAGAAGGATTTCCACACGCTTACAAATGAACAATAAGAATCTGTAAAGTGTGGTGAAATGTTAATGCTTGAAAATCCTAGGTGTGCGATAAGATATGAAGCCTCAGGCAAACCTCTTTTGTCTGAATGCAACTGAAAACTGTCTTAGTTTCCAACATTTACTCAAGAACTTCAATTTATGAATATCAGTAATGAACGTTCTCATTTACTTGAGAAACAATTGATCATTACTTAACTCAATGACTAGTTATAAACATAACTTGATTAACATCGATGTAAGAAATGGAGAGAAAAATAGAACATGGCAGTGAAAGAAGAATTTCAAGATAAGACAGAACTGCATGACAATTAAGAAAGAACATAATAATTTGTCTCATTGTTTTCTTCAACTCCTATTAGCTTTAAAAATCAACTTTTCTGAAAAGAGATTCTTTTCTGATCAAGTGAGATTTGCCTCACATAATAAAAATAGAGATTAGGCACACATATATAATACAGCAAAGAATGCCTTGCAAACTTAGTCAATAGACAACAACTTTTATTGTATGTAAATGGACAACATTACATAACTTATAAAAAAAGAAGAAGGAAAAGTTAGACAACAATCATCATTAAAAAACTCCAACCATAATATAAGGAATTAAGTTAATGTCCTAAGAAGATACTATTGGACTAGTGGTTTAAGGTCTAAATACTGGTCCCAAGCTTTCGAGTCTGCCTAATAGTATGATTGAATGTACTATAGTTAATAACTTAATTCCTTATATATAGAAAAAAAAATTCTCCTATCTTTCGATGTGGGTCTGGGGTGTTACCACCGATAATGAGTTATTGATCTATTCATATGATAAAGGCATTTAAACACATTGACTAAAAGAGATATGTAGCTCAAAACTCCTTGCGGTGTCACTATCACTGGTCATGGTGGAACCTAGCAACTACAAGGAACAAATTACATTTTCTATTGGCCGGTGATATTAGAGCTGATGCTATTATTTCCCAAACAAACAAGGACAAAATACTTTCTCCATTGGCCGGTGATGTTAGATCTGATGCTAATATTACATATTGCAAGTGAGCTATGTATTTCAGAGGAGCAATTTATGAAAAAATAAATATAACTTCATGAATCAAAAAATTTTATTTTCTATTGACGTACAAGCCAGGGAAAAAAATGAACTGTATTCACCTTTTATTCTTTTAAAATTGTGAAACTTGTCAAAGACTAAAATTTTCGGATGTGAGATTTAATTTTTGGTTATGATTGATCATACTTGCACGACTCTCTAGATATAACATACAGTGTTCTCAAAAATTTTTTTATAACATTCAGTATGAATTTATAAACCCTATACCAAATATTTTTACTTTCTGAAAAATACGGATATTAACAGTAATAAAGACCATTTCAACTGAGATTTGAAGACAAATTTTATTATCACAACTATGGAAGCAATAATATGCATTGACAAAAGCGAAATGACGGTACGAAATTTCAATAAAATATATAAACTGAGATTATATAAAAGAGGACGCAATTGGAAAAACGAAAAACTGACAATGAGGCGTAAATATGGAGTTGTTTGTTTATAATCGAAGAAAAATACGTGAATGTAAATATTGTTCATCAATGTTTACCTCATTTTGAGCACTGCATATTCTTATATAAGTTTTCCGATGAACAAAATGCTGCTCCCGTCGGCAGTCGAACTCCATGAACGTACTTATTGATTGACAATTTGATACACAGAATATTTTATCGGAGAAGTGGACTGATGGACCAGATAAGGTAGTTCGTTGGGCTGGTAAGTGTAAAAAATACAATTACCTTCCAATGCTCGGGATCAAAAAACGTGTAAAAGAAAAAAAATTCCGTTATCACTCGACAAATTTAGAAATAAAAATATATTCTTAAAATTATAAATTTTACATTCAAGAAATAAATTGTCAAATCAATAATAAAAATGATGGAAAAAAATGTTAATAATTTTTCATTAAAATATTCGAGCATGGGTCACAGTTGTATATTTGAGCCGTCCCGTCCCAACAACCTACCTCTATACCTCATCCCAAAAAAACCTCTCTAGTTCAATGGGTGTCTGTCTAAAGTCTCTCCGTTTCAAAAATAAAAATATAAGAGGCTCATTTTTGTTCCATCTACACCCTAAAACACAGTTTGTCGTATAAAAATAATAATTCTAGGGTAATTACTTACCATATATTATTACTTATTATATTTTTATTATAATATATTATATATATATGTGACTCGAAAGTATAAAATATTTAAAATTGGTACTGAACTCTCGCCAAATTATTTGAAATTTAATAATAATTTCGTCTCCACTAACGAAAAATCCTGATTTCGCCACCGGTACTTCACGCCATCTTTTTGTCTATTTCGGGGTTTCAAACCTTAATTCTCCTAAGATGGAGGAATCGGTTATTGCTCCTCTAGCTGTAAACCTTGATTCGAATGAATCCTCTGCTAACAACGAATGAGACTCACAGATGGGTCTAGGTCATGGATCGGCAATGAAAGAAATCTTTCAGGCAGCTCAACATTTCTCTCGTCAAGATAGAAGTAGAACTGATATGGTTAAAGAAAGGCGTAAAAACCAATCTCTGATGGACCTTATTTCTGCCCATGGTTTCTCTTTGCAGGATGTAAATAGTTTCTCTGAGAATGGGATTGTTATTAGGAAAGTAAACGAGCTTAACGTGTTCGATAAAAGTCCTGAGAAGCGTCCGAATGTGCATTTGGCTTCTGAGCCTTCTAAACCTGGAACATGAATTTGTCATAAATTTGTCAACGAATCAATCTATTGTGAAATAGACAGATAAGAAATTATTATTGTAAAATTATTGTTATTATTTTGTAATTATTATTATTTTTATTAATTAAAAATTATTATTATTGTTGTTATTATTATTATTTTGAAATTATTATTATTATTTAAAAATTATTATTTTGAAATTATTATTATTATTCTTAATATTATAATTATTATTATTATTATTCTTAATAATATTATTTTTATTATTATTAATTTTAAATTATTATTAAGATACAATTATTTTTACACATGACAAAATCATATACACTAGCAAAAAATATAGAGTCAAATCGCCAACTCAACACTTCCGTTCATTTTTTAGACGAAAATCGTAAGGAATGACCATTTTGTAATTTTTGTGAATATAATTATTCGATTGTAATAAAAAAAAATTGATAATCACAATAAAAATTAAAACCTAATACAGTGATCAAAAGGTGATTTATCCCTTTGCGTAACTGATCAAAGACTAATCGTACGGCTAGATTGAAGGAATTAAATGAGACAAAGACTGACCATCTATCCTTTAGCTTTCGTGCTAATTTATCTTCTTGGGCTGTCTAACCTAATTAAGAACAGTGACCATTTTCCAAAATAAAAGTGGTACTCCCTCGGCTCACAAAAAATCTTAATTGTAAATTAAAAAGAAATTATTTTGCGTATATTCTTAAATATAACGAGTGTTTAGCTTAACAGTGGTGTTATGATAGTAAATTATTACTTTAAATTTAACAGATATCTGATTATTGATAATAGAAAATGATCATATTGTGTCATTTCTGTTTGATAGAAGATATATATGATTATTGATAATTGATATTATGAGTGTTTGATATGAATTCAAAATTACTGAGTATATTTTTTTAATATTGTCCCGTCACGAAAATACACTTATGCTAATTTTAGTTGAATGATTCACCCATCAAATGTAATCAATAATCATCAAAGTACTATTAAACTAATTAATTCAGTATTACTTAGTAAATCGTATTTAAAATTTTAATGTGTTTATAAAATAACAATAAATGATTATTCAATTATTAAGTAGAAAATTTTTGAGTACGTTGTTATTAAAAAACTAAACTTGTAATAGTAAATAACGGAAGTGGTTAGCATGTAGTTAACTTTGATCAATTGACCGATAACAATTTTAAGATGATCACTAAGTGGTATTTTTTGGTAATTAAATTATCGAAAATCTTGATTTTTTACGAGAATGTAAGATTATCAGTGTAACAAACACGATTTATAAAGATGACCGGTCACATTACTGGATAGTTGAGATGACGTGTAACAAACGTCCCTAAAGATATTTGTGTCATTTAATTATCCGGAAAACTCTTTTTATATTTGTTTTTGTATATATTTTTCTTTTTATGGGATGGAGGGAGTAAATATTTAAAGAGAAAGTAGTAGTTGTCATGTTGTACTCTTTGATTTGTTGTTTTTTGATATTATGGGCCCCGTCCAACTCTATAGTTGATAACATAAGCTAAAGCCGAAGAATGCCCAAAAGTTTGTCACATTGATTGGTTCTATGTAATGTATTGTGTGGTAAAAAGGGAAGCCTTTGTTCGCTTCAATAGCAACCACCGAATACAAGAAGGGAGAAGAGTCTTTAAAGAAAATGATGTGTACGTAAACCCGAAAGTTGATGCAAAAGCTTACGTTGACAAAATGAAGTTTTTAGTGAATATCAAAGTTTGTCCAAAAAGATATGCAAAAACATAATTAGAAGGCCCCACTAATTCTTGTAAGTTGTAGTAGTAATAAAGTAGCATGTGGAATTTCAGTTTTACTGATTCTGAGAAGTGAATAGGGGTGGTCAGGTGGTGGTGGTGCTGTAGTACTTTTTGCCATCACGTACATTGGAGATGCAGAGAGGAAGGAGTGAATGAATGATTGATTGTACCTACATACATACATCTCCATATATAAAAAAACGGCTCTCCTTATACATTCTGTCAACGGATGGGATATATATATATATAATCCATCGCTAAAATGTCACAAGCTTCATTTAGATTTAGAGACAAAAACCACTCCTTAGTATGGACATGCCTCTAGCTAATTTTTTTTTAAAACTATGTATGTACGTACATGCAATCCCATTATTAATTTCAGCCACCAACTACTCTCACATGCAACTTCACGGATATCAAATGTGACCGTCAAGTATTACTAGTCCTTTCCATTCCCAATAATTTAAACCACATAAGAAGAGTGAAAAGGCAGTAGTAAAATTTAAATGAAATATTACTACTATTAAATTGATGTTTGATTGTATCTTAACAGTTTATTTCTTAATACATTTTAATAACTCATAATTTTATATTAAGAGGTCTTCTTAATAGTTAAGATACAAATATGAGTCTAAACTATTCAGAAGATCATCTTAATACAACAATATAGGTTGTTAAAATGTATTAAGAGGTGAGTTATTAAGATATATTAAGATACAATCAAACACAACAAAGTGAGTATTACAGAGAAGAAAGCACGCGCGCCCTCTCTCGGTCCCTTCAAATTCAGAAAAATAGCAACTTTCTACGACGCGCCAAAAAACTGCTTTTCGGGGCAAATTCAGCTAGATCTCGGATTGATACACCGACTAAATCCTTGAATATCAGACGTTCGATGTCCAACACGGTATCCGACATCTCCACCGGACAGTCTCCCCATCCGTTGGTTGTGTTGTCCACGGCGAGGTCCTTTTTCAGCACTCCACAAACTATCCCAAATAGATCCTCTGATGTGTCCCGCTCTCGAATTCTTTGAAATTCGGACCAGATTTGTGGTAATGATGGATTTGCAGTGTGAGAATTTTTGGCCTTCCATGGAGGCATTTGTCTGTTTCGATCAAGAATTTCTACCAACGTGTCGAAAATAAGTTTCCTTTGGAGTCTGGACACTCCCTCCTTCCCTTTGAGATATTGCTGCTGCTGCTGCTCAACTAACAAGAAAATATCAGCTTCTTCCGAGTGATAACTGGAAGCTCTGAGAAGCTCTGATATGTAGGCCAAATCAGGATCTTCAATTTTCGATGACATCCCAAAGTCGTCTTCCTCTTCTTCTTCTAATTCAACTGATTCATCTGACAAATTTTAGTAATTAATTAATAATTAGCTAGCTAGCTAGCTAGGTAAGATCACTAACATTTTACGAAACAACACTTCATAAATTAAATACTTTCCATAAATCGTACATAAAAATAATACTCCTTCCATCCTTACTTTAAGAATTTTTCAAAAATTATACTACAAGAGTTTTATAATTTTTATAAGGAAAAAAATGGAGGTGCACAAATTCTAAATTTACGCAGCCGTAGAGTAGTTATTACTACCGTAGAAATATTGAATAAATCACATTTACGAGTATGTACAGTTTCATTAACTCATTTTTATAATTATATTGTTTAAAATTAAATAATTGTATTTTAATTATAAATCCAAAAATATTTTAGTTTAAATTTAAAAAATTAATATTAATCTTATATTTAAAAATATTAAAATTTTATTGAAATAAATTAAATTTCGGAAAATAGGTAGATGCATGTATCAGTCACTTTCAGTCCGTCTTTAACTCTACTGATTACAGTTAGAGCTTTCATTCGTTTAATAACTTTGACTAAAATTGGTCGATCCTGATCAAATTTCCGACGATCACCATCTCCGGCTAAGCTCAGTCTGTCCCGCGTGACTTTTACCGTCCACACATGTTAAGACTTTTCTCACCTTTGGTTTTCATGTAAATTGAGCAGAAGTCTAAAACTGTAGACTACGTCTGAGTCAACGCGGGACCCGACTGGGTCGTCTAAAGCCATTACGCAATGAAATTTAACAACAGAATAACTGGAATTGCACGTGATTGTTTTGTGCCTACCTGTAAAGCTAATGCTTCGTTTCATGACAGGCGAAAGAGAAGACTCGTCCTTGTAAAATGACGAGTCAAGTACCGAGACAGGACTCGGTTGTAACTCGGCCGCGTTCATCTCTGCTATGCTGTGAAGAAGCTTATCACATCTCTCCAGTAGACTTCTTCCTTCTTTGTATTCCTCTGTTTTAGATCTCTGCATACAAGACTTATTCAACAAATAATTATTAAACACAATTAATCAAATGTTGCTTAAAATTAACAAAAATCGACAGATACCTCATTATCAGTTTGAGAAGGAGTACTAAAAGTACTTTCAGGAATGGAGGATGATGATTCATCTTCTGTTGTAGTAGAAATTTTTTCCTTGGCGTAAATCTGACCCGTTGCCTTCCTGTTTCTTGGCGATCGATTTGTGGCCGCTTGATTTGATGCATTTCTCTTTGGAGCATTGATCTGAGACGCTCTTCGTGGATCTATAGATTCATTCCCTCTCCTCTGAGTTCTGACGAGTGAATTAGAATTCTTCACATTGCTCTCACTTGGCGTTGGTGAGCTCGGATTTCTAGCTCTTGTTGGGCTCTTCATATTCCGATCAAAACTTGGCCCTTCCCGGCATGGACTCACCGACGGAATACTTTCATTCCGACTGACTTCGGATTTAGACCTTGTACTGGACGGCGGCGATTCATTACCGACTCGTCGGGTTAAAGGCTTCATCAATACAATTGGAGATTGATCATCGGAAGAAAATGAATAATTCCGATCGTAAACGAAGTTTTTGTTTCTGATTTGACTAGGAGGCTTCTTAGAATGCAGAAGCCCTTTGAGTTGCATAGCCTCGAGGATTTGCTTCAATGTCTCCAGATCCTTAGAAGGTTCATCGATTCCTCTCATTTTCAATCTCCTCTCAATCTCCCCGTAGATTGAAACCGTCTGCTTTGGTTCCGGAAAAAAATCGGCCCAATCAAAGAAGCTTTTGCGTTGTTGTGGTGATTTAAAGCCTCTGTTTGAAGCTCTAGGGGATTCAGACCTTGAATGTTTGGATGCGTACTCCATTGGATCTACATTTCTTTCTCTAATAACATTGCTTGTAATGTGAGTTCCAGCAGAATGCATTTGATTTTGTTGCTTTAGCTGGAAATTGTTGTTATTTTTCTCTATGATTCGATTCTGAAAGATATCTCTTGAAACTCTGGACTCCGATGCAGATCTCCTTAGCTCGTTTTGCTTGACGATTGGTTCAGGAGTTGATGATGAATTCGGTATTGGTTCGAGTCCCATTAGTCTGGCAATTACGCTAGTTGATCGTCGGTTCTTATCGTCAACCCCATCGCCTGAGTTTGATCGGATCTGCTTCACGTAAAGGCTTCCTTTGGCAGCATCAAATGTTGCTCTGCTGTCTAGTGAGAGCCTCGGAGTCTCTTTGCAGTATTTCCATGAATACCTTGTCCCTTGTTTTAGTTCAAATAGCGGAAGAGGGATTGGAGATTTCGGCGGTATTTCACTCGACGATGCATAAACCGACGCCGGTGAACGGAGCTCAGTTGATTGGGGTGGTTTATAGCGGTCTGAACTCGGTGTCGTCACTGATCTCGTCGGTTGTTGCTTTTCCTGTTCCTCCGAAATCGCCGGCGATCCAACTGACTTCTCCGTCTCCGGTGGAACATCAACACCCTGCTCAAAGAATCTAGTCAGATGTGTTACCCGTAAGAGCTGCATTGTAATAGCAATACGATAGAAAGAAAAAGGTAATATCTCACCGTCGCGGGAGGGAGGCGCTTGGTGGCATAGAGGCGTTTTCCGGTCAACATTTGTTGGCGGTCGAACAGCTGAAGCAAACCAGTCATACAACCCATTTGTTTATGTATCTGCTTCTCCAGATTCTTGTCATTTATTATTCCCGTCGTCATCTTCCGGCCAGTCTGTTCTCACTTATCCGTTAACGTCTCTGTCCAAAAATACATATACATATACCCACAATATATGTCTTGGCTTAGCTCGCTAGCTCTACATTTATTTTTTATTTTTCTCTCTCCCCAGGCTTACTCTGAAACTATTGCTTTATTGCAACTCCCGCTTTCTGCTCTTTTGGTAGGCGACGTAAAAGGGTGAGTGAGAGAGAAGGGGCAGTTAGGCTACGGGTGGGTTGGTTTACCTTTACTTTTGGTCACAAATTCATACTCACAAGAGTACAAGACTACTCCCTCCATTTTTTTTTAATTCACATTTTAGGATAAGATAAAATTATTCATATATTATATAATTTATATTTGTAAATTTTATTAAAAAGATAAAATAGACACATTTAGATATAATATAAAAAAATAAGTTAATTTTTATTTTATTTTGAGAATCTATATTATTACAATTTAATTGTAAGAATATTAAAATTTATTGTTTCTGACTTTTAATAAATGTATATTGTGACGCCCCCAAAATAGGTATACAACACCCATTCTGAGTCGCCAAAATACATGGTACAGAAACAACTACATCTTTACTGTTACAAAATAAGAACTGTGAGTTTAAATACAAATATTGTCATCTATACAATATACACACTCAAATAAGTCCTCATTACAATTATTGATACATTATTTCACAAAAATGGTGAGGAGTACTAAAATAACTTCTAGAACCATCATTCCATACCCCGACTAGTACTCGCTACATTCTCGCCTCCTGAGAAAAATAGAACAAAAAGAAAAAGGGTGAGCTCAACTAGCCCAGTAAAGAACATTATGACTAAAATAATACAGAACAAATTATCGTTAGTCTTCAACAGGGAAAAATCTAATAGAATACAATAGACAACAAGTTTTAAATCAATAACTGCAGCGGAAACAGCAAACCATTAGAAGAGTCAAGTAGAGAATGAGTTCTACTATCTTCTAACATTTAAAAGTTCATCATCAATATTTTATCTCTGTAACAACAATCAATAACCATCTTTAATCAAATATTCATATTTGCACTACATGCCAAAGATATTCATTTGTATCACCAGTCGGTCATGTTCATCTCAACACATGTTCATCTTTGCACTACGGGCTAAGGATATTCATCAGTTAATCATTCATCTTTGCACTACAGGCCAAAGATATTCAGTAATATCATCATTTAAGACTGAGGATGATGAAAAATATCTTAAAGAAAACGAATCCAGTGAAACAAAATAATAAATATTAAGGATTCGTATTTCGATTTATCCATGTCCAAAAATACCTTATAATTATTCATAGTGAAGTAAAATTCAAAAATGATCAAAATATGGATACAATCAAAGCTAGTACCCATAATAGATATTTTGGACGAAAAGAAATTTTTTTTATTTTTTGGTGAATAGTAACTCGTGAATAGTAACTGATGAACAGTAACCCCGACGTGAAAAGTTCTAAATTTGATAAAAATTTCCAACCAATATTTCGGCATAATGATATTGAAGAAATAATATCATTTTCGAATAAAATAACATCCCTTACCTCGTAAAGACAGTACTTCTAGTCGGAATACCGGTATAAGGCTGAAAGAAACTTGCTCTGATGAATAGAAACTCTCAAAGTATCTAAATACTCACAAAATACACTCAATAATCTAGAGAGAGAAAGAGAGAAAACTTATTTCTGGTGTGATTTTCAATTCTAACTTAGCCCTCTATTTATAGGAAAATGTTAGCACGCCGAAGCAGACTTAACCTGCAACCTGATGGCTTTACCTGCTACTATTCCCACCCACCACATTTGAATAAAAATCTTAGCACATTTCTTCACCAACCAAGAGTGGGGCCCACCAATTCTAGAATTTTCTACCAAAATGATTAACTCTGAAAATTCAATAATTTCTGAACTAGTCATCTCGTAAAATTTATAATAAATCATACGTTCATTTTTAACGGTTCAAAATTTGTGGACATATACTCAACTTATATATGTATAACATATCCAAAAATTACTACGATCCAACGGTCGGATTAAAAATTATAACCCCCGCAAAATATCTCAAAAACTCTAATTTTTAATACCTCCATTCCGACAAAAATACTGATAAAAATCTCAACATTAACTCCTTTATTTTTAACCACAAAAATATATCCCTCATTTATATCCACATAAAATAAATATTTCCTTATCATATGAATCAATAATTAATTATTCACAAATAATATTACAGAATCACATTTATGACAACCAGACCATTCCCAAGAAAGAGTGGGCTTTCCAATAAGGATTTCTCCTTACTGGCGCGCAATTAGATGACCAAACCTCTCTTTAGACAGAACTTTCTAGATATTGCCAATAATGTTATCTAATAATATTATTCAAATAATATGAATTATTGATCTGATAATGAAAAATACTGTGTAGTGACAATTATTGAAACAACAGTAATATAAAATATCAACGCAGCAATTATTGAATCAATAAAATAAAATACTGAACAGTAATTACTGTAACCATTATTGAGTAGTGCCATCTTATGTAAGAATCAATAATTGGTGCAATACAGTGTGCTACTGTGCAACAACGCTTATTACTGTGTTTTAACCACCGGGTATTCCAACAATATTAACGGTAACAACTACGCCATTATTTGTAAAAACTTAAATTTGTCATTTTCTTCATCCGACAGTTATTCTGTTATGGGGCCCACAAATAGCTGCGCCGTCGTACGAATATTCCCCGACAGAAAGAATATTCCACGACCAAACGAATATTCCCCGACAACAATGATTATTTTATAACCACTTGTGTATTTTGAAAAATTTTCACATTTCACCCATAACTTTAACTTTTTATCAATTTAACCATTTACTGAATTGTAATTATAAGAAAAATTGAATACTTTTATTTCATAAAATTCGGGGTCTTACAATCTCCCCTCCTTATGAAATTTCGTCCTCGAAATTTACGTACCTGATATTTCAAAGAATTGAGAATACATTCCTTTCATTTCAGATTCCATCTTCCCTGTCATCATAATTTCTCCATTGCTCATCTCCTGTATTTCATATATCATTCTAGAATACAGCTTCAAAACAAGGGTTAATTTAACAAATTAACATATCACATAATATCCCGATATTATGACTGACCAACAAATAAGCTTAGGTAGGACACACTAGCGAAAGATTTACTTATCTCTCCCCTCCTAGTTATATTTTCCGATCTCCGCCAGAGATCATATCCCTAAGCTCTGATACCAAAATGTAACTCTGGACACCAACTTGTGTCAGCACCTTACATTGATACCTATCAGTTTGCCACCGCAGAACGGCGTCCCCTACGGAGAGTCTGGCTTCGGTGCATCCCACATCAACAGGAAGTTACCAGCGAGAGGCTCGGGGCTCTTTACTTATAGCTCTGATACCAAAATGTAACGACCCCAAAATAGGTCCATTCCATCCAACCTATTCTGAGTCGCCAAATACATGGTACAGAAAATAACTACAACTTTATTACAACAATTGTCGTGCAAAATACAACAACACATATGCTGTGAGTTTGGATACAAATATATACCAAATGTGACATTGGACACCATCATGTATCAGCACCTCACAAAGGTACCTTACATAAAGGTACAGTCAAAAACTGTTTTAGAAACTAGAATCTTTGGGAAGTGCTCAAGGAAACCTTCGTACATGGGAGGCCATGCTTCTAGGTTATGATAGATATCATATGGCCACAGAATTATCCTTGGTTTACCCAATAGACCCCAAAGAAAAACGAGAAGATTACTATCATATTCTTCCCAACGGTGAGTCTTCTCTTGACTTATCATTATCTCCACTGTCTCTAATTGAGAATTATACTTCAAACAAATACCAAGATTATATAGGTAGTGCTCGTATATATACTCTGCAAGTGGATGAGCACATCCCTGTCTTATGATGACACGAGATTGTATGTCGTTAGACATCTTGTATGATAGTGGTAAACCATCCTTCCAACGTTGGGTACACCTTACCCTATTGGATTCACCAAATATAACTACTAAATGAACTTTTCTATACTGCTTCGGGAGAACGTCCACAGCTAGAGACCACCGTTCTATTTCCCCGTTACCCTCGCTCGACCTAGCTACACTCTTATTACCTGAAAGGAATTGTGAAGCAAAAGAGTGAGCACAACTAGCTCAGTAAAGAATATCATGACTAAAGATAATTAAATTATCAATAGCCTTCATCAATAATAAATCAGAGATTTAGAACATATGGTAAATGATAAAAATTTCAACCATAGTTGCAGCGGAACGAGCAATCCATTAGAAGAGTCAAATAGACTATAAAGTCTATTATCTTCTCCATGTTAAAAATCCACCAACAATGTTTTATCCATGTAACATCACTCAACAGTTCCTTTCCACAATCATATGAATAACTCATAATCATAATTGTGACTATAAATTTTTCTTCGCACCCAGGACGAAGAATATTTTCATCACCTGTCTTTACCTGAAACATCAAAGATCATGGTTATACCAAATCACAATTCCTGTTTATAATCATACTAACAAATCCATCTTTGCACTACGGGCCAAAGATATTCATCAACAAACCATCTTTGCATTACGGGCCAAAGATATTCATCAACAAACCATCTTTGCACTACGGGCCAAAGATATTCAACAACAGTTCATCTTTGCACTACAGGCCAAAGATATTCATCAACAGGCCATCTTTGCACTACATGCCAAAGATATTCATCAACAATTCATATTTGCACTACAGGCCAAATATATTCATATCTCAAAGAAATATATAATCATTTCAGAATTTATATAAACAATAATTATAACCATGTTGATCAATTCACCTTTGCACTTAAGCTTAAGATATTCAATTATAAATTCAATGGTCATGATCATACCAGTCACAATTCAACTTTGCACTACTGGCCAAAGAGAACCCATAGTCATGATCATACCAATAATTTACCCATCTTTACACTCAAGCGAAAGAGAATTTCAACATCAAGGTTATAAAAATGTTATATATGATAATAAAAACAATATGATCAACATATAGATTTAATCTCAAGAGTAATATTCATAAATCAACTATAATTTGGTTAGAAAAAGAAACCAATTTTGTCGTGAATAGTAACTCGTGAATAGTAACTCATGAATAGTAACTCATGAATAGTAACTCGTGAATAGTAATCCTGACATGAAAAAGGTAGAAATTCCATAATAATATACATATCAATATTTCGGTATAATGATATTGAAAGAATAATATTCTTAAGCTTATAAACAATTTATTTAAATTGTTTACACTTTACTAATTAATGCATTTAATCATCATAAAATGTCAACTCTTAAGATTTCATCATCAATAACCAAAACCCTCATCAAAAATCTGCATATACCTCATATATAGGATTCTCAAGCCATAAAATCCTATTTTCTAATTTTCTTACTTCACATAACATATTTAATTCATTTTCTCATAACTAGACTATTTTCATGAAAAATACCAAATCCGTTCCAAAAATATTTTTTTTCTGGAATTTAGCATAATATAGTCCCATAGTGAACATATATTTTTCTCAGAATTTTTAAAAGTCATTTACTATTTTTCATATGGCCAAAATAACCGAATATTTAGACATTTATCAAAAATTGTACTTTTGTCTAAAAAATCTGAAATTTACAGAGTATACTTCTATCATATACATGTACTCCCAATAAAAATTTCATCAATTTTGGAGTTAACCACAAGGAATTATAAGTTGTTACTTCTAAAATAGTCTTTTCTCATAAAATTCATAACTCTCAATCTATACATCCAAAAATCACCATTTTTGGACACAATCAAGAAAACTCATCAAAATATCATTTCAAATTTTTCCAGAATTTTTGAAGATCAGAAAAATTATGAAATTGAAAATCATAACAACCCTTAAAATCCCGTAATATCCCTTACTATCCCTTACTATCCCTTACCTCAAAAGAGCAGTACTTCTGATCGGTATAAGGCTGAAGGAAACTTGCACTGATGAATAGAAACTCACAGAGTATCTAAATACTCACAAAATATACTCAATAATCTAGAGAGAGAAAGGGAGAAAACTTATGTTTCTGGTGTGATTTTCAATTCTAACTTAGCCCTCTATTTATAGAAAAATTTTGGTAGGTTTGACCTGCAACCTGATGGCTTTACCTGCTACTATTCCCACCCACCACATTTGAAATATAATTCAGCACATTTCTTCACCAACCACAAGTGGGGCCCACCAATTCTAAAATTTTCCACCAATATGATTAACTCCAAAAATTTAACAATTTCTGAACCAGTCATCTCGTAAAATTCATAACAAATCATATGTTCATTTTTAACGGTTCAAAATTTGTGGACATATACTCAACTTATATATGTATAACATATCCAAATATTACCACGATCCAACGGTCGGATTAAAAATTATAACCATCGCAAAGTATCTTAAAAACCCTAATTTGATTTTCAATACCTCCGTTCTGACAAAAATACAGATAAAACACCTCAACATTAACTCCTTCATTTTCAACCACAAAAATATATCCCTCATTTATATCCACATAAAATAAATATTTCCTTATCATATAAATCAATAATTAATTATTCACAAATAATATTATAGAATCACATTTATGACAACCAGGCCGTTCCCAGGAAAGAGGGGGCTTTCTAATAAGAATTTTTCCTTACTGGCGCGCAATTAGGTGACCAAACCTCTCCTTAGACAGAACTTTCTAGACATTGCCAATAATGTTATCTAATAATATTATTCAAATAATATGAATTATTGATCTGATAATGGAAAATACTGTGCAGCAACAATTATTGAAACAACAATAATATAAAATATCAATGCAGCAATTATTGAATCAATAATAAAATATTGAACAGTAATTACTGTAACAATTATTGAGTAGTGCCTTCTTACGTAAGAATCAATAATTTCAAAAATACTATGCAATACCGTGTGCTACTGTGCAATAACGCGTATTACTGTATTTTAACCACCGGGTATTCCAACAGTGTTAACGGTAACAACTACGCCATTATTTGTAAAAACTCAAATTTGTCGTTTTCTTCATCCGACAGTTATTCTGTTATGGGGCCCACAAATAGCTGCACCGTCGTACGAATATTCCTCGACAGAAAGAATATTCCACGACCAAACGAATATTCCCCGACAACAATGATTATTTTATAACCACTTGTGTATTTTGAAAAATTTTCACATTTCACCCATAACTTTAACTTTTTATCAATTTAACCATTTACTGAATTGTAATTATAAGAAAAATTGAATACTTTTATTTCATAAAATTCGGGGTCTTACAGTTACTATTCACGAGTTACTATTCACGACAAAATTGGTTTCTTTTTCTAACCAAATTATAGTTGATTTATGAATATTACTCTTGAGATTAAATCTATATGTTGATTATATTGATTTTATTATCATATATAACATTTTTATAACCCTAATGATGATATTTCTCTTTGACTTGAGTGTAAAGATGGGTAAATTTTTGGTATGATCATTACTATGGGTTCTCTTTGGCCAGTAGTGCAAAGTTGAATTGTTGACTAGTATAATCATGACCATTGAATTTATAATTGAATATCTTTAGCTTAAGTGCAAAGGTGAAATGATCAACATGGTTATAATTATTGTTTATATAAATTCTGAAATGATTATATATTACTTTGAGATATTAATATCTTTGGCCTGTAGTGCAAAGATGAAATATTGATGAATATCTTTGGCCTGTAGTGCAAAGATGAATTGTTGATGAATATCTTTGGCCCGTAGTGCAATGATGATATGTTGTTGAATATCTTTGGCCAGTAGTGCAAAGATGAACAGATGTTGAGATAAACATGACCAACTGGTGATACAAATGAATATCTTTGGCCGTAGTGCAAAGATGAAGTTATTAGTATGATTATGAACAGGAAATGTGATTTGGTGTAACCATGATCTTTGATGTTTCAGGTAAAGATAGGTGATGAAAATTATCTTCGTCCTGGATGAGAAGATGAATTTAGAACTACAGTTATGATTATGAGTTATTCATATGATTGTGGACCAGAATTGTTGATTGATGTTACAGGGATAAAACATTGTTGATGGATTTTTAACATGGAGAAGATAATAGACTTTATAGTCTATTTGACTCTTCTAATGGATTGCTCGTTCCGCTGCAACTATGGATGAAATTTTTATCATTTACCATATGTTCTAAATCTCTGATTTATTATTGATGAAGGCTATTGATAATTTAATTATCTTTAGTCATGATATTCTTTACTGAGCTAGTTGTGCTCACCCTTTTGCTTCACAATTTCTTTCAGGTAATAAGAGTGTAGCTGGGTCGAGCGAGGGTAACGGGGAAATAGAACGGTTGTCTCTAGCTGTGGATGTTCTCCCGAAGCAGTATAGAAAAGTTCATTTAGTAATTATATTTGGTGAATCCAATAGGGTAAGGTGTACCCAACGTTGGAAGGGTGGTTTGCCACTATCATACAAAATGTCTAACGACATACAACCTCGTGTCATCATAAGACAGGGATGTGCTTATCCACTTGCTGAGTATATACACGAGCACTACCTATATAATCTTGGTGTTTGTTTAAAGTATAATTCTCAATTAGAGACAGTAGAGATAATGATATGTCAAGAGAAGACTCACCATTGGGAAGAATATGATAGTAATCTTCTCGTTTTTCTTTGGGGTCTATTGGGTCAACCAAAGATAATTTTGTGGCCATATGATATCTATCATAACCTAGACGCATGGCCTCCCATGTACGAAGGTTTCCTTAAGCACTTCCCAAAGATTCTAATTTCTAAAACAATTTTTGACTATACCTTTATGTAAGGTGTCATTGTGAGGTGATGTCCACGATTGGAACATGAGTCACATTTGGTATATATTTGTATCCAAATTCACAGCATATGTGTTGTTGTATTTTGCACGACAATTGTTGTAATAAAGTTATAGTTGTTTTCTGTACCATGTATTTGGCGACTCAGAATAGGTTGGATGGAATTGACCTATTTTGGGGGCGTTACATTTGGTATCAGAGCTTAGGGATATGATCTCTGGCGGAGATCGGGGAATAGAACTAGGAGGGGAGAGATGAGTAAATCCTTCGCTAGTGTGTCCTACCTAAGCTTATTTTTTGGTCAGTCATAATATTGGGATATTATGTGATATGTTAATTTGTTTAATTAACCCTTGTTTTATGACAGTATTTGAGAATGGCAGCTGAGAATGCTAACAATGGAGTGAATGAGACTGTGGGGATACCTCTAATCACTAACCGTGATAATGTGATGTCAGACGAAGAAGGAATTAGAGATATCCATGTGGTGAGTGAAGAATTGATAGTTACACCCGAGATAGTCGCAGAGGTAACAGCTGATATTGAGGAAGAAGAGGAAGAAGAAGTGCCAGAGGAGAGTTTATTAGAGGTATTATATGATCAAAATGTAGAATTTCAAAATCGTATTCATGAGTTAGAAGAGCAGGCAGAAGAACGACAGGCGGTCGTGGAACAAAAGGATGCAACAATTCAAGCTTGTGTTACCCGATATGTGATGCTTGAACAGAAGCATTCTTTGGCAGAGTATAAGATGATAAAAATAGAATCTGAGCTGAGAAAAGAAAAAATTGAACGAGTGAGAATAAGTGATGCATGGGCAAAAGCCGCACGACACGTGGATATTGTGGAAAGAGATGTTCGATCTAAGAAGGCTAAAATAGATGATATGAATTTCTCTTTTTGGAAAGCAATTGGGAGAACCCAACATCGAGTTTTGAATTACCCTGTACATAGCGGTCAACCTGAATCCGATATGGATCGAAGATTGATGATTCAGATCATGAATGAGGAGTACGAAGAGGCAGTTAAGGGAGGAATATGTCCTATAGAAAGGTATATTCCAACGGTAATGATGACGCCAAATGCTGCTCCAGACAAGTCAAAGCCGAGTAGTTCGAGGGATGGCGGTTGTCATGACTTCCCAACAAATGAGGAACCCAAATGAAGTTATCATGGGAGAAGAGCAATGGAGAAATCATGATGATCTGAGAGATAGAATCTGAAATGGAAACAAGGTATTCTCAACTCTTCGAAATACCAGGTATGTAAATTTCGGGGACGAAATTTCATAAGGAGGGGAGATTGTAAGACCCCGAATTTTATGAAATAAAAGTATGCAATTTTTCTTATAATTACTATTCAGTAAATAGTTAAATTGATAAAAGTTTAAAGTTATGGGTGAAATATGAATTTTTTTTCAAAATAAGCAAGTGGTTATAAAATAATCATTGTTGTCGGGGAATATTCGTTTGGTCGTAGAATATTCTTTCTGTCGGAGAATATTCGTACGACGGCGCAGCTATTTGTGGGCCCCATAACGAATAACTGTCGGGTGAAGGAAAACGACAAATTTGAGTTTTTACAAATAACGGCGTAGTTGTTACCGTTAACACTGTTGGAATACCCGGTGGTTAAAATACAGTAGCACACGGTATTGTACCAATTATTGATTCTTACGTAAGAAGGCATTACTCAATAATTGTTACAGTAGTTACTGTTCAATATTTTATTTTATTGATTCAATAATTGCTGCGTTGATATTTTATATTATTGTTGTTTCAATAATTGTTGCTGCACAGTATTTTCTATTATCAGATCAATAATTCATATTATTTAAATAATATTATTAGATAGCATTATTGTCAATGTCTAGAAAGTTCTGTCTAAGGAGAGGTTTGGTCATCTAATTGCGCGCCAGTAAGAATTTCTCCTTACTGGCGCGCAATTAGATGACCAAACCTCTCCTTAGACAGAACTTTCTAGACATTGACAATAATGCTATCTAATAATATTATTTAAATAATATGAATTATTGATCTGATAATGGAAAATACTGTGCAGCAACAATTATTGAAACAACAATAATATAAAATATCAACGCAGCAATTATTGAATCAATAAAATAAAATATTGAACAATAACTACTGTAACAATTATTGAGTAGTGCCTTCTTACGTAAGAATCAATAATTGGTGCAATACCGTGTGCTACCGTATTTTAACCACCGGGTATTCCAACAGTATTAACGGTAACAACTACGCCGTTATTTATAAATAACTTATACTTGTCGTTTTTTTCATCCAATCGCTTTCCGTTATGGGGCCCACACAAGGCTGCGCCGTCGTACGAATATTCCCCGACAGCAAGAATATTCCACGACCAAACGAATATTCCCCGACAAAATGAATATTTTATAACCACTTACTTATTTTGCAAAATTTACACATTTCACCCATAACCAAAGTATTATATCAAATTAACCCCTTATTATTCACAATAATATTTTGAGAAAATTTGATTTTATTCATTAATAAGTTGGGGTCTTACAACCTCCCCTCCTTATGAAATTTCGTCCTCGAAATTGACGTACTTACCTGATGTTTCAAAAAGGTGAGGATACCTCGCTTTCATTTCTGATCCAACTCCCAGGTCATTTCTTCAATAGCATGGTTTTTTCACAAAACCTTAACTTGTGGTATAACCTTCGTGCGTAGGACATGGTCTTTTCTATCCAAGATCTTATCAGGTACCTCCTCGTACGTTAAATCTTCAGCTATCTCGTCTAGTTCTAACTCAATAATGTGGTTCGGGTCTTTAACATATTTACGAAGCATAGATATATGAAAAATATTATGAACACGAGACATGCTTGGAGGTAATGCGAGTCTACATGCCACATTTCCTATTCGCTCAAGAATCTCAAATGGACCAACAAATCTTGGATTGAGCTTTCCTCTCTTCCCAAATCTTGTAACTCCCTTCCATGGTGCAACACGTAACAATACATGATCCCCAATATTAAATTCCACGTCCTTCCGATGAAGATCCGTATAACTCTTTTGTCGATTCTGTGCCGTTTGTATACGTTGTCGAATCGTTTGGATCTTCTCTGTAGTCATGCGTACCAACTCTGGTCCCAACAATGTTGCTTCACCCACCTCGTCCCAGCATACTGGAGAATGACATTTTCTTCCATACAACGCCTCGAATGGAGCCACAACTATGCTCGCCTGATAACTGTTGTTGTAGGAGAATTCCACCAATGGTAGGTACTTATCCCAATTACCTTTGAGATCTAGGACACAAAGTCTTAATAGATCTTCAAGAGTTTGAATAGTCCTCTCTGATTGTCCGTCCGTTTGAGGATGGTATGCCGAACTGAATCGTAAATCCGTGCCCATAGCTTTCTGCAAGCTAACCCAAAATCGTGAAGTGAATCTTGGGTCACGATCCGAAACTATGGATACTGGCATGCCATGCAATCTCACAATCTCGTTCACGTACATACTAGCAAGACGTTCAAGGGAATAAGTCTCACGTATCGGCAAGAAATGAGCGGACTTGGTTAATCTATCAACAATAACCCAAATCGCATCTATGCCTTGAGAAACATTGGGAAGACCCGTAACAAAATCCATAGTAATGTGTTCCCACTTCCATTTCAGAATCTCAAGTGGTTGCAATAGACCCTTTGGTACTTGATGCTCCGCTTTTACACGTTGACAAGTTAAACATCTCGAGATAAACTTTGCGATCTCTCTTTTCATATTGCTCCACCAAAATGTATGTCGAATATCGTGATACATTTTGGTACTCCCAAGATGAATTGCAAACGGTGTGTTATGTGTCTCCATCATTATTCTATGCTTCAAGTCAAAATCGTTAGGAACACAAAGTTTGGAGTTGAATCGAAGTATTCCTTCTTCATCGATTCTTGCTTCTGAAATAGCACCTTCTTGCACTTTCTTCTTCATACGCATCAACTCCATGTCCGTAGCTTGAGCAGCTTTAACTTTATCGATTAAAGTCGGTTCTACTCGTATATTTGATATCATCATGTGGGTACTTGGAGCCTTCATCTCTATCTCCATCCTTTGCAAGTCATACAAAATGGGCCTTTGTGTTAACAACATTGCACTCGTACCCGCATATGATCTTCTACTCAATGCGTCAGCTACTACGTTTGCTTTTTCAGGATGATATTGGATGGTATGATCGTAATCTTTCAACAGCTCGAGCCAACGTCGCTGCCGCATGTTGAGTTCCTTTTGGGTGAAGAAATATTTAAGGCTTTTATGATCTGTATAGATCTCCACTTTCTCCCCATACAGGTAGTGTCTCCAGATCTTCAACGCAAAAACGACTGCTGCCAACTCCAAATCATGAGTAAGATAATTCCTCTCATATTCTTTGAGATGTCGTGAGGCATAGACTATGACTTTTCCATATTGCATGAGAACACATCCTAACCCTTTGCCTGAAGCATCGCTATAGATAACAAATACATCCGAGCCAGATGGTATTGTCAGAATAGGTGCCGAAATGAGTCTCCTCTTGAGTTCTTGGAAACTCTTCTCGCATTCCTCACTCCATACGAATTTTGTATCTTTCCGAGTCAGCTGAGTTAACGGAGTAGCGATTCGAGAAAATCCTTTCACAAATCTTCGATAATAACCAGCTAAGCCCAGAAAGCTACGTACTTCGATTACTGACTTAGGTTGCTCTCAACTGTGACTCATATCACAATCTTGGATAGTACGACACAATGACACATATCAGTTTACTACTGCACGAATATGGCGTCCCCTACGGAGAGTTTGGCTTCAGTGCATTCCGCAAAGGAAGTCACCAGATAAAGGCTCGGGTACAAACTTCTACAGTTACGTTTTTAACTCCCGAAGTTCAATAGGAGCCATTTGATATGAGATTTTAGAAGTGGGTTTTGTACCGGATTCAAAGATGATACAAAATTTAATATCACGCTCTGGAGGTAGGCCAAGAAATTCTTCAAGAAATACATCGGGAAATTCTCTAACAATAGAAATATTATTCAAATCTGGCTTGTCTTTGTTCAAATCCATAACATGGGCTAAGAAAGCTTGACATCCGTTTTTCAATAAACGAATAGCTTTGTGGCTTAATACGACAATGACTGATTTTAGTGGTTTAGTAGTTTGAATTCGTATGACAGGTTGGTTAGGAATATAAAAACTAACAACCTTACGAAAACAATCAATTTTAGCATGATGAGTGGTTAACCAATCAATTCCTAAAATCACATCAAAAGCAAGTATCTTTAAAAAGATAAGATCAATAGGTAATGTGATAGTGCCAACTTGGATCATACAAGATTTATAAACTGTAGATGTAACGAAGGTTTCACCCAACGGAGTTTCAACAGATAAGTCAAAGTCCAATTTCTCCGGAGTAAAGTTTAAACGTTGAGCACAAGCAGGAGAGATAAAAGAATGGGTAGAACCGGTATCTAGTAAAGTATAAACTTCGCAAGAATTCAAGATTAGCTTACCCGTGATCACCTCGTTCGGGTTTCTCACGTTTTGGCCAGTAACGACAAACGCTCTTCCAGGAACCGCTGATTTTGACTTATCCGGGACAGCTTTTGGAGTCACCATCCCCGCTGAACTTGGTTTTACTACAGAACACTCTCGAGCTATGTGACCCTCCTTTACACAGTTATAACATACCTTGGATTGTTGTGGGCAATTTGGGCTAATATGTCCCTCTTTCCCACATTTGTAACATACGACTGGCGGTCGTTCTCCTCCCCTAGAAACAGTTGATGTTTGTGCTGACATCTTCACGTTATCATTGTTGTACCTTCTCTTCTTGAAATCTCCTCCCGACTCGCTCCTTCTATTATCACGACTATGATTACCACCAGAGTGGTTACCGCTTTTGTCCGAATGTTTTCCTCCCTGCTGATTTTCATTGCTTCGATGACTGCCGCCACCGGTGTGACCCTGGTTGTGGTCCCTCGGTTGCACATACTTATTATCTCGCTCCAATAATTGAGCACTGTTTACAACATCTGAATATAAAGAAAATTTATGAGAGATAAGATATTGTCGAATCTCTGGTTTTAGACCTCTCAGAAACATCCTTGTCATTCGTTCCTCATTTTCGACCAAATGAGGTGCAAACCTGGATAACTCTTCAAACTTCGCCTCGTACTGGGACACCGTCATGTTATTTTGTTCCAGTCTGATAAACTCCACCTTCTTCATATGACGAATACTTTCAGGAAAGTACTTGTCATTGAACAGTTTTTGAAATGTTTCCCAGGACATGTTGAGTGCGTCAGGCTGGGTACGCTTCACAGACTCCCACCAGTAGTCTGCCTCACCGCGGAACATAAAGGTGGCGAATGGAACCTTCTGTTCCTCCGTGCATCCCAAGACATCGAATATCTTGGTAATTTGCTTGACCCACGTTTCCGCCATGATCGGATCCGGCTTTCTCTTAAATTCTGGTGGTCCTAATTCTTTGAACTGCTTGGCTGTGACAAACCGTGCACTGTTATCATTTCCACCCGTATTCTGCACACGAGTCTCCCTCGTCTGATTTTGTATAAACTGTAAAAAGCTCCTAAACATTCCATCATTCATTGTTTGCTCGGTAACGTTGTTTACAGGAGGAATATTGCCTTCCTGTTGCACGTTCCCCTAGGTGGTGATCAAAGGTGTCTCCACGGTCTGATTTACTCTATTATTAACGTTCTCAGCTGCCATTCTTAAATACTGCCATAAAACAAGGGTTAATAGTCATGTCATATATTATCCCTATACTCTGACCGACCAAATAAACACCAAATAAACTTAGTCAGGTCATACTAGCGAAGGAATTCCCCGTCTCTCCCCTCCTAGTTCTTGTCTCACATCTCAGCCAGGGATCATATCCCTAAGCTCTGATACCAACTGTAACTCTCGACACCAACCTATGTCAGCACCTTACATTGATACCTATCAGTTTGTCACCGCAGAACGGCGTCCCCTACGGAGAGTCTGGCTTCGGTGCATCCCCCATCAACAGGAAGTCACCAGCGAGAGGCTCGGGGCTCTTTACTTATAGCTATGATACCAACTGTGACGCCCCCAAAATAGGTATACAACACCCATTCGGAGTCGCCAAATACATGGTACAGAATGTAAACTACAACTTCAATAATACAATTGTCGTACAAAATACGACAACACATACTGTGAGTTTAAATACAAATATTGTCTTCTGGACAATATCCACACTCAAATAAATCCTCATTACAATTATTCAAACACTATTTTACAGAAATAGTGAGGACTGCTAAAACATCTTTCTAGAACCATCACTCCATACCCCGACTAGATCCTGCTATGTTCTCACCTCCTGAGAAGAAAAATGGAATAAAAAGAAAAAGGGTGAGCTCAACTAGCCCAGTAAAGAATATTATGACTAAGATAATATACAACAAATTATCGTTAGTCTTCAACAGGAAAAAATCTGATAGAATATAATCGATAACAAGTTTTAGATCAACAACTGCAGCGAAAATAACAAACCATTAGTAGAGTCAAGTAGAGAAAGAATTCTACTATCTTCTAAGATTTAAAAGTCCATCATCAATATTTTATCCATGTAACATCAATTAATAATCATCTTTATCCAAATATTCATCTTTGCACTACAGGGCAAAGATATTCATTTGTATCACCTGTCAGTCATGTTCATCTCAACACCTGTTCATCTTTGCACTACAGGCCAAAGATATTCATCAAGTAATCATACATCTTTGCACTACAGGCCAAAGATATTCAGTAATATCATCATTTAGGACTGAGAATGATGAAAAATATCTTAAAGAGAACGAATCCAGTGAGACAGAAGGACAAATAGTAGGGATTCGTATAACAGTTTATCCAAGATCAATAATACTTCATAATAATCAATTGTGAAGCAGAATTCAAAAATAAAGATCAAAACATAGATACAATCAAAGATAGTAACCATAATAGACATCTTGGACAAAAAGGAAAAATTTTATTTTTCGGTGAATAGTGCCGTATTCGTGAATAGTGCCGTATACGTGAATAGTGCCGTATACGTGAATAGTAACTCCGACACAAAAAATTCCAAATTTGATAAAAACTTATATCAATATTTCAGCGTAATGATATTGAAGAAAATAATATCATTAAGAAGAAAATAATATCCCTTACCTCAAAATATCAGTACTTCTGGTCGGAATACCGGTATAAGGCTGAAAAAAACTTGCTCTGATGAATAGAAACTCTCAAAGCATCTAAATACTCACAAAATACACTCAATAATCTAGAGAGAGAAAGAGAGAAAACTTGTTTCTGGTGTACTTTTTAATTCTAACTTAGCCCTCTATTTATAGGAAAATGTTAGCACGCCGAAGCAGACTTAACCTGCAAACTGATGGCTTTACCTGCTACTATTCCCACCCACCACATTTAAATAAAAATCTCAGCACATTTCTTCACCAACCAAGAGTGGGGCCCACCAATTCTAGAATTTTCCATCAAAATGATAAACTCCAAAAATTCAAAAATTTCTGAACTAGTCACCTCGTAAAATTCATAATAAATCATACGTTCATTTTTAACGGTTCAAAATTTGTGGACATATACTCAACTTATATATGTATAACATATCCAAAAATTACCACGATCCAACGGTCGGATTTATAACCCCCGCAAAATATCTCAAAAACCCTGATTTTTAATACCTCCATTCCGACAAAAATACTGATAAAAACCTCAACATTAACTCCTTCATTTTTAACCACAAAAATATATCCCTCATTTATATCCACATAGAATAAATATTTCCTTATCATATGAATCAATAATTAATTATTCATAAATAATATTACAGAATCACATTTATGACAGCCAGACCATTCCCAGGAAAGAGGGGGCTTTCCAATAAGGATTTCTCCTTACTGGCGCGCAATTAGATGACCAAACCTCTCCTTAGACAGAACTTTCTAGACATTGCCAATAATGTTATCTAATAATATTATTCAAATAATATGAATTATTGATCTGATAATGGAAAATACTGTGCAGCAACAATTATTGAAACAACAATAATATAAAATATCAACGCAGCAATTATTGAATCAATAAAATAAAATATTGAACAATAACTACTGTAACAATTATTGAGTAGTGCCTTCTTACGTAAGAATCAATAATTGGTGCAATACCGTGTGCTACCGTATTTTAACCACCGGGTATTCCAACAGTATTAACGGTAACAACTACGCTATTATTTATAAATAACTTATACTTGTCGTTTTCTTCATCCAATCGCTTTCCGTTATGGGGCCCATAAAAGACTGCACCGTCGTACGAATATTCCCCGACAGAAAGAATATTCTACGACCAAACGAATATTCCCCGACAACAATGAATATTTTATAACTACCTGCTTATTTGAAATATTTGTGCATTTTACCCATAACTAACCTCATTAATCAATTTAACCCTTACTATTTCAAAATAATAAATAGAGGGAATTTAAATTTTATTTATTAATAATTTGGGGTCTTACATATATTGGAACCAATAATTTTATACACTATAAGAACACTTCTTACCATTAGGGTATCAAGGGTATCATATTTATTCAGTAAAGTAAGTTTTATATTTTTAAATTTTATTAAAAAGATAAAATAGACGCATTGTTATTTAACATTTAGATATAATATAAAAAATTAAGTTAATTTTTATTTTATTTTGAGAATCTATATTATCATATTTATTCAGTAAAGTAAGTTATTAACCTTTGTTACAAATAAAAAGGCGCAAATTTTTCCTACTAAAAATAGAGGTAAATAAAGGAATAGTTAAATCGGATTCGGTTAGTATGGTATTTATTTTTTGGTAAATTGGTCAATTGATCAATAGAATATTGGCACACATAGAGTTTTGCCTGCGTGTCAGTACTCTATTGACCAATTGACCTACTTACCTAAAAATGAAGTTCATGCTAACCAATTCCAGTTAAATCAATGAGAGAATTCACGTTCAATCATTTCCACGCGGTCGTCACAGATAAGGCTGTAAAATGAGCAAATAGTTCGGACTCGATTCGTACTCGCTCGAATAAAAATTCGATTTAAGCTCAATTCGAAATATAAATGAGTCAAATATTAGCACGTTTTAAAATTCGATAAATTACTCGAACCTACTAAAATTGTAATTTTTTATTGATACTCGAATCATATTCGTTCGAAAAGTTCAAACTGCTCGAGCTCGATTAGGAATTGTGCTCGATTCGATAGTTAAATGAGCCTTAATCAAATTTTATTTTATAATCAATAAATTTTATGAACTAAATTTGAACAACTCAATACTGGATATTCGTTTACATCCTTAGTCACAGACCCTACAACTGCAGCCTGCAGGTTAACCTCCGTGGGGAATGCCTCTACGTGTCAGACATGGGTTCTGAAGGTTTTGAACGACGATCACGGAGCGCATTTACGAAATTACCCATCTGAAATCTGAATGTTCTCCCGTTTGTAAAATTTAACACCGTGAATGTGGTAGCTTCATCTTAATTTGCAGTTTGCTCATTAATTATCAGGTTGGGGCCGTCAGTCACTTATTGGACTCATATCTGAATCAATGCTATTTTATCTGAATGGTAAGGCTTATTTCATTTCCAACTTCGTTCATTTTCACCTGACTTTATCCCAGTCGATCCCAGCCAGCTTCGCTCGCCTCTCATGTCCTCCGTCGTAGCTGCATGTCCCTCTTCTCTCTCCATTCTCTTTTCTCTTCGATATGTTTTCTCCTCTATCTCCTTTTTCTGTCCTATGAAATAGATATTTGTTTTTTATGGTAATTTTTCTTCTTCTGCTCTTCTGCTGCTCCTTACAATTTGGTAAGAGATCTAATCTCAGTTTATTTATTTGTAATTTCTTCTCTTTGTTCATTCTTAATCAAATCTGATTTTGGTTATTTGTGGTGAATTTGGTGCTCAATCAATTTTGATTTTGGATATATGTGCACCACATATTTGATGTATTGACGCTATGAACGTTAGAATAGTAAGTTACCAACGAACGATACAGATTTTTACTTATACAAACCGATAGCACATTTGTATATATATAAAGTAGAGAGAATGAAATATATGAGAAAGGGGCCATTTGCTGCCCCCCTGACGCATAACCCCTAACCATGTTATACTCTCCACCTACAGACAAAATCTTCCTTCTGCAAACCTGATAGATCCCAACTCCCAAGAGTAGCAAGTGAGAAACAGATTTCAGATATAGAGAAAAGTCTGTAAAAACTAAACACAGTCACTGAGGCAGCCCAGGAGAAAGAGTGAGAACAAGAAGAAAATCTATATAACGAACAAATGGGAAAAGGGTGAGAAAAAATTGAAAGAGTGAAGTAGAGGTCAAATTCTATATTCCTCTGTATTAAACAAAAACATACAAATTCTATTTGCCAGAATATAGTTTTACTTAAAATAGAATCCAAAAACGTTGATGAACCAACTTGAAGGGGTCACACAATGATGCAAACATGCAACCAAAGAGACCTTAACTAAAATAAGTCTACAACAGATCTGTGTGCTTGCATGTGGGCAGTGGGGTGGTTGGGTTTGGGGCCTAACAGCAAGTATCATCAGTAAATCATTACCCCACATTCTTCATCGCGTTCAGTGACAGCATATAGTGTTGAGCAAGAGCACTGGTATCATTTCTGATGTTGTCTGCGCCATGTGTTGCATCATTCATCTCCTCTTTCTGTTTTTCAATCTGCTGGTTGTAAATTGTAATCCTCTAAAGACGAGCAAATTTCCTCCTACAAGCACATTGGAAGAAGTTGGTTAATGGCAGCTCAAACTTTTTTTTTTAAATGGCAGCTAAAGTTAGTTTTATTTTCCTTCAACAAAATTAACAAGGCCAGTCACTAACTATAACTATGTCTCAGATATTGATGTTACCTTGAAGTCATCAATCAGTGCAAAATTTGGATAGAATGGTAAAATATCTTCAATTTTTAGCAGCCCATCAGTTTCATTGAGAAATGCTATTGCCTTCCGAATAATCTCCCTTTTAGTTCCTTTTTCCTGCTCAACAACATGCTTGGCAACCATAAGCCACAACTTCTTCAAGTCTTCATCATCTTCGACCTTATCAGCTTTGGCCATAGCAAGCTCGGATCAACCTAGTCATCATAGATGTAAAGTCAGACGTAATGCCAACATAGACGTGACATCAGATTCAGTGGTCAGTTTCCTAATCACTAGTGGAGTTTTTATATCCTATTAAAAAAAAATTATATGAATCAACTAGTAGTTTTTATATCCTATTAAAAAAAATTGACCGTAGGGTCCGTTAACAAATTTTCTAGTAAAGCACATTTATGGTAATCACTTCATTTATAAGTCAGAATGCAACGTCACCATAAGGTTTAGATTATGAAACCTATTCTTCTGGATTGATTGTTTATCCTAATTTGGTTGATCATTACTAATAATAGAATCTCAATATTGCCACTGACATCAATTAATGTATAAGTTTATGTCATGCTTCTATGTTTGTGTTTCTTTTTATGTGACTTTATAATATAGTAGTGTTTGGAAGTTGGCTTATGTTATACTCCCTCCGTTCCTTAATATAGGTCGTTTTAGAGAAATATTTTTGTTCCTTAATATAAGTCGTTTTAGAATTTCAAGTAAGCATTAATTGCTTAGTTTTCAATATTAACCCAAATATTAAATGTAATTTTGGTTCTCTCACTATTTTCTGTCCAATAAATAACAATATCTTATTTCAATACAAGGGTAATATAGACAATTGATATTATAGTTAATGCTATACAATCATTACCTTAATGCTTGTGCATAACTCTAAAACGACCTATATTAAAGAACGGAGAGAGTAATTAGTTATTTTGGCTCTCCAAATGCAGTAGTACTGGCTCAATTTAATTTAGCTACGAGAAAAAATATCACGAAGAAGAGGAATGTTATACAATTTACAATGTGGTTGCACATGATTACATTGGTGAATTGGTTTTTTCAAATTATGGGTTTGATTAGGCAGAAAGTTGTAAGGCAACAATATTCCATTTATAAGTTGAAAGGACACATTACATTGATAGGTCAGTCAATGGAGGTGATAATAATTGTATTGAACAACTTAGGACGAATATGAGTACCTTTCTGTCAATATTTGTTTACTCGGGTGTTAAGATAAACGTCTTCTTCTTCTGATCTGCTTTTGTTTAGCCTCTTCTATGTAAACTTTTGTTCAGCTGCTGCTCTGTTTGGTGAGGCACTATCATTCTGAAATTAAGTGAATTTTGGAACTCTGCTCTGCTTGTATTGTTTGCAATATTGCTCAAACTGTTTTAGAGAGCGTATTCTTTTTGCAGTGTTGGAGTGGAGGGACTGTCAGTTCAATGTCATGGCTGTTTTTGAAATGTTGCAGAAAATGACTCTTGTGGTTGAATTGAATTGAATTGTGTTTTATAACATTATCTTATCTCTGTGTTTCTGTCCTCCATACTAGTCATATGTCCTCATATCTTGAATCTCTTGTACTTTATGAATAATAATAGGGTGAGCATCACATCTTGAATCTCTTGTACTTGATGAAGCTATATATTTGGTACTAACTATATACAAATTTGTTTCTTAGATTGGTTATGACATGAGTTTATTTTTCTTATTCATTTAGTTATGGAGCCAAGAACTCTAAGATTCGGGGAGAGATGCTGGAAAGAATAAGAGAAAGTGGAGTAAAATGGAAGATGAAAAGATACAAATTTGTTTCATGGTATAATGATCTTAGGCAACTGGTCATGATGCCCAAACTACAGCTGATGTACTTGAGGAACTTGATAAAGAAGATGCTAGTCTTGAAGGTGCTGAAGATGGGCTTCGGGATTTGAATTTTGATAGCTCATCCATGTTACATAGCACTAATTCTGATGAGAAATCTTCAAAGAAAAAAAGTAGAGGTATGGATCCAGATGTTGTTTATAGGTTTTCAAGGATGATAGCTAAGGAAACCGCCAAAATGTTTAGTCAAGTAATTTGAAAGGACAATCTGATGGAGCAAAAAAAGAAACTTAACGAGGAACTCTCCAATATTTCTAGAATTTTCAATGTGCGAAGGTATCAAGTTGCGAATAAGATGGCCGATAATGAGAATATAGTGATATTGTTCTTTGTTGCACCATGTGATGAAAAGGATGATCTTGTGCAAATTTTATATACTTCGACATTTAAAAATGTAGTGAATTTAAACTTTTAGACTATGAATGGTAATAATTGCTTTCCTCTCATATGACATATCATGTAATGGTATTATATAGAATCTATTATTACATGAATACTTCAAAAATTATTGTCTCAAAAGTGTGATGTTTGGTTTAAAATTATATGTATACCTTAGCTTGAATAATTGTTTGTTGGTGCATATTATATTACTTTTTGTTTATTTCTATATATGATTTGTATTGGCTTTAAGGCTTTTTTTTAATTTTATTTTTCATGAAGGTGTTTATTTGAATTTAAAATGTACAAAAATATATATAAATTTTTTTTAGTGAAAATGTTGTTTTAATTCTAATTAATTTATTTTTTCATTCATTTTATAAGTTTGGAATATATAATAAACGAAAAAAAAGATTTTACTTTAATGTAATTCATGTAAACCAACCTGCTAAAGTAGAATGTAATATATGATGGAAAAGATGGTCTTACAAGAAAGTAAAACTGCAAACAATAATATTTTCTCAGTTTCACAATTATAAGTACATTTTTTATAATTTGATCTAAAAAGTACATTTGGATATTGGTACTATGGATAAAGTTGAAAATTTAATTTTGAAACAAATAAAATATATAAACCTGTTTTGTAATTTTTTTTGAACACATAAACCAATAGTAATATTTAATTAATAGAAAAATCAGTCAGAAAATAAATGTTTAAACTAGTGATATGAGTAACAACTAATTCTAAAATCCCCTTATAGTTTCCTTTCATTTTGTGAGAGTTTGTTAGTGATTTAGATTAGAATAGTGAACCCAAACTGGCTGCCCCGAAGTGGACTTTCATTTGGAATCATTGCAGAGAATTATACACCACGCGACGCGACGCGAGTACACAACAAATACAAACAACACTAAAATCTGAATGACCAAAAAACAGAATTACGTTAAAAGCTCTATAAATTAATAATGTTGAGACTTGATTTTTTTTATTAATATAATTAGTATTTTTTTATTCGGTAAATATAAATTTAATTACATTAAAATTATTGTATTTTATTGATGTTTATATCATATTTTTTTTATGTAATGTATCATACTTATTAAATTAATGTATCATACATACTTGTGAGGATGATACAATACATTTGAAGCAAATAACGCGAAAGGAAACACTTATAACGTCAACAACTCTTCACAAGTTTTTATTACAATTCAATAATGCAACACTTGAATTTTTGGACGGAATGAGAAAAATTAAGGATGAAATTCAATTAGATTTGAATTTTAAGACAAAACAAACGAGAATAGAATCATATTTTACAAGATTACCCTAGATATGTTTATAATTTAAAAGAATTATAAATTTATGATTTTGATGGGACCATATATTTTTATAATGGCTTTTTTAAAAATTATTATTTATTTAAATTATTAATTTATCCCATTAATCCGAATCGGAACTTAAAAAAAATATTAATTTAACGAGATTATTAATTTATAAAAATTTTACTGTAATACAAGTCTTTCCTCTCAATATAAATACTCTTAAAAAACGACTCGATTTTTTAAATATAGTAATGATACAAAAAGTTGATGACAAAATTTAGGGAGGTGACAATGACCAAAAAATAAGTTTAAACGGTTTTGGGATATGTACATAAGAAAAGTATATTAATCACTCAAGAAATTATTAATATTATTTTTTTCATTACTTTTTAGGACTAAAAAAAATAGCATTTAGATAATAGACCGAGGTGCTGTTTGTTTACATCTGATTGCCTCTTAATAGATTGTCTCTTATTCGCTAAGAGGCATGATGCTGTTTGTTTTGTTTTTTGTTACCTCTGAATGCCTCTTAATCGGTAAGACATAAAATAAAATCTTAATAATTAAGAGGTACCTCTTAATGAAATTTTTTTGATAACTTTTTTTATATAAATATATTCAACAATATTATGCACTCATTTTTATTAAATTGAATATTTAAAATTATTAAATAAAATTTTACCCTTTAAAATGGTAAAATAGTGTCATTAAGAGACGACTTACTTTTTTGTTATCAAACAATTTTTTAGATTCAGACCTCATAACCATTCAGATGATCTAATTTATTAAGACATCATAATCATTCAGATCTTAATTCCCAAATTTATCAAACACAACCTGAGACTTGAATGCGTTATCAATACGCTTAATGGCTAAATAATAACTTCCTCAATTCTTAAATAAGTGTCGTTTAAAATTTTTATACATGGATTCAGAAAATCATTTAATACTATCATTTAATAATTAAAATCTGTGTGAAATTTCATCACTATCTCTTTATGGAAAGTTAAAAACTATTTGTAAGACCCCAACTTTTATAAATAAAGATGAATTTTTTATAAATATCATTTTTGAATATTATGGAGTTAATTTGATATAATGTTATAGTTGTGGGTAATATTTATAAATTTTGCAAAGTACGCAAGTTGTTATATAATATTCGATTGGTCGGGGAATATTCGTTTTAACAGGGAATATTCGTACAACGACTGTAAGACCCCAAATTATTAATAAATGAAATTTAAATTCCCTCTATTTATTATTTTGAAATAGTAAGTGTTAAATTGATTAATGAGGTTAGTTATGGGTAAAATGCGTAAATATTTTAAATAAGCAAGTGGTTATAAAATATTCATTGTTGTCGGGGAATATTCGTTTGGTCGTGGAATATTCTTCCTGTCGGGGAATATTCGTACGACGGCGCAGTCTTTTGTGGGCCCCATAACGGAAAGCGATTGGATGAAGAAAACGACAAGTATATGTTTTTTTATTAATAACGGCGTAGTTGTTACCGTTAATACTGTTGGAATACCCGGTGGTTAAAACACAGTAATACGCGTTGTTACACAGTAGCACACTGTATTGCACCAATTATTGATTCTTACGTAAGAAGGCACTACTCAATAATGGTTACAGTAATTACTGTTCAGTATTTTATTTTATTGATTCAATAATTGCTGCGTTGATATTTTATATTACTATTGTTTCAATAATTGTCACTACACAGTATTTCCCATTATCAGATCAATAATTCATATTATTTGAATAATATTATTAGATAACATTATTGGCAATGTCTAGAAAGTTCTGTCTAAGGAGAGGTTTGGTCATCTAATTGCGCGCCAGTAAGGAGAAATCCTTATTGGAAAGCCCCCTCTTTCCTGGGAACGGCCTGGTTGTCATAAATGTGATTCTGTAATATTATTTGTAAATAATTAATTATTGATTCATATGATAAGGAAATATTTATTTTTTGTGGATATAAATGAGGGATATATTTTTGTGGTTAAAAATGAAGGAGTTAATGTTGAGGTTTTTATCAGTATTTTTGTCGGAATGGAGGTATTAAAAATCAGGGTTTTTGAGATATTTTACGGGAGTTATAATTTTTAATCCGACCGTTGGATCGTGGTAATTTTTGGATATGTTATACATATATAAGTTGAGTATATGTCCACAAATTTTGAACCGTTAAAAATGAACGTATGATTTATTATGAATTTTACGAGATGACTGGTTCAGAAATTGTTGAATTTTCGGAGTTAATCATTTTGGTAGAAAATTCTAGAATTGGTGGGCCCCACTCTTGGTTGGTGAAGAAATGTGCTGAGATTTTTATTCAAATGTGGTGGGTGGGAATAGTAGCAGGTAAAGCCATCAGGTTGCAGGTTAAGTCTGCTTCGGCGTGCTAACATTTTCCTATAAATAGAGGGCTAAGTTAGAATTGAAAATCACACCAGAAACAAGTTTTCTCTCTTTCTCTCTCTAGATTATTGAGTGTATTTTGTGAGTATTTAGATACTTTGAGAGTTTCTATTCATCAGAGCAAGTGTCTTTCAGCCTTATACCGGTATTCCGACCAGAAGTACTGTCTGTACGAGGTAAGGGATGTTATTTTATTCAAAAATGATATTATTTCTTCAATATCATTATGCCGAAATATTGGTTGGAAATTTTTATCAAATTTGGAACTTTTCACGTCGGGGTTACTATTCATGAGTTACTATTCACGAGTTACTATTCACGAGTTACTATTCACCGAAAAATAAAATTTTCTTCTTTTCGTCCAAAATATCTATTCTGGGTACTAGCTTTGATTGTATCCATGTTTTGATCATTCTTGAATTCTACTTCACTATGAATAATTATAAGGTATTTTTGGACATGGATAAATCGAAATACGAATCCTTAATATTTGTTATTTTGTTTCACTGGATTCGTTTTCTTTAATATATTTTTCATCATCCTCAGTCCTAAATGATGATATTACTGAATATCTTTGGCCGTAGTGCAAAGATGAATGATTAACTGATGAATATCTTTGGCCCGTAGTGCAAAGATGAACAGGTGTTGAGATGAACATGACCGAATGGTGATACAAATGAATATCTTTGGCCTGTAGTGCAAAGATGAATATTTGATTAAAGATGGTTATTGATTGTTGTTACAGGGATAAAATATTGATGATGGACTTTTAAATCTTAGAAGATAGTAGAACTCATTCTCTACTTGACTCTTCTAATGGTTTGCTGTTTCCGCTGCAGTTATTGATTTAAAACTTGTTGTCTATTGTATTCTATTAGATTTTTCCCTGTTGAAGACTAACGATAATTTGTTCTGTATTATCTTAGTCATAATGTTCTTTACTGGGCTAGTTGAGCTCACCCTTTTTCTTTTTGTTCCATTTTTCTCAGGAGGCGAGAATGTAGCGAGTACTAGTCGGGGTATGGAATGATGGTTCTAGAAGTTACTTTAGTAGTCCTCACTATTTTTGTGAAATAATGTATCAATAATTGTAATGAGGGCTTATTTGAGTGTGGATATTGTCTAAATGACAATATTTGTATTTAAACTCACAGTTCTTGTGTTGTAATAATAAAGATGGAGTTGTTTCTGTACCATGTATTTTGGCGACTCAGAATGGGTGTTGTATACCTATTTTGGGGGCGTCACAGTTGGTATCAGAGCTTAGGGATATGATCTCTGGCGGAGATCGGGGAATAGAACTAGGAGGGGAGAGACGAATCCTTCGCTAGTGTGTCCTACCTAAGCTTATTTATTGGTCAGTCATAATATAGGGGTATTATGTGATTTGTTAATTTATTTAATTAACCCTTGTTTTATGGCAGTATTTGAGAATGTCGACTGAGAATGTTAACAGTGGAGTAAATGAGACCGTGGAGACACCGGTGCTTACCAACGAGGAGAACGTGCAACAGGCTGGCAATGTTCCTCCTGTGAACAACACCAATGAGCAGATGATGAACGATGGAATGTTTAGAAGTTTTTTGCAATTCATGCAAAACCAGACAAGGGAGACTCGTGTTCAAAATACAGGAGGAAATGATAGCAATTCACGGTTTGTCACAGCCAAACAGTTCAAAGAATTGGGACCACCAGAATTTAAGGGAAAGCCGGATCCGATCATGGCGGAAACGTGGGTCAAGCAAATTACCAAGATATTCGATGTCTTGGGATGCACGGAGGAACAGAAGGTTCCATTCGCCACCTTTATGTTCCGTGGCGAGGCAGATTACTGGTGGGAGTCTGTGAAGCGTACCCATCCAACCGCACTCAGCATGTCTTGGGAGACATTTCAAAAACTGTTCAATGACAAGTACTTTCCTGAAAGTATTCGTCATATGAAGGAGGTAGAGTTTATTAGACTAGAGCAGAATAATATGACGGTATCTCAGTACGAGGCAAAGTTTGCAGAGTTGTCCAGGTTTGCACCTCATTTGGTGGAGAATGAGGAACGTATGACGAGGATGTTTCTGAGAGGTTTGAAACCCGGCATACGTCAATATCTCATTTCTCATAAATTTTCTCTCTATTCAGATGTTGTCAACAGGGCTCAATTATTAGAGCGAGATAACGAGTACGGTCAACTGAGGGATCACAACCAGGATCATATCGGTGACAGCAGTCATCAGAACAATGATAACCAGCGGAGAAAGAAAAATACAGACAAGAACGGCAACCACTCTGGTGGTAATCGTGGCTATGAAAATAGAAGAAGCGAGTCGGGAGGAGATTTTAAAAAGAGGAGATTCAACAATGACAATACGAAGACGTCAGCACCAACAGCAACTGGTTCCAAGGGAGGAGAACGACCACCGGTTATATGCTATAAGTGCGGAAAAGAAGGACATATCAGCCCAAACTGTTCACAACAGTTTAAGGTATGTTATAATTGTGGAAAGGAAGGACATATCGCTCGAGATTGCACTGTAGCAAAACCAAGTCCAGCGGGAATGGTGACTCAAAAAGCTATCCCAGAAAAGATAAAGTCAACGGTTCCTGGAAGAGCGTTTGTCGTGACTGGTCAACATGCGAGGAACCCAAACGAGGTGATCACGGGTAAGCTAATCATAAATTCATGCGAAGTTTATACCTTATTAGATACCGGTTCTACCCATTCTTTTATCTCTCCTGCTTGTGCTCAACGTTTAAACTTGACTCCGGAGAAGTTAGACTTTGATTTATCTGTGGAGACTCCGTTAGGAGAAACTTTCATCACATCCACTGTTTATAAATCTTGTGTGATCCAAGTTGGTACCATCACCTTACCTGTTGACCTTATCTCTTTAAAGATACTTGCTTTTGATGTGATTTTAGGGATTGATTGGCTAACTACTCATCATGCCAAAATTGATTGTTTTCGTAAGGTTGTTAGTTTTCATATTCCTAACCAACCTGTTGTACGAATTCAAACAACTAAGCCATTAAAATCAATCACTGTTATATCAAGCCATAAAGCCATTCGTTTATTAAAAAACGGATGTCAAGCTTTCTTAGCCCATGTTATGGATTTGAATAAAGACACGTCAAATTTGAATAATATTCCTGTTGTTATTGACTTTCCTGACGTATTTCCTGAAGAACTTCCCGGTCTACCCCCGGAACGAGAAATTGAATTCTTTATTGATCTTGAACCTGGTACAAAGCCCATTTCTAAAACCCCATATCGAATGGCTCCTATTGAACTTCAGGAGTTAAAGGTCCAACTACAAGAGTTGTTGGACATCGGTTTCATTCGTCCTAGTACATCTCCTTGGGGTGCTCCTGTTTTATTTGTAAAGAAGAAAGACGGGAGTATGCGACTTTGTATTGATTACCGGGAATTAAACCATGTCACTATTAAGAATAGGTATCCGCTACCTCGTATTGATGACCTGTTTGACCAGTTACAAGGAGCACAGTTCTTTTCAAAGATCGATCTTCGTTCTGGATATCATCAGCTGAAGGTTAAAACTGAGGATATTCCAAAGACTGCCTTCAGAACTCGGTACGGGCATTATGAGTTCCTAGTTATGTCTTTTGGATTGACTAATGCTCCTGCGGCTTTCATGGATATGATGAACCGAGTATTCAAGGATTATTTGGATCAGTTCGTTGTTGTCTTTATTGATGACATCCTCATATATTCCAAAAGCCGTGAAGATCATGAGCATCATTTGAAGCTGGTACTCCAAAGGCTGCGTGAAAATAAGTTATATGCCAAGTTGAAGAAATGCGAGTTCTGGCTTGAGGAAGTAGCTTTCCTAGGGCACGTGGTGTCAAAACATGGAGTATCTGTTGACCCGGCGAAGATTGAAGCAATACAAAGTTGGGAGCAACCAAAGACGGTGACCGAAGTACGTAGCTTTCTAGGCTTAGCTGGTTATTATCGAAGATTCGTGGAAGGGTTTTCTCGAATCGCTACCCCGTTAACTCAGCTGACTCGGAAAGATATCAAATTCGTATGGAGCGAGGAATGCGAGAAGAGTTTTCAAGAGCTTAAGAGGAGACTCATTTCGGCACCTGTTCTGACAATACCATCTGGTTCGGATGGATTTGTTATCTACAGTGATGCTTCAGGCAAAGGGTTAGGATGTGTTCTCATGCAACATGGGAAAGTCATAGCCTATGCCTCGCGACAACTCAAAGAATATGAGAGGAATTATCCTACTCATGATTTGGAGTTGGCAGCAGTAGTTTTCGCGTTGAAGATCTGGAGACACTACCTGTATGGGGAGAAAGTGGAGATCTATACAGATCATAAAAGCCTTAAATATTTCTTCACCCAAAAGGAACTCAACATGCGGCAGCGACGTTGGCTCGAGCTGTTGAAAGATTACGATCATACCATCCAATATCATCCTGGAAAAGCAAACGTAGTAGCTGACGCATTGAGTAGAAGATCATATGCGGGTACGAGTGCAATGTTGTTAACACAAAGGCCCATTTTGTATGACTTGCAAAGGATGGAGATAGAGATGAAGGCTCCAAGTACCCACATGATGATATCAAATATACGAGTAGAACCGACTTTAATCGATAAAGTTAAAGCTGCTCAAGCTACGGACATAGAGCTGATGCGTATGAAGAAGAAAGTGCAAGAAGGTTCTATTCCAGAAGCAAGAATCGATGAAGAAGGAATACTTCGAGTTCACTCTAGACTCTGTGTTCCTAACAATTCTGATTTGAAGTACAAGATCATGATGGAAGCACACAATACACCATTTGCAATCCATCCTGGAAGTACCAAAATGTATCGTGATCTACGACATACATTTTGGTGGAATAATATGAAGAGAGAGATTGCAAAGTTTATCTCGAGGTGTTTAACTTGTCAACGTGTAAAGGCGGAACATCAAGTACCAAAGGGTCCATTGCAACCACTTGAGATTCCGAAATGGAAGTGGGAACACATTACCATGGATTTCGTTACGGGTCTTCCCACGGTTTCTCAAGGCATAAATGCTATTTGGGTTATTGTTGATAGATTAACCAAGTCTGCTCATTTCTTGCCGATACGGGAGACTTATTCCCTTGAACGTCTTGCTAGTATGTACGTGAATGAGATTGTGAGGTTGCATGGCATGCCAGTATCCATAGTTTCGGATCGTGACCCAAGATTCACTTCAAGATTTTGGGTTAGCTTGCAAAAAGCTATGGGCACAGATTTACGATTTAGTTCGGCATACCATCCTCAAACGGACGGACAATCAGAGAGGACTATTCAAACTCTTGAAGATCTATTAAGACTTTGTGTCCTAGATTTCAAAGGGAGTTGGGATAAGTACCTACCATTGGTGGAATTCTCTTACAATAACAGTTATCAGGCAAGTATAGGTGTGGCCCCATTTGAAGCATTATATGGACGAAAGTGTCGCTCTCCAGTATGCTGGGACGAGGTGGGTGAAGCAACATTGTTGGGACCAGAGTTGGTACGCATGACTACAGAGAAGATCCAAACGATTCGACAACGTATACAAACGGCACAGGATCGACAAAAGAGTTATGCGGATCTTCATCGGAAGGACGTGGAATTTGACATTGGGGATCATGTATTGTTGCGTGTGGCTCCATGGAAAGGAGTTACAAGATTTGGAAAGAGAGGAAAGCTCAATCCACGATTTATTGGTCCATTTCAGATTCTTGACCGAGTAGGAAATGTGGCCTATAGACTTGCGTTACCTCCAAGTATGTCTCGTGTTCATAATGTTTTTCATATATCTGTGTTACGTAAATATGTGAAAGACCCAGACCACGTTATTGAGTTAGAACCGGACGAGATAGCTGAAGACTTAACGTACGAAGAGGTACCTGTCAAGATCTTGGATAGAAAGGAGCATGTCCTACGCACGAAGGTCATACCACAAGTTAAAGTTTTGTGGAGAAACCATGCTATTGAGGAAATGACCTGGGAGTTGGAAACGGAAATGAAAGCGAGGTATCCTCATCTTTTCGAAACACCAGGTACGTACGTCAATTTCGAGGACGAAATTTCATAAGGAGGGGAGGTTGTAAGACCCCAAATTATTAATAAATGAAATTTAAATTCCCTCTATTTATTATTTTGAAATAGTAAGTGTTAAATTGATTAATGAGGTTAGTTATGGGTAAAATGCGTAAATATTTTAAATAAGCAAGTGGTTATAAAATATTCATTGTTGTCGGGGAATATTCGTTTGGTCGTGGAATATTCTTCCTGTCGGGGAATATTCGTACGACGGCGCAGTCTTTTGTGGGCCCCATAACGGAAAGCGATTGGATGAAGAAAACGACAAGTATATGTTTTTTTATTAATAACGGCGTAGTTGTTACCGTTAATACTGTTGGAATACCCGGTGGTTAAAACACAGTAATACGCGTTGTTACACAGTAGCACACTGTATTGCACCAATTATTGATTCTTACGTAAGAAGGCACTACTCAATAATGGTTACAGTAATTACTGTTCAGTATTTTATTTTATTGATTCAATAATTGCTGCGTTGATATTTTATATTACTATTGTTTCAATAATTGTCACTACACAGTATTTCCCATTATCAGATCAATAATTCATATTATTTGAATAATATTATTAGATAACATTATTGGCAATGTCTAGAAAGTTCTGTCTAAGGAGAGGTTTGGTCATCTAATTGCGCGCCAGTAAGGAGAAATCCTTATTGGAAAGCCCCCTCTTTCCTGGGAACGGCCTGGTTGTCATAAATGTGATTCTGTAATATTATTTGTAAATAATTAATTATTGATTCATATGATAAGGAAATATTTATTTTTGTGGATATAAATGAGGGATATATTTTTGTGGTTAAAAATGAAGGAGTTAATGTTGAGGTTTTTATCAGTATTTTTGTCGGAATGGAGGTATTAAAAATCAGGGTTTTTGAGATATTTTACGGGAGTTATAATTTTTAATCCGACCGTTGGATCGTGGTAATTTTTGGATATGTTATACATATATAAGTTGAGTATATGTCCACAAATTTTGAACCGTTAAAAATGAACGTATGATTTATTATGAATTTTACGAGATGACTGGTTCAGAAATTGTTGAATTTTCGGAGTTAATCATTTTGGTAGAAAATTCTAGAATTGGTGGGCCCCACTCTTGGTTGGTGAAGAAATGTGCTGAGATTTTTATTCAAATGTGGTGGGTGGGAATAGTAGCAGGTAAAGCCATCAGGTTGCAGGTTAAGTCTGCTTCGGCGTGCTAACATTTTCCTATAAATAGAGGGCTAAGTTAGAATTGAAAATCACACCAGAAACAAGTTTTCTCTCTTTCTCTCTCTAGATTATTGAGTGTATTTTGTGAGTATTTAGATACTTTGAGAGTTTCTATTCATCAGAGCAAGTGTCTTTCAGCCTTATACCGGTATTCCGACCAGAAGTACTGTCTGTACGAGGTAAGGGATGTTATTTTATTCAAAAATGATATTATTTCTTCAATATCATTATGCCGAAATATTGGTTGGAAATTTTTATCAAATTTAGAACTTTTCACGTCGGGGTTACTATTCATGAGTTACTATTCACGAGTTACTATTCACGAGTTACTATTCACCGAAAAATAAAATTTTCTTCTTTTCGTCCAAAATATCTATTCTGGGTACTAGCTTTGATTGTATCCATGTTTTGATCATTCTTGAATTCTACTTCACTATGAATAATTATAAGGTATTTTTGGACATGGATAAATCGAAATACGAATCCTTAATATTTGTTATTTTGTTTCACTGGATTCGTTTTCTTTAATATATTTTTCATCATCCTCAGTCCTAAATGATGATATTACTGAATATCTTTGGCCGTAGTGCAAAGATGAATGATTAACTGATGAATATCTTTGGCCCGTAGTGCAAAGATGAACAGGTGTTGAGATGAACATGACCGAATGGTGATACAAATGAATATCTTTGGCCTGTAGTGCAAAGATGAATATTTGATTAAAGATGGTTATTGATTGTTGTTACAGGGATAAAATATTGATGATGGACTTTTAAATCTTAGAAGATAGTAGAACTCATTCTCTACTTGACTCTTCTAATGGTTTGCTGTTTCCGCTGCAGTTATTGATTTAAAACTTGTTGTCTATTGTATTCTATTAGATTTTTCCCTGTTGAAGACTAACGATAATTTGTTCTGTATTATCTTAGTCATAATGTTCTTTACTGGGCTAGTTGAGCTCACCCTTTTTCTTTTTGTTCCATTTTTCTCAGGAGGCGAGAATGTAGCGAGTACTAGTCGGGGTATGGAATGATGGTTCTAGAAGTTACTTTAGTAGTCCTCACTATTTTTGTGAAATAATGTATCAATAATTGTAATGAGGGCTTATTTGAGTGTGGATATTGTCTAAATGACAATATGTGTATTTAAACTCACAGTTCTTGTGTTGTAATAATAAAGATGGAGTTGTTTCTGTACCATGTATTTTGGCGACTCAGAATGGGTGTTGTATACCTATTTTGGGGGCGTCACAACGACACAATCATTGGTGGACCCCACAACGGAATTATTGTCGGATTGAGAAAACGACAAAAATATTTTATTAAAAATAACGGTGGAAATTTTACCATTGTTACTGTTGAACTACTCGGTAGTAAAAGTACAGTAATACGTGTGGTTGCATAGTAGCACACGGTATTGATTATTAATGCTTATGTGAAAAGTCACTCAGTTTGATTCTATTATTGTCAGTTAATAATATGAATTATTTAGCGATAATGACGTTTTGTTTTATTCGTATTATTAACGTAATAAAACAGAAACATCTTTTTATATAAAACAAAATACTTTATTAAAGTTATTCTATAAATAGAATATATTTTATTTTATTTAAAAGATTTTTCTTTAAATATGGACCGTCAGATTAAAGTAATCAATCTGGACCGTTCATGGATTAGTTACTATGCATTCTATTTTTCTATAAATAGCAGCTCATTCCTTCATTATTTCTTACGAATTCACTGAACTCTAGAGAGAGAAACTATAGAGAGAAACTATAGAGAGAGAGAAGAAGAGTATTCTGCTACTTAACTACTTCCTTACTTCAGCTCTTCTTTAAAACGGTAAGGGGTGTTATTCTTTCTTATTTATGAAGAGAACTGTTATTCCATTTCTTATTATTCTGTTGGAATAACCTGTATATGCGGTCTACCCTATACTTGGTGACATTCTTCTATTATTCTGTTGGAACATCCTGTCTGTGTGTTTTACACCGGACCTGGTTCCGTTTTTATTATTATTCTGTTGGAACATCCTGTCTGTGTGTTTTACACCGGACCTGGTTCCGTCTTTATTATTATTCTGTCGGAATATCCTGTCTGTGTGTTTTACACCGGACCTGGTTCCATTATTTATTATATTATTCTTTATTATTCTGTCGGAATATCCTGTCTGTGCGTTTACGCCGGACCTGGTTCCATTATTTATTATTCTGTCGGAATATCCTGTCTGTGCGTTTATGCCGGACCTGGTTCCATTATTTATTATTCTGTTGGAATAACCTGTTTGTGCGGTCTATCGCATGCATGGTGATTTTTTTTGTTATTCCATTCTTTATTGTACTCAGTTGGTTAAGTTTTGACTTCTATACTCCATGAAATTTGTGAAATATCTTTGATAATTGCGTTTCATCCAGTATCTATTCATGAAAATATTCTCCTGATCATTCTTGAATTTTACTCCACAAAGTAGTATCATGTTGACAATTTGGACGTTGTTAATTCTTGGATAAATTAATTCTTGAACTTGTTTTATTGAATTCTTATATCATTGTCATCATCCTCATGTTTATATTCTGTTGAAAGTCATCTGTGGCCTGTAGTGCATAGATGGACTTGGTATGATTATGACCAGAAATTATTCGGTGTAATCATGACCGTAATGTTACGAATGATGTGGTAAAAGTCCTCATTGGCCCGTAGTGCATTGATGGACAGTTGTTGGCATGATCATGACCATTAATGAATATACGAATATCCTTGGCCGTAGTGCAGGGGTGATTCGATGATGTGGATTATTTTATTAAGCTGAGTCTCAGCGATCAAAGTGTTGAAAAATCTTTTAAATCATAAAAGATAGTAGAGTTTATTTTCTACTTGACTCTTTTAATGGATTGCTTATTCCGCTACAGTTAAACTTGATGTCTATTGTATTTTATCAGTTTAACATTGTTGAAGGCTAATGATAATTTATTTTGCATTATCTTAGTCATAATATTTCTTACTGGGCTAGTTGAGCTCACCCTTTCTTTCACTGTTCTCTTCAGGAAATGAGAACGTAGCTGGGGCAAGTCGGGGAACGGAGTGATGGTCCGAATGATAGTATTAGTTAGTAGTCCTCACTATTCTATGTAATGGTGTGTAAATAAATGTAATGAGGACTCCTTTTGAGTATGAATACTCTCTAGAAGATAATATTTGTATTCAAACTCACAGTTTATATTTTGTCGTATTGTACACGACAGTTGTATTATTAAGTTGTATTTATATTCTGTAATATGTATCTGACGACCCAAGATGGGTGATGTATACCTAATTTTGGGGGCGTCACAGTTGGTATCAGAGCTTAGGGATATGATCCCTGGCTAGGATGTGAGAATAGAACTAGGAGGGGAGAGACGGGGAATTCCTTCGCTAGTATGACCTACCTAAGTTTATTTGCATGGTATTTAATTGGTCGGTCATAATATAAGGATAATATATGACATATCAATTAACTTTTATTTTGTGGCAGTATCTGAAAATGGCATCTGAGAATGTTGAGAATAGCAATAGAGCACAGGCGACTATTGATTCACCACATATCAATAATCAGGATAATGTTCATCAGGAAGGTGACAATCCTCATGCAAACAACAACACTGACCAGATGATGAATGATAGAATGTTCAGAGGTTTTATGCAATTCATGCAACAACAGGTGAAAGCGGCTCCTGTCCACAACGTAGGTGGAAATACTGGAAACTCTCAGGCGGTCACCGCTAAACAGTTTAAGGAGCTGGGACCACCGGAGTTTAAGGGAGAACCCAAACCACTTGTAGCTGAAACATGGATAAAGCAGATCACCAAGATATTTGATGTCTTGGGTTGCTCCGAGGAGCAAAAGGTTCCCTTTGCCGCCTTTATGTTGCGAGGAGAGGCAGATTACTGGTGGGAATCGATAAAGCGTACTCAACCTGCCGCACTGAAGATGTCTTGGGAGAAGTTCCAAGAGCTGTTTAACGACAAATACTTTCCCGAGAGTATTCGTCACATGAAGGAGGTGGAGTTCATCAAATTGGAGCAGAATAATATGACCGTGTCGCAGTACGAGGCAAAATTTGCGGAGTTATCCCGGTTTGCGTCCCACCTGGTGGATAATGAAGAAAGAATGACGCGGATGTTTTTAAGAGGTTTGAAGCCGGAGATACGTCAACATCTTGTTTCTCATAAACTGTGTTTGTATTCAGATGTTGTAAATAGGGCTCAGTTGGTGGAGCGCGATAACGAGACAACGCAACCAAAAGAGAGCAGCCGGCAAAATGATAATACCAGTGAGAGCAGTCATCGAAGCGGTGACAACAAGCGTGGAGGGAATCAACAGGCCAGAAATGGTAACCACTTCGGTGGTAATCAGGGCCAAAACAATAAGAATGGGCATTTCAAGAAGAGGAGATTCAACAATGATGGAAAGACGTCAGCACCAGCACCTGTCGTTAAGGAAGGAGAACGACCACCTATCATATGTTTCAAATGCGGAGGGGAGGGGCACATCAGTCCAAACTGCGCGATGCCGTCCAAAGCATGTTATAATTGTGGAAGAGAAGGTCATTTAGCCCGATTTTGTCGTTTACCGAAGACAAATTCAGCTAGGATGGAGGCACCAAAGGCCGTCCCAGAAAAGTCAAAACCGGTTGTGCAAGGGAGAGCGTTTGTTGTGACCTCCCAGAACGCAAGGAACCCGAATGAGGTCATCACGGGTAAGCTTATCATAAACTCTAACGAAGTCTATACTTTATTTGATACCGGTTCTACCCATTCTTTTATTTCTCCTACTTGCGCTCATCGATTAAATTTGATTCCGGAGAAATTAGACTTTGACTTAGCAGTTGAAACTCCATTGGGAGAAACCTTCATTACATCCACGGTTTATAAGTCTTGTTTGGTTCAAGTTGGTACCCACACATTACCTGTCGATTTTATTTCATTAAAAATACTTGCATTTGACGTGATTCTAGGGATTGATTGGTTAACTACTCATCATGCAAAAATTGATTGTTTTCGTAAGGTTGTTAGCTTTCATATTCCTAATCGACCTATTATGCGAATTCAAGCAACCAAACCATTAAAATCAATCGCTGTCATCTCAAGTCATAAAGCTATTCGTTTATTGAAAAACGGATGTCAAGCTTTCTTAGCTCATGTCACAGATCTAAACAAAAATACGTCAGCTTTGAATGATATTTCTGTTGTTAATAAATTTCCTGACGTATTTCCCGAAGAACTTCCTGGCCTAGCCCCAGAGCGTGAAATTGAATTTTGTATCGACCTTGAACCCGGTACAAAACCCATTTCCAAAGCCCCATATCGAATGGCTCCTATTGAACTTCAGGAGTTAAAGACCCAACTGTAGGAATTGTTAGACATTGGTTTTATTCGTCCTAGTACTTTTCCTTGGGGTGCTCCTGTTCTGTTCGTGAAGAAGAAAGATGGGAGTATGCGACTTTGTATTGATTATCGGGAGTTGAATCATGTCACCATCAAAAATAGGTACCCATTGCCACGTATTGATGACCTGTTTGACCAGTTGCAAGGAGCACAATTCTTTTCAAAGATCGATCTTCGTTCTGGATATCATCAGCTGAAGGTTAGAACTGAGGATATTCCAAAGACGGCTTTTAGAACTCGGTACGGGCATTATGAATTCTTAGTTATGTCTTTTGGATTGACTAATGCTCCTGCTGCCTTCATGGATATGATGAACAGGGTATTTAAGGAATATTTGGATCACTTTGTGGTCGTCTTTATCGATGACATCCTTGTTTATTCCAAAAGCCGTGAAGATCATGAGCAACACTTGAGGCTGGTACTCCAAAAGCTTTGTGAATACAAACTTTATGCCAAGTTGAAGAAATGGGAGTTCTGGCTGGAAGAGGTAGCATTCCTTGGGCACGTAGTATCAAGTCGTGGAATATCTGTTGACCCGGCAAAGATTGAAGCTATTCAAAGCTGGAAGCAACCTAAATCAATAACCGAAGTACGTAGCTTTCTCGGTCTAGCTGGTTATTATCGGAGATTCGTGGAGGGATTTTCTCGAATCGCTACTCCATTAACTCAGCTGACTCGGAAAGATACAAAGTTCGGTTGGAGCGAAGAGTGTGAGCAGAGTTTTCAAGAACTCAAGAGGAGACTCATTTCAGCACCTGTTCTAACAATACCATCTGGCTCGGAGGGATTTGTCATCTACAGTGATGCTTCGAGCAAAGGGTTGGGATGTGTTCTCATGCAACATGGAAAAGTCATAGCCTATGCATCAAGACAACTCAAGGAATATGAGAGGAATTATCCTACTCATGATCTAGAGTTGGCAGCTGTTGTCTTTGCACTTAAAATTTGGAGGCATTACTTGTATGGGGAGAAGGTGGAGATTTTTACGGATCATAAAAGCCTCAAATATTTTTTCACTCAAAAGGAACTCAATATGCGACAACGACGTTGGCTTGAACTGTTGAAAGATTATGATCATACCATTCAATATCATCCTGGAAAAGCGAACGTGGTAGCTGACGCATTGAGTAGAAGATCATATGCAAGTACGAGTGCGATATTGTCAACACAAAAACCCATTTTGTGTGATTTGCAAAGGATGGAGATAGAGTTAAAGACTCCAGGGACCCATGTGATGATGGCGAATATACGAGTAGAACCGACTTTAATCGATAAAGTTAAAGCTGCTCAAGCTACAGACCTGGAGCTGATGCGTATGAGGAAGAAAGTGCAAGAAGGTGATATGCCGGAAGCAAGAATCGATGAAGAAGGAATACTTCGAGTCAACTCCAGACTTTGTGTTCCTAACAACCCTGATTTAAAGTATGAAATCATGATGGAGGCGCACAACACACCATTTGCAATCCATCCTGGAAGTACCAAAATGTATCATGATCTTCGTCATACATTTTGGTGGAGCAATATGAAGAGAGAGATAGCGTTGTTTATATCAAGGTGTCTAACTTGTCAACGAGTCAAAGCGGAGCATCAAGTACCAAAAGGTCCATTGCAACCACTTGAAATTCCAGAATGGAAGTGGGAGCACATTACCATGGATTTCGTTACCGGTCTTCCTAGGGTTTCTCAAGGTATTGATGCGATTTGGGTCATTGTTGATAGATTGACCAAGTCTGCTCATTTCTTACCGATACGAGAAACTTATACACTTGAACGTCTTGCTCGTATGTACATAAACGAGATTGTAAGACTGCATGGTATGCCAGTATCCATAGTTTCTGATCGAGACCCAAGATTCACTTCACGATTTTGGGTTAGTTTACAAAAAGCTATGGGCACGGAGTTACGATTTAGTTCAGCATATCATCCTCAGACGGACGGACAATCAGAGAGGACTATTCAAACTCTTGAAGATCTATTAAGACTCTGTGTCTTTGACTTCAAGGGAAGTTGGGACAAGTTCTTACCATTGGTGGAGTTTTCCTACAACAACAGTTATCAAGCAAGTATTGGCATGGCTCCATTCGAAGCATTGTATGGAAGAAAATGTCTTTCTCCAGTATGCTGGGATGAGGTGGGTGAAGCAACGTTGTTGGGACCAGAGTTGGTACGTATGACTACAGAAAAGATTCAAACGATCCGACAACGTATAAAAACCTCACAAGATCGACAAAAGAGTTATGCTGATCTTCATCGAAAGGACGTGGAATTTGATGTAGGAGATCATGTGTTCTTACGTGTTGCTCCATGGAAAGGAGTTACGAGATTTGGAAAGAGAGGAAAGCTCAATCCTCGATTCATCGGTCCATTTTTAATCCTCGATCGAGTAGGAACTGTGGCTTATAGACTCGCTTTACCGCCAAGTATGTCTCGTGTTCATAACGTTTTTCACATATCCATGTTACGCAAATATGTGGAAGACCCGAACCACATTATTGAGTTAGAACCGGACGAAATAGCGGAAGATTTGACGTATGAAGAAGTTCATGTTCAAATCTTGGATAAGAAGGAACATATTCTACGCTCCAAGGTTATACCTCAAGTCAAAATTTTGTGGAGAAACAACGATGTTGAGGAAATGACTTGGGAGTAGAATCTGAAATGAAATCAAGGTATCCTTACCTCTTCGACATACCAGGTACGTACCCTAATTTCGAGGGCGAAATTTCATAAGAAGGGGTGTGACGCCCCCAAAATAGGTATACAACACCCATTCTGAGTCGCCAAAATACATGGTACAGAAACAACTCCATCTTTATTATTACAACACAAGAACTGTGAGTTTAAATACACATATTGTCATTTAGACAATATCCACACTCAAATAAGCCCTCATTACAATTATTGATACATTATTTCACAAAAATAGTGAGGACTACTAAAGTAACTTCTAGAACCATCATTCCATACCCCGACTAGTACTCGCTACATTCTCGCCTCCTGAGAAAAATGGAACAAAAAGAAAAAGGGTGAGCTCAACTAGCCCAGTAAAGAACATTATGACTAAGATAATACAGAACAAATTATCGTTAGTCTTCAACAGGGAAAAATCTAATAGAATACAATAGACAACAAGTTTTAAATCAATAACTGCAGCGGAAACAGCAAACCATTAGAAGAGTCAAGTAGAGAATGAGTTCTACTATCTTCTAAGATTTAAAAGTCCATCATCAATATTTTATCCCTGTAACAACAATCAATAACCATCTTTAATCAAATATTCATCTTTGCACTACAGGCCAAAGATATTCATTTGTATCACCATTCGGTCATGTTCATCTCAACACCTGTTCATCTTTGCACTACGGGCCAAAGATATTCATCAGTTAATCATTCATCTTTGCACTACGGCCAAAGATATTCAGTAATATCATCATTTAGGACTGAGGATGATGAAAAATATATTAAAGAAAACGAATCCAGTGAAACAAAATAACAAATATTAAGGATTCGTATTTCGATTTATCCATGTCCAAAAATACCTTATAATTATTCATAGTGAAGTAGAATTCAAGAATGATCAAAACATGGATACAATCAAAGCTAGTACCCAGAATAGATATTTTGGACGAAAAGAAGAAAATTTTATTTTTCGGTGAATAGTAACTCGTGAATAGTAACTCGTGAATAGTAACTCATGAATAGTAACCCCGACGTGAAAAGTTCCAAATTTGATAAAAATTTCCAACCAATATTTCGGCATAATGATATTGAAGAAATAATATCATTTTTGAATAAAATAACATCCCTTACCTCGTACAGACAGTACTTCTGGTCGGAATACCGGTATAAGGCTGAAAGACACTTGCTCTGATGAATAGAAACTCTCAAAGTATCTAAATACTCACAAAATACACTCAATAATCTAGAGAGAGAAAGAGAGAAAACTTGTTTCTGGTGTGATTTTCAATTATAACTTAGCCCTCTATTTATAGGAAAATGTTAGCACGCCGAAGCAGACTTAACCTGCAACCTGATGGCTTTACCTGCTACTATTCCCACCCACCACATTTGAATAAAAATCTCAGCACATTTCTTCACCAACCAAGAGTGGGGCCCACCAATTCTAGAATTTTCTACCAAAATGATTAACTCCGAAAATTCAACAATTTCTGAACCAGTCATCTCGTAAAATTCATAATAAATCATACGTTCATTTTTAACGGTTCAAAATTTGTGGACATATACTCAACTTATATATGTATAACATATCCAAAAATTACCACGATCCAACGGTCGGATTAAAAATTATAACTCCCGTAAAATATCTCAAAAACCCTGATTTTTAATACCTCCATTCCGACAAAAATACTGATAAAAACCTCAACATTAACTCCTTCATTTTTAACCACAAAAATATATCCCTCATTTATATCCACAAAAAATAAATATTTCCTTATCATATGAATCAATAATTAATTATTTACAAATAATATTACAGAATCACATTTATGACAACCAGGCCGTTCCCAGGAAAGAGGGGGCTTTCCAATAAGGATTTCTCCTTACTGGCGCGCAATTAGATGACCAAACCTCTCCTTAGACAGAACTTTCTAGACATTGCCAATAATGTTATCTAATAATATTATTCAAATAATATGAATTATTGATCTGATAATGGGAAATACTGTGTAGTGACAATTATTGAAACAACAGTAATATAAAATATCAACGCAGCAATTATTGAATCAATAAAATAAAATACTGAACAGTAATTACTGTAACCATTATTGAGTAGTGCCTTCTTACGTAAGAATCAATAATTGGTGCAATACAGTGTGCTACTGTGTAACAACGCGTATTACTGTGTTTTAACCACCGGGTATTCCAACAGTATTAACGGTAACAACTACGCCGTTATTAATAAAAAAACATATACTTGTCGTTTTCTTCATCCAATCGCTTTCCGTTATGGGGCCCACAAAAGACTGCGCCGTCGTACGAATATTCCCCGACAGGAAGAATATTCCACGACCAAACGAATATTCCCCGACAACAATGAATATTTTATAACCACTTGCTTATTTAAAATATTTACGCATTTTACCCATAACTAACCTCATTAATCAATTTAACACTTACTATTTCAAAATAATAAATAGAGGGAATTTAAATTTCATTTATTAATAATTTGGGGTCTTACAACCTCCCCTCCTTATGAAATTTCGTCCTCGAAATTGACGTACGTACCTGGTGTTTCGAAAAGATGAGGATACCTCGCTTTCATTTCCGTTTCCAACTCCCAGGTCATTTCCTCAATAGCATGGTTTCTCCACAAAACTTTAACTTGTGGTATGACCTTCGTGCGTAGGACATGCTCCTTTCTATCCAAGATCTTGACAGGTACCTCTTCGTACGTTAAGTCTTCAGCTATCTCGTCCGGTTCTAACTCAATAACGTGGTCTGGGTCTTTCACATATTTACGTAACACAGATATATGAAAAACATTATGAACACGAGACATACTTGGAGGTAACGCAAGTCTATAGGCCACATTTCCTACTCGGTCAAGAATCTGAAATGGACCAATAAATCGTGGATTGAGCTTTCCCCTCTTTCCAAATCTTGTAACTCCTTTCCATGGAGCCACACGCAACAATACATGATCCCCAATGTCAAATTCCACGTCCTTCCGATGAAGATCCGCATAACTCTTTTGTCGATCCTGTGCCGTTTGTATACGTTGTCGAATCGTTTGGATCTTCTCTGTAGTCATGCGTACCAACTCTGGTCCCAACAATGTTGCTTCACCCACCTCGTCCCAGCATACTGGAGAGCGACACTTTCGTCCATATAATGCTTCAAATGGGGCCACACCTATACTTGCCTGATAACTGTTATTGTAAGAGAATTCCACCAATGGTAGGTACTTATCCCAACTCCCTTTGAAATCTAGGACACAAAGTCTTAATAGATCTTCAAGAGTTTGAATAGTCCTCTCTGATTGTCCGTCCGTTTGAGGATGGTATGCCGAACTAAATCGTAAATCTGTGCCCATAGCTTTTTGCAAGCTAACCCAAAATCTTGAAGTGAATCTTGGGTCACGATCCGAAACTATGGATACTGGCATGCCATGCAACCTCACAATCTCATTCACGTACATACTAGCAAGACGTTCAAGGGAATAAGTCTCCCGTATCGGCAAGAAATGAGCAGACTTGGTTAATCTATCAACAATAACCCAAATAGCATTTATGCCTTGAGAAACCGTGGGAAGACCCGTAACGAAATCCATGGTAATGTGTTCCCACTTCCATTTCGGAATCTCAAGTGGTTGCAATGGACCCTTTGGTACTTGATGTTCCGCCTTTACACGTTGACAAGTTAAACACCTCGAGATAAACTTTGCAATCTCTCTCTTCATATTATTCCACCAAAATGTATGTCGTAGATCACGATACATTTTGGTACTTCCAGGATGGATTGCAAATGGTGTATTGTGTGCTTCCATCATGATCTTGTACTTCAAATCAGAATTGTTAGGAACACAGAGTCTAGAGTGAACTCGAAGTATTCCTTCTTCATCGATTCTTGCTTCTGGAATAGAACCTTCTTGCACTTTCTTCTTCATACGCATCAGCTCTATGTCCGTAGCTTGAGCAGCTTTAACTTTATCGATTAAAGTCGGTTCTACTCGTATATTTGATATCATCATGTGGGTACTTGGAGCCTTCATCTCTATCTCCATCCTTTGCAAGTCATACAAAATGGGCATTTGTGTTAACAACATTGCACTCGTACCCGCATATGATCTTCTACTCAATGCGTCAGCTACTACGTTTGCTTTTCCAGGATGATATTGGATGGTATGATCGTAATCTTTCAACAGCTCGAGCCAACGTCGCTGCCGCATGTTGAGTTCCTTTTGGGTGAAGAAATATTTAAGGCTTTTATGATCTGTATAGATCTCCACTTTCTCCCCATACAGGTAGTGTCTCCAGATCTTCAACGCGAAAACTACTGCTGCCAACTCCAAATCATGAGTAGGATAATTCCTCTCATATTCTTTGAGTTGTCGCGAGGCATAGGCTATGACTTTCCCATGTTGCATGAGAACACATCCTAACCCTTTGCCTGAAGCATCACTGTAGATAACAAATCCATCCGAACCAGATGGTATTGTCAGAACAGGTGCCGAAATGAGTCTCCTCTTAAGCTCTTGAAAACTCTTCTCGCATTCCTCGCTCCATACGAATTTGATATCTTTCCGAGTCAGCTGAGTTAACGGGGTAGCGATTCGAGAAAACCCTTCCACGAATCTTCGATAATAACCCGCTAAGCCTAGAAAGCTACGTACTTCGGTCACCGTCTTTGGTTGCTCCCAACTTTGTATTGCTTCAATCTTCGCCGGGTCAACAGATACTCCATGTTTTGACACCACGTGCCCTAGGAAAGCTACTTCCTCAAGCCAGAACTCGCATTTCTTCAACTTGGCATATAACTTATTTTCACGCAGCCTTTGGAGTACCAGCTTCAAATGATGCTCATGATCTTCACGGCTTTTGGAATATATGAGGATGTCATCAATAAAGACAACAACGAACTGATCCAAATAATCCTTGAATACTCGGTTCATCATATCCATGAAAGCCGCAGGAGCATTAGTCAATCCAAAAGACATAACTAGGAACTCATAATGCCCGTACCGAGTTCTGAATGCAGTCTTTGGAATATCCTCAGTTTTAACCTTCAGCTGATGATATCCAGAACGAAGATCGATCTTTGAAAAGAACTGTGCTCCTTGTAACTGGTCAAACAGGTCATCAATACGAGGTAGCGGATACCTATTCTTAATAGTGACATGGTTTAATTCCCGGTAATCAATACAAAGTCGCATACTCCCGTCTTTCTTCTTTACAAATAAAACAGGAGCACCCCAAGGAGATGTACTAGGACGAATGAAACCGATGTCCAACAACTCTTGTAGTTGGACCTTTAACTCCTGAAGTTCAATAGGAGCCATTCGATATGGGGTTTTAGAAATGGGCTTTGTACCAGGTTCAAGATCAATAAAGAATTCAATTTCTCGTTCCGGGGGTAGACCGGGAAGTTCTTCAGGAAATACGTCAGGAAAGTCAATAACAACAGGAATATTATTCAAATTTGACGTGTCTTTATTCAAATCCATAACATGGGCTAAGAAAGCTTGACATCCGTTTTTTAATAAACGAATGGCTTTATGGCTTGATATAACAGTGATTGATTTTAATGGCTTAGTTGTTTGAATTCGTACAACAGGTTGGTTAGGAATATGAAAACTAACAACCTTACGAAAACAATCAATTTTGGCATGATGAGTAGTTAGCCAATCAATCCCTAAAATCACATCAAAAGCAAGTATCTTTAAAGAGATAAGGTCAACAGGTAAGGTGATGGTACCAACTTGGATCACACAAGATTTATAAACAGTGGATGTGATGAAAGTTTCTCCTAACGGAGTCTCCACAGATAAATCAAAGTCTAACTTCTCCGGAGTCAAGTTTAAACGTTGAGCACAAGCAGGAGAGATAAAAGAATGGGTAGAACCGGTATCTAATAAGGTATAAACTTCGCATGAATTTATGATTAGCTTACCCGTGATCACCTCGTTTGGGTTCCTTGCATGTTGACCAGTCACGACAAACGCTCTTCCAGGAACCGTTGACTTTATCTTTTCTGGGATAGCTTTTTGAGTCACCATTCCCGCTGGACTTGGTTTTGCTACAGTGCAATCTCGAGCGATATGTCCTTCTTTTCCGCACTTATAGCATATAACCGGTGGTCGTTCTCCTCCCTTGGAACCAGTTGCTGTTGGTGCTGACGTCTTCGTATTGTCATTGTTGAATCTCCTCTTTTTAAAATCTCCTCCCGACTCGCTTCTTCTATTTTCATAGCCACGATTACCACCAGAGTGGTTGCCGTTCTTGTCTGTATTTTTCTTTCTCCGCTGGTTATCATTGTTCTGATGACTGCTGTCACCGATATGATCCTGGTTGTGATCCCTCAGTTGACCGTACTCGTTATCTCGCTCTAATAATTGAGCCCTGTTGACAACATCTGAATAGAGAGAAAATTTATGAGAAATGAGATATTGACGTATGCCGGGTTTCAAACCTCTCAGAAACATCCTCGTCATACGTTCCTCATTCTCCACCAAATGAGGTGCAAACCTGGACAACTCTGCAAACTTTGCCTCGTACTGAGATACCGTCATATTATTCTGCTCTAGTCTAATAAACTCTACCTCCTTCATATGACGAATACTTTCAGGAAAGTACTTGTCATTGAACAGTTTTTGAAATGTCTCCCAAGACATGCTGAGTGCGGTTGGATGGGTACGCTTCACAGACTCCCACCAGTAATCTGCCTCGCCACGGAACATAAAGGTGGCGAATGGAACCTTCTGTTCCTCCGTGCATCCCAAGACATCGAATATCTTGGTAATTTGCTTGACCCACGTTTCCGCCATGATCGGATCCGGCTTTCCCTTAAATTCTGGTGGTCCCAATTCTTTGAACTGTTTGGCTGTGACAAACCGTGAATTGCTATCATTTCCTCCTGTATTTTGAACACGAGTCTCCCTTGTCTGGTTTTGCATGAATTGCAAAAAACTTCTAAACATTCCATCGTTCATCATCTGCTCATTGGTGTTGTTCACAGGAGGAACATTGCCAGCCTGTTGCACGTTCTCCTCGTTGGTAAGCACCGGTGTCTCCACGGTCTCATTTACTCCACTGTTAACATTCTCAGTCGACATTCTCAAATGCTGCCATAAAACAAGGGTTAATTAAATAAATTAACAAATCACATAATACCCCTATATTATGACTGACCAATAAATAAGCTTAGGTAGGACACACTAGCGAAGGATTCGTCTCTCCCCTCCTAGTTCTATTCCCCGATCTCCGCCAGAGATCATATCCCTAAGCTCTGATACCAACTGTGACGCCCCCAAAATAGGTATACAACACCCATTCTGAGTCGCCAAAATACATGGTACAGAAACAACTCCATCTTTATTATTACAACACAAGAACTGTGAGTTTAAATACACATATTGTCATTTAGACAATATCCACACTCAAATAAGCCCTCATTACAATTATTGATACATTATTTCACAAAAATAGTGAGGACTACTAAAGTAACTTCTAGAACCATCATTCCATACCCCGACTAGTACTCGCTACATTCTCGCCTCCTGAGAAAAATGGAACAAAAAGAAAAAGGGTGAGCTCAACTAGCCCAGTAAAGAACATTATGACTAAGATAATACAGAACAAATTATCGTTAGTCTTCAACAGGGAAAAATCTAATAGAATACAATAGACAACAAGTTTTAAATCAATAACTGCAGCGGAAACAGCAAACCATTAGAAGAGTCAAGTAGAGAATGAGTTCTACTATCTTCTAAGATTTAAAAGTCCATCATCAATATTTTATCCCTGTAACAACAATCAATAACCATCTTTAATCAAATATTCATCTTTGCACTACAGGCCAAAGATATTCATTTGTATCACCATTCGGTCATGTTCATCTCAACACCTGTTCATCTTTGCACTACGGGCCAAAGATATTCATCAGTTAATCATTCATCTTTGCACTACGGCCAAAGATATTCAGTAATATCATCATTTAGGACTGAGGATGATGAAAAATATATTAAAGAAAACGAATCCAGTGAAACAAAATAACAAATATTAAGGATTCGTATTTCGATTTATCCATGTCCAAAAATACCTTATAATTATTCATAGTGAAGTAGAATTCAAGAATGATCAAAACATGGATACAATCAAAGCTAGTACCCAGAATAGATATTTTGGACGAAAAGAAGAAAATTTTATTTTTCGGTGAATAGTAACTCGTGAATAGTAACTCGTGAATAGTAACTCATGAATAGTAACCCCGACGTGAAAAGTTCCAAATTTGATAAAAATTTCCAACCAATATTTCGGCATAATGATATTGAAGAAATAATATCATTTTTGAATAAAATAACATCCCTTACCTCGTACAGACAGTACTTCTGGTCGGAATACCGGTATAAGGCTGAAAGACACTTGCTCTGATGAATAGAAACTCTCAAAGTATCTAAATACTCACAAAATACACTCAATAATCTAGAGAGAGAAAGAGAGAAAACTTGTTTCTGGTGTGATTTTCAATTATAACTTAGCCCTCTATTTATAGGAAAATGTTAGCACGCCGAAGCAGACTTAACCTGCAACCTGATGGCTTTACCTGCTACTATTCCCACCCACCACATTTGAATAAAAATCTCAGCACATTTCTTCACCAACCAAGAGTGGGGCCCACCAATTCTAGAATTTTCTACCAAAATGATTAACTCCGAAAATTCAACAATTTCTGAACCAGTCATCTCGTAAAATTCATAATAAATCATACGTTCATTTTTAACGGTTCAAAATTTGTGGACATATACTCAACTTATATATGTATAACATATCCAAAAATTACCACGATCCAACGGTCGGATTAAAAATTATAACTCCCGTAAAATATCTCAAAAACCCTGATTTTTAATACCTCCATTCCGACAAAAATACTGATAAAAACCTCAACATTAACTCCTTCATTTTTAACCACAAAAATATATCCCTCATTTATATCCACAAAAAATAAATATTTCCTTATCATATGAATCAATAATTAATTATTTACAAATAATATTACAGAATCACATTTATGACAACCAGGCCGTTCCCAGGAAAGAGGGGGCTTTCCAATAAGGATTTCTCCTTACTGGCGCGCAATTAGATGACCAAACCTCTCCTTAGACAGAACTTTCTAGACATTGCCAATAATGTTATCTAATAATATTATTCAAATAATATGAATTATTGATCTGATAATGGGAAATACTGTGTAGTGACAATTATTGAAACAATAGTAATATAAAATATCAACGCAGCAATTATTGAATCAATAAAATAAAATACTGAACAGTAATTACTGTAACCATTATTGAGTAGTGCCTTCTTACGTAAGAATCAATAATTGGTGCAATACAGTGTGCTACTGTGTAACAACGCGTATTACTGTGTTTTAACCACCGGGTATTCCAACAGTATTAACGGTAACAACTACGCCGTTATTAATAAAAAAACATATACTTGTCGTTTTCTTCATCCAATCGCTTTCCGTTATGGGGCCCACAAAAGACTGCGCCGTCGTACGAATATTCCCCGACAGGAAGAATATTCCACGACCAAACGAATATTCCCCGACAACAATGAATATTTTATAACCACTTGCTTATTTAAAATATTTACGCATTTTACCCATAACTAACCTCATTAATCAATTTAACACTTACTATTTCAAAATAATAAATAGAGGGAATTTAAATTTCATTTATTAATAATTTGGGGTCTTACAAGGGGAGGTTGTAAGACCCCAACTTTTATAAATAAAGATGAATTTTTTATAAATATCATTTTTGAATATTATGGAGTTAATTTGATATAATGTTATAGTTGTGGGTAATATTTATAAATTTTGCAAAGTACGCAAGTTGTTATATAATATTCGATTGGTCGGGGAATATTCGTTTTAACAGGGAATATTCGTACAACGACACAATCATTGGTGGACCCCACAACGGAATTATTGTCGGATTGAGAAAACGACAAAAATATTTTATTAAAAATAACGGCAGAAATTTTACCATTGTTACTGTTGAACTACTCGGTAGTAAAAGTACAGTAATACGTGTGGTTGCATAGTAGCACACGGTATTGATTATTAATGCTTATGTGAGAAGTCACTCAGTTTGATTCTATTATTGTCAGTTAATAATATAAATTATTTAGCGATAATGACGTTTTGTTTTATTCGTATTATTAACGTAATAAAACAGAAACATCTTTTTATATAAAACAAAATACTTTATTAAAGTTATTCTATAAATAGAATATATTTTATTTTATTTAAAAGATTTTTCTTTAAATATGGACCGTCAGATTAAAGTAATCAATCTGGACCGTTCATGGATTAGTTACTATGCATTCTATTTTTCTATAAATAGCAGCTCATTCCTTCATTATTTCTTACGAATTCACTGAACTCTAGAGAGAGAAACTATAGAGAGAAACTATAGAGAGAGAGAAGAAGAGTATTCTGCTACTTAACTACTTCCTTACTTCAGCTCTTCTTTAAAACGGTAAGGGGTGTTATTCTTTCTTATTCATGAAGAGAACTGTTATTCCATTTCTTATTATTCTGTTGGAATAACCTGTATATGCGGTCTACCCTATACTTGGTGACATTCTTCTATTATTCTGTTGGAACATCCTGTCTGTGTGTTTTACACCGGACCTGGTTCCGTTTTTATTATTATTCTGTTGGAACATCCTGTCTGTGTGTTTTACACCGGACCTGGTTCCGTCTTTATTATTATTCTGTCGGAATATCCTGTCTGTGTATTTTACACCGGACCTGGTTCCATTATTTATTATATTATTCTTTATTATTCTGTCGGAATATCCTGTCTGTGCGTTTACGCCGGACCTGGTTCCATTATTTATTATTCTGTCGGAATATCCTGTCTGTGCGTTTATGCCGGACCTGGTTCTATTATTTATTATTCTGTTGGAATAACCTGTTTGTGCGGTCTATCGCATGCATGGTGATTTTTTTTGTTATTCCATTCTTTATTGTACTCAGTTGGTTAAGTTTTGACTTCTATACTCCATGAAATTTGTGAAATATCTTTGATAATTGCGTTTCATCCAGTATCTATTCATGAAAATATTCTCCTGATCATTCTTGAATTTTACTCCACAAAGTAGTATCATGTTGACAATTTGGACGTTGTTAATTCTTGGATAAATTAATTCTTGAACTTGTTTTATTGAATTCTTATATCATTGTCATCATCCTCATGTTTATATTCTGTTGAAAGTCATCTGTGGCCTGTAGTGCATAGATGGACTTGGTATGATTATGACCAGGAATTATTCGGTGTAATCATGACCGTAATGTTACGAATGATGTGGTAAAAGTCCTCATTGGCCCGTAGTGCATTGATGGACAGTTGTTGGCATGATCATGACCATTAATGAATATACGAATATCCTTGGCCGTAGTGCAGGGGTGATTCGATGATGTGGATTATTTTATTAAGCTGAGTCTCAGCGATCAAAGTGTTGGAAAATCTTTTAAATCATAAAAGATAGTAGAGTTTATTTTCTACTTGACTCTTTTAATGGATTGCTTATTCCGCTACAGTTAAACTTGATGTCTATTGTATTTTATCAGTTTAACATTGTTGAAGGCTAATGATAATTTATTTTGCATTATCTTAGTCATAATATTTATTACTGGGCTCTGGGCTAGTTGAGCTCACCCTTTCTTTCACTGTTCTCTTCAGGAAATGAGAACGTAGCTGGGGCAAGTCGGGGAACGGAGTGATGGTCCGAATGATAGTATTAGTTAGTAGTCCTCACTATTCTATGTAATGGTGTGTAAATAAATGTAATGAGGACTCCTTTTGAGTATGAATACTCTCTAGAAGATAATATTTGTATTCAAACTCACAGTTTATATTTTGTCATATTGTACACGACAGTTGTATTATTAAGTTGTATTTGTATTCTGTAATATGTATCTGACGACCCAAGATGGGTGATGTATACCTAATTTTGGGGGCGTCACATTATTAATACTAAAGGTGAAAATTTCTTGAGACAATGAGAGAAGGTAAGGGTAATATAGGAAAGTAAATAATTTATTCTCCTAGAAAATTGTAAACGACAGATAATTTGTAACAATTTTTTTTTTCACAACGTCACTTATTTAGGAATGGAATGAGTATTTAACTTATGCATAGCATAGGTATTATAAAGTTTTAGAAAAAAAATATTACAAACACTAATGGACTGGAGATGCCAATCAACAAATTTATGGAATATTATCCGTCCGTCCCTCCCTCCACTTTGGCCTCTAATTTTTGTCTCACACTCCCACCTAAGTATATACTACCTCCATCCCATAATAACTGTCGTTTTAGAAGGAAATTTTTTTCCCAATTTATTTGTCGTTTACAACTTTCTAGGAGAAATAATTATTTACTTTCCTATATCACCCCTACCTTCTCTCATTGTCCCAAGAATTTTTTCCCTTGTATTAATAGTTTTCAACTTCCCATAAAGGGGTAGTGATGAAATTTCACACCAATTTTAATTAATAAATGATAGCACTAAATGACTTTCTTAATCCATGTGCATTAAGCTAAAGCGACCGTTATTATGGGATGGAGGGAGTAATTAATAAACTAACAAGCTAGCTCATAAATACATTTGTTTATGTGTCAATTGAACAAATTCGTTCCGTAATATATATGAAGCTTTTTGATCAGTGGGTTTCATATCATCAAAAAAATTAGATGTAATGTAAAGGTGGGGTGGCTACTCCATGTGGATTGGGATGGGTTGGGTTGTCTTAGAAGAAAGAAATAGTAATTCAGTACTACTATATTTTTTTTCCTGCAGGCAGGCAGCTGCATGTGGGTCTCAATAATTTAATGCCTTGAAAGTTCTACTACCTCTTATGCATGTATATCTCAATAAAAATGGTGGCCCCTGTCACATCTAAGTTCCCATCTCCCCCCGTTTGTTTATATGAATGGTGTAAGGCTATATATATATATATATATATATATATATATATATATATATATATATCACATGAGTCTCCAACCTGAACTGAAGCTCCCATGTTCTCTCACCTACCCTCCTGTTTTGCTGCACACATTCCTTAATATCCCAATATCTTCACTAGATTTCACTAAATTATGTATATTGGGCAGTAAGTACCTCAGAGCTCAGTGGTGGTCACTTACTTACCTTTATTAAAACCATTGCTTTGTTTTATGCATTGTATAGTAATACTACTTGTTTATTTTTTTCTTTTGTGGCCAAAATCAGGGAATTTTACGATGAAAAGTACAGGGAGAGTCCAGGTCACTAGCTAGGTTGGATAAATATTAGTAGTAGTAAATACTACTATGATAAGACAGAGCTGTGAAGGGAAATGTGCCCTAATTTTCATACAATGCACTTGATATGTACTTTAGGGTATTATATTCCGGGAATTTGTTGATTGGTTTGAAATGGATTTGGGAATTGCTGAATCAATTATGAAGAGATGGGATTCTGATCTTCTCAGTCTGGGGTTTAGCACATGAAGTTTATTTTTTTAGTAAATTGGTCAATTGTCCTTATTTAAAAATAAATTTCATGCTAACCATAGTTCTCCATTCATGTATATTAATTCTTCACTCTTTCATTATTTATCTGATGTGAGACTCCAACTCATTTGTGATATACCTAGGTCTGATTATCTTGGTACTTCATTAATTCGGAAAATTATGACAATTATTGAATAGAAAATAGTGAGAGAATCAAAGCTACATTTAATACTTGTGATAATATTGGAAACTAAGTAATTAATACTTACTTAAAATTTTTAAACGACTTATATTAAAAAACAAAAATATTTTTCTAAAACGATTTATATTAAAAAACGGATGGAATACTAAAGAAGGTTAAATCCTTTAATCCGAAGGTTAAATCCTTTAATCCATTGCTTATATATAACCATAAATCCAATAATTAGTATTGGCATTACATTCTCATGTCACTCGTGTCTTTTATAATTTAATTCACTTCTTTTTGGTAAAGATAACTGTCAATTGATATGATACTCATGCCTTCTAATTTAATTAAATTCTTTTTGGAAAAGGTGTGAGTCAATTCTTAAGTGACACATGTAACAAAATTGTACGACATTAATTCATCACACCAGTGTACGCTTGTGTAAATCGTCTTAACAAGCATATTATATTACCTCTTTACTCAAAATGTTAATTTATTAATTTGAGGTTTTATCATATTTATTAACCTAAATAATTTATTAATTTAAAGTTCCACCATATTTTTGCCATGTTTTTATTAACCCAAAAGTTAACCTATTAATTTGAGATTCCACCATATTTTATTAACTCATTACTTGATTCCACTACGTTTTTATTCACCCAAAGGTTAACCATAACCCTGCCAACAAGTATGTTGGATCGCCACTTTATCCAAAAAGTCAATTTATTAGTTTGAGATTTTACCATACTTATTAATTCATATAAATTATTGAATTTATCCGATGTGAAATTCAATATCTCAATATATAATACAAGGGTTGTGAAACCTAAATAATAGTTAGAATCTTAGAAAAATTTGGAAAGCCATATAAATCCTGATTAGGAATCCCAATTTTCTTTCATAATTTTTTTCCCTATTAGAGTTTTTGAGTAAGGCTGTAAAATGAACCAAACAGTTCAGGCTCGATTCGTACTCGTTCGACTAAAAGTTCGATTCGAAATATAAATAATTCAAATATGAGCAAAATTTAAAGTTCGATAATGAAATAACCCGGGTCAAATCCCGAGTTCGGAACAAATCTCGGGTTAAATCCCAAGTCCGAATCGAATCAATCAAAATAAGACCTTAAACCACTGGCCCAATAGTATCTTCTTGGGTCATCTTAGCCCACCACAGGCTTCCAAAAGGTCATGACTTGAAGGTACTATTGGTAGTAACTTATTTCCTTATAAGTAGACAGATTTTTTCCCTATCTTTCGATGTGGGACTGGGGTGTTACAAACTCCCCCACTTAAATTTCTGACGTCCCAAGTCCGAATCGAATCAATCAAAATAAGGCCTTAAACCACTGACCCAATAGTATCTTCTTGGGTCATCTTAGCCCACCACATGCTCCCAAAAGGTCATGACTTAAAGGTACTATTGGTAGTTGTGAGACCCCAGATTTTATGAATAAATATTTAATTTTCTCGAAATAAATTTTTTAATATTATGGTGTGGATTTGATATAATATTATATTTGTGGGTAGTATTTATAAATTTTACAAAGTATGCAAGTTGTCATATTATATTTGATTGGTCGGGGAATATTCTTTTTATCGGAGAATATCCGTACGACAGTACAATCATTGGTGGACCCCGTAACAAAATTATTGTCGGATTGAGAAAACGACAAAAATATTTTATGAAAATAACGGCGGAAGTTTTACCGTTAATACTGTTGAACTACTCGGTAGTAAAAGTACAGTAATACGCGTGGTTACATAGTAGCACACGGTATTGATTATTGATGCTTAAGTGAGAAGTCACTCAATTTTACTTATTAGTTGGACCCCTATTTACCCATTTTTCAAAATAACCGGTATAAAGATATTCACTATATATATATATATATATATATATATATATATATATATATATATATATATATATTATATTTATGTTAGTGGGTGCTGGTGGGGGAGTTAAAAAAATGGTGGGGTGGGTGATTGATATGTATTTATAATTGTATATAGTATATATGGGTGAGTGGGTTGTGGTGGAGATTGAAAAAGTTGGCAAGATATGTGTTATAATTTTCAAGCTTTCACCTTATTGGTGGAGTAATCCAATAATGCATTCAATGAGCCCATTTTTTTTCAGCTTGACAGGTGATGGTTTTGTGTTCTTCTCTTTTAATTGGTTAGCACCTTGAAAATTATGAACAAGTGATCGGATTTTTTTCTAGCATAACATGTGTTTATATATATATATATTATATTTTAATTATTAGTTGATTGAAATCGATTCTGCAAAATAAGTTCGTTCATGAACAATACCCTTCCATTCTCCTATAAATAGAAGCTCATTCCTTCATTATTTCTTACGAATTCACTGAAACTCTAGAGAGAGAAAATTATAGGGAGAAAGAAGAAAAGATAACATGTATATTCAGTTCTTTTACGGTAAAGGGTGTTATTCTTTCTTATTCATGAAGAGAACTGTTGTTATTCCATTGCTTATTATTCTGTTGGAATAACCTGTATACGCGGTCTACCCTATACTTGGTGACATTCTTCTATTATTCTGTTGGAACATCCTGTCTGTGTGTTTTACACCGAACCTGGTTCCGTCTTATTATTATTCTGTTGGAACATCATGTCTGTGTGTTTTACACCGAACCTGGTTCCGTCTTATTATTATTTTGTTGGAACATCCTGTCTGTGTATTTTACACCGGACCTAGTTTCGTCTTTATTATTCTGCTGGAACATCCTGTCAGAGCAAATTTTGCTTGACCTGGTTCCGTTATTATTATTCTGTTGGAATAACCTGTCTATGCAAAGTACTGCATGCATGGTGATTTCTTTTGTTATTCCATTCTTTATTATACTCAGTTGGTTAAAGTTTTGATTTCTATACTCCATGAAATTAGTAGAATATCCTTGATATTTACGCTTCATCCAGTATATTTTCATGAAAATATTCTTCTGAGCATTCTTGAATTTTACTGCACAAAGCAGTATCATTTTGACAACTTGGACGTTATTAGTTCCTGAATAAATTAATTCTTGAACTTGTTTTTATTAAATTCTTATATCATTGTCATCATCCTCATGTTTAAATTTTTTAAAAGTCATTTGTGGCCTGTAGTGCATAGATGGACTTGGTATGATTATGACCAGGGATTATTCGGTGTAATCATGACCGTACTGTTACAAATGATGTGGTAAAAGTCCTCATTGGCCCGTAGTGCATTGATGGACAGTTGTTGGCATGATCATGACCATTAATGAATACACAAATATTCTTGGCCCGTAGTGCATGGATAATTGTGGTCGTGATACTAAAGAATATCCTTGGTCGTAGTGCAGGGGTGATTCGATGATGTGAAATATTTATTAAGCTGAGTCTCAGCGATAACAGTGATGAAAAACCTTTTAAATCATAAAAGATAATAGATTTTATTTTCTACTTGACTCTTTTAATGGATTGCTTATTCCGCTGCAGTTAAACTTGATGTCTATTATATTTTATCAGTTTAACATTGTTGGAGATTAATGATAATTTATTCTATATTATCTTAGTCATAATATTTCTTACTGGGCTAGTTGAGCTCACCCTTTCTTTCACTGTTCTCTTCAGGAAATGAGAATATAGTTGGGACGAGTCAGGGAACGGAGTGATGGTCCAGAGGATAGCATTAGTTGTCATCACTATTCTGTGAAATAGTGTGATAATAATTATAATGAGAACTCCTTTTGAGTTTGTATACTCGCTAGTAGACAATATTTATATTCAAACTCACAGTTTATGTTTTGTCGTATTGTACACGACAGTTGTATTAGTAAGTTGTATTTGAATTTTGTATCATATTTTTGGCGACTCAGAATAGATGATGTATACCTATTTTTGGGGTGTCATAGTTGGTATCAGAGCTTAGGGATATGATCTCTGGCTAAGATGTGAGACTGGAACTAGGAGGGGAGAGACGGGGAATTCTTTCGCTAGTATGACCTACTTAAATTTATTTTGTATTTAAATTGGTTGGTCAGAGTATATTGATAATATGTGACATGTTAATTAACCCTTGTTTTGTGGCAGTATTTGAAAATGGCAGCTGAAAATGTCAACAATAGAGTGAATGAGACCGTGGAGACACCTCTAATCACCAACCAGGATAATGTAATATCAGGCGAAGAAGAAATTAGAAATATCTACGGGGTAAGTGAAGAACTAATAGTTGCACCCGAGCTAGTTGCAGAGGTAGCACCTGAGAGTGAGGAAGAAGAGGAAGGAGAGGAACCTAAGGAGAATTGGTTAGAAGAAATTTATGATCAAAACTTAGAATTACAAAATCGTGTTTATGAGTTAGAGGAGCAGGCTGAAGAACGGCAGACGGTCGTGGAGTAAAAGGATGCGACGATTCAAGCTTATGTTACCCGATATGTGATGCTCGAACAAAATCACTCTTTGACATAGTGTAAGATATTAAAGTTGGAATATGAGAATTCAAATATCAAGGATCAGCTGAAAGAAGAAACAACTGAACGAGTGAGAATGAAGGATGCGTGGGTAAAAGCCGCACGACGTGTTGATATTGTAGAAAGAGACGTCCGATCCAAAAAGGCTAAAATAGATGATATACATTTCTCTTTTTGGACAGCAATTGGGAGAACTCAACATCGAGTTTTGAATTACCCTGTTCAGAGCGGTCAATCTGAACTCGATATGGATCGAAGATTGATGATTCAGATCATGAATTAGGAGTACGATAAAGCAGTTGAGAGTGAAATATGCCCTATATTAAAGTCAATTCCAACGATAGTTGTGACGCTCCCAAAATAGGTATACAACACCCATTCTGAGTCGCCAAATATATGGTACAGAAAGCAAACTATAACTTCAATAATACAATTGTCGTGTAAAATACGACAACACATACTGTGAGTTTAAATATAAATATTGTCTTCTAGACAATATCCACACTCAAATAAGTCCTCAATACAATTTTTCAAATATTATTTTACAGAAATAGTGAGGACTGCTAAAACATATTTCTAGAACCATCACTCCATACCCCGACTAGATCCTGCTATGTTCTCACCTCCTGAGAAGAAAAATGGAACAAAAAGGAAAAGTGTGAGCTCAACTAGCCCAGTAAAGAATATTATGACTAAGATAATATACAACAAATTATCATTAGTATTCAACAGGGAAAAATCTGATAGAATATAATCGACAACAAGTTTTAGATCAACAACTGCACCGGAAACAGCAAACCATTAGAAGAGTCAAGTAGAGAATGAATTCTACTATCTTCTAAGATTTAAAAGTCCATCATCAATATTTTATCCATATAACATCAATTAATAATCATCTTTATCCAAATATTCATCTTTGCACTACAGGCCACAGATATTCATTTGTATCACCTGTCAGTCATGTTCATCTCAACACCTGTTCATCTTTGCACTACAGGCCAAAGATATTCATCAAGTAATCATACATCTTTGCACAACAGGCCAAAGATATTCAGCAATATCATCATTTAGGACTGAGGATGATGAAAAATATCTTAAAGAGAACGAATCCAGTGAGACAGAAGGACAAATAGTAGGGATTCGTATAACAGTTTATCCAAGATCAATAATACTTCATAATAATCAATTGTGAAGCAGAATTCAAAAATAAAGATCAAAACATGGATACAATCAAAGCTAGTAACCATAATAGACATCTTGGACAAAAAGAGAAAATTTTATTTTTCGGTAAATAGTGTCGTATTCGTGAATAGTATCGTATTCGTGAATAGTGCCGTATACGTGAATAGTAACCCCGACACAAAAAGTTCCAAATTTGATAAAAAAAACTCATATCAATATTTTAGCATAATGATATTGAAGAAAATAATATTATTTAAGAAAAAAATAATATCCCTTACTTCAAAATATCAGTACTTCTGGTCGGAATACCGGTATAAGGCTGAAAGAAACTTGCTCTGATGAATAGAAACTCTCAAAGTATCTAAATACTCACAAAATACACTCAATAATCTAGAGAGAGAAAGAGAGAAAACTTGTTTCTGGTGTGATTTTCAATTATAACTTAGCCCTCTATTTATAAGAAAATGTTAGCACGCCGAAACAGACTTAACCTGCAACCTGATGGCTTTACCTGCTACTATTCCCACCCACCACATTTGAATAAAAATCTTAGCACATTTCTTCACCAACCAAGAGTGGGGCTTACTAATTCTAGAATTTTTCATCAAAATGATTAACTTCGAAAATTCAACAATTTCTGAACCAGTCATCTCGTAAAATTCATAATAAATCATACGTTCATTTTTAACGGTTCAAAATTTGTGGACATATACTCAACTTATATATGTATAACATATCCAAAAATTACCACGATCCAAAAGTCGAATTAAAAATTATAACCCCCGCAAAATATCTCAAAAACCTCGATTTTTAATACATCCATTCCGACAAAAATACTGATAAAAAGCTCAACATAACTCCTTCATTTTTAACCACAAAAATATATCTCTCATTTATATCCACATAAAATAAATATTTTCTTATCATATGAATCAATAATTAATTATTCACAAATAATATTACAGAATCACATTTATGACAACCAGACCGTTCCCAGGAAAGAGGGGGCTTTTCAATAAGAATTTTTCCTTACTGGCGCGCAATTAGATGACCAAACCTCTTCTTAGACAGAACTTTCTAGACATTGCCAATAATATTATCTAATAATATTATTCAAATAATATGAATTATTGATCTGATAATGGGAAATACTATGCAATGACAATTATTGAAACAACAATAATATAAAATATCAATGCAGCAATTATTGAATCAATAAAATAAAATATTGAACAGTAACTACTGTAACAATTATTGAGTAGTGCCTTCCTTCGTAAGAATCAATAATTGGTGCAATACCGTGTGCTACTGTATTTTAATCATCGGGTATTCCAACAGTATTAACGGTAACAACTACGCCGTTAATTATAAACAACTTATACTTGTCATTTTCTTCATCCAATCGCTTTCCGTTATGGAGCCCACACAAGGCTGCGCTGTCGTACGAATATTTTTCGACAGCAAGAATATTTCACGACCAAACGAATATTCCCCGACAAAATGAATATTTTATAACCACTTGCTTATTTTGTAAAATTTGCACATTTCACCCATAACCAAAGTATTATATCAAATTAACCCCTTATTATTCACAATAATATTTAGAGAAAATTTGATTTTATTCATTAATAAGCTGGGGTCTTACAGTAGTGATGACACCAAATGCTACCCCAGACAAGTCAACGCTGGGTAGTTCAAGGGAGAGCGGTTGTCATGACTTCCCAACAAGTGAGGAACCCAAATGAAGTTATCGCGGGTAAGCTAATCATAAACCCTTGCGAAGTTTGTACCTTAATCGATACTGGTTCTACCCACTCTTATATTTCACCTAGTTGAGTTCAACGTTTAAACTTGGCTCTTAAAAAAAATAAAAATTAGACTTTGACTTATCTGTTGAAACTCCGTTGGGAGAAACCTTCGTTAACTCCACTATTTATAAATCTTGTTTGATTCAAATCGACACTTTCACGTTACCTGTTGATCTTATCTCTTTAAAAATACTTTCCTTTGATGTGATTTTTGGAAACGATTGGTTAACTACTCATCATGCTTTTCGTAAGGTTGTTAGCTTTCATATTCCTAACCAACCTATTATGCAAATTCAAAGTAACCAAACCACTAAAGTCAATCATTGTCATATCAAGCCATAAATAAAGAGCCCCGATCCTTTCGTTGTTGACTTTCTTGTGTGGAATGCACCGAAGCCAGACTTTCTGTAGGCAACGTCGTGAATGACGATAGCAAGTTGATAGGTATCAATGTGACGTGTTATCCAAGTCTTGGATGAGAGTCACAATTTTGAATGATATTTCTATTGTTAATAAATTTTTTAACGTATTCTTGAAGACTTCATGGTCTACCACAGAGCGCGAAATCGAATTTTGTATTGACCCTAGTACAAAACCCATTTCTTAAACCCTCAAATATTTCTTTACTTAAAACGAACGTATCATGCGCCAAAGACGTTGGCTCGAGCTGTTAAAGATTATGATCGTACCATTCAATATTATCGTAGAAAAGCAAACGTGGTAGCTGACGCGTTGGATAGAAGATCGTATGCGTTTACAAGTACGAATATACGAACCCACGTGAAGATAACGAATGTACGAGTAGAATCGATTTTCATCGATAAAGTTAAAGCCGTGCAAGCTACAGATCCGTAGCTGATGAATACTAAGAAAAAGGTTCAAAAGGGCGTTATTTTAAAAGCAAGAGTTGCTGAAGAGAGGAAATCTTAACCCTCGATTTGATTGGCCCATTTGAAATCCTCGATTAAGTAGGAGCTGTGGCTTATAGACTCGTTTTACCGCCAAGTATGTCGCGTGCTCATAACATTTTTAACGTATCGATGTTACGACCCGAACCACATTATTAATTTAGAACCGGACGAGATAACAGATGATTTAACGTTTGAGAAGATAAGTGTTAAATCTTGGATAAGAAAAATCGTATTCAACACTCAAAGGTTTTACCTCAAGAGTTAGAATCTGAAATGAAGTCAAGGTATCCTCACCTGTTCGACATACCAGGTACGCACGTAAATTTCGAGGGTGAAATTCCATAAGGAGATGAGATTGTGAGACCCCAGATTTTATGAATAAATATTTAATTTTTTCGAAATAAATTTTTTAATATTATGATGTGGATTTGATATAATGTTATAATTGTGGGTAATATTTATAAATTTTACAAAGTATGCAAGTTGTCATATTATATTCGATTGGTCGGAAAATATTCTTTTTGTTGGGGAATATCCGTACGACGGTACAATCATTGGTGGACCCCGTAACAGAATTATTGTCGGATTGAGAAAACGACAAAAATATTTTATGAAAATAACGGCGAAAATTTTACCGTTAATACTGTTGAACTACTCGGTAGTAAAAGTACAGTAATACGCGTTGTTATATAGTAGCACACGGTATTGATTATTGATGCTTACGTGAGAAGTCACTCAATTTTACTTATTAATTGGACCCCCATTTACCCATTTTTTAAAATAACCGGTAGAAACTTATATATATATATATATATATATATATATATATATATATATATATATATATATTATATTTGTGTTAGTGGGTGCTGGTGGGGGAGTTAAGAAAATGGTGGGGTGGGTGATTGATATGTATTTATAATTGTATATATTATATATGGGTGAGTGGGTTATGGTGGAGAATGAAAAAGTTGGCAAGATATGTGTTATAATTTTCAAGCTTTCACCTTATTGGTGGAATAATCCAATAATGCATTCAATGAGCCCATTTTTTTCAGCTTGACAGGTGATGGTTTTGTGTTCTTCTCTTTTAATTGGTTAGCACCTTGAAAATTATGAACAAGTGATCGAATTTTTTTCTAGCATAACATGTTTATATATATATATATATATATATATATATATATATATATATATATATATATATATATATATATATATATTATTTTAATTATTAGTTGATTGAAATCGATTCTGCAAAATAAGTTCGTCCATGAACAATACCCTTCCATTCTCCTATAAATAGAAGCTCATTCCTTCATTATTTCTTACGAATTCACTGAAACTCTAGAGAGAGAAAATTATAGAGAGAAAGAAGAAAAGATTTCTACTACTTAACTACTCTTATATTCAGTTCTTTTTACGGTAAGGGGTGTTATTCTTTCTTATTCATGAAGAGAACTGTTGTTATTCCATTGCTTATTATTCTGTTGGAATAACCTGTATACGCGGTCTACCCTATACTTGGTGACATTCTTCTATTATTCTGTTGGAACATCCTGTCTGTGTGTTTTACACCGAACCTGGTTCCGTCTTATTATTATTCTGTTGGAACATCATGTCTGTGTGTTTTACACCGAACCTGGTTCCGTCTTATTATTATTTTGTTGGAACATCCTGTCTGTGTATTTTACACCGGACCTAGTTTCGTCTTTATTATTCTGCTGGAACATCCTGTCAGAGCAAATTTTGCTTGACCTGGTTCCGTTATTATTATTCTGTTGGAATAACCTGTCTATGCAAAGTACTGCATGCATGGTGATTTCTTTTGTTATTCCATTCTTTATTATACTCAGTTGGTTAAAGTTTTGATTTCTATACTCCATGAAATTAGTAGAATATCCTTGATATTTACGCTTCATCCAGTATATTTTCATGAAAATATTCTTCTGAGCATTCTTGAATTTTACTGCACAAAGCAGTATCATTTTGACAACTTGGACGTTATTAGTTCCTGAATAAATTAATTCTTGAACTTGTTTTTATTAAATTCTTATATCATTGTCATCATCCTCATGTTTAAATTTTTTAAAAGTCATCTGTGGCCTGTAGTGCATAGATGGACTTGGTATGATTATGACCAGGGATTATTCGGTGTAATCATGACCGTACTGTTACAAATGATGTGGTAAAAGTCCTCATTGGCCCGTAGTGCATTGATGGACAGTTGTTGGCATGATCATGACCATTAATGAATACACAAATATTCTTGGCCCGTAGTGCATGGATAATTGTGGTCGTGATACTAAAGAATATCCTTGGCCGTAGTGCAGGGGTGATTCGATGATGTGAAATATTTATTAAGCCGAGTCTCAGCGATAACAGTAATGAAAAACCTTTTAAATCATAAAAGATAGTAGATTTTATTTTCTACTCGACTCTTTTAATGGATTGCTTGTTCCGCTGCAGTTAAACTTGATGTCTATTATAATTTATCAGTTTAACATTGTTGGAGACTAATGATAATTTATTCTGCATTATCTTAGTCATAATATTTCTTACTGGGTTAGTTGAGTTCACCCTTTCTTTCACTGTTCTCTTCAGGAAATGAGAATATAGCTGGGACGAGTCGGGGAATGGAGTGATGGTCCAGAGGATAACATTAGTAGTCCTCACTATTATGTGAAATAGTGTGATAATAATTGTAATAAGGACTCCTTTTGAGTTTGTATACTCGCTAGTAGACAATATTTGTATTCAAACTCACAGTTTATGTTTTGTCGTATTGTACACGACAGTTGTATTAGTAAGTTGTATTTAAATTTTGTACCATATTTTTGGCGACTCAAAATAAGTGATATATACCTATTTTGGGGGCGTCACAGTAGTAACTTATTTCCTTATACGTAGACAGATTTTTTCCCTATCTTTCGACGTGAGACTGAGGTGTTACAGATAAATTACTCGAATCTCTTCAAATTGTAAATTTCTATTGATACTCGGATCATATTCATTCGATAAAGTTCAAACTGTTCGGGCTCGATTCGAGATTGTGTTCGACTCGGTAGCTAAACGAGTCTCAATCAAACCTTCTTTCATATTTGATAAATTTTGTGAATTAAGTTTAAAGAATCCTTCTACATAGGGTTATACAGACTGTATAATCCTGTTTTTAGTCTGTATAACCCTGTTCTTGTATATTGTATCCAAATTACACCTAAAATACTATAGTTTGTAAAAATTCCTATCGGAATAAATACTATATATTTTTTGGGAGTTACAAGCAAAAAAAAAATTGAAAATATCCAATATTTCGACCTAATTTTTTGATCTGCCAAAACTTATTAAAATTTAAATAAGTTAATACTAGACTCGATTGAGTTTATTCATACTCTTACTTTTGAGAGAGGAAGAACTACTAGTCTTTTAAGTGTACATCCAAGTAATCACCAAGTTACCTCATTTCCTTTGACAATGATTTTTTTTTATCTTATCCGGAAAATATTAAGTATCCTCTAAAATAAATGGGTCAGAAAGTGATTCAATAATTCAAGGAAAACTAATTCCAATTGACAAAAAGGTAGATTAGCACATGAAAAAAATTATTGAAAGTTGGACGATGTTGCTCGAGTGCACGAAAGATATCCCTCTTCTTCTTTTGCCTATTTTTGTATATTTATTTAAATTATACTTAAAATATTATATTTTATAAAAAATTTAATCAGAATAAAATAAATGACATTTAGTGAGATTCATTAATATTAATAAAAAAATTAATCATTTTATATAATTTTACGAGGCCTTTAAAAAATTTCTTTTTTTAAAAAATTTCTTTCTATTATTTTAATTTATATGAAAAATATACTTGCAACATTTAGTGAGAGAATAGTAAATTGTGGCCCAGTCGAAACATATGGCTGGAACCACAAAAAAAAGCCTGCTAACCCACACCATTAAACATTATGTTCTCTCTCTCCTTCTAATCTTTCGCCAAACGTGTGAATATGTGATATCCATGTGGCCACCAAAATGATCAGAGGATGTTCTTGACTTTGGTAAGCTCACTCACTTTAAGTGGCCTCTTTTTCTAGTCTTTTTAGCTGCTTTTAGCCATCCAACCTAGGACTATATGAAATACTACGAAAATTAAATCATTTGTATCCCAATTCTCTACCTTCAAACATTCAGTATCGTATAATCTTCAGCAAAAACTAGGTTTCAACCAAAGATTGCTTCTTTTTGTATGTGGGGTTTGTTTAGAATTTCCAATCAGTCACCTAAACTCTGAATTTACAATTTTCTCTATCTGGGTATCTGTTATCTAATCATTTCATGGCTTCTTCAATGCTAAATGGGGCTGAGAATCTGACACTTGTTAGAGGAATTACTCCAAATGATTTGGGTTTTATTAGGTCAGATTTACATGGGAAGCACTTCCTCAACCTTACTATGGCTTCTTGTTGTGGGAAAAATTTGAGCTTTAGAAGCAAAACCATAGTGCCCAAATGCAGTGCTTCAGCTTCAAGACCAGCTTCACAGCCTAGGTTCATACAGCATAAGAAAGAGGCATTTTGGTTCTATAGGTTCTTGTCAATTGTGTATGATCATGTTATAAATCCTGGACACTGGACTGAGGATATGAGAGATGAGGCACTAGAGCCAGCTGATTTAAGTGATAGGAGCATGATTGTGGTAGATGTTGGTGGAGGAACAGGGTTCACTACTTTGGGTATTGTAAAGCATGTGGATGCAAAAAATATTACCATTCTTGATCAGTCTCCTCATCAGCTTGCTAGAGCCAAGCAAAAGGAGCCCTTGAAGGAATGCAAAATAATTGAGGGCGATGCCGAGGATCTTCCCTTTAAAACTGATTATGCTGATAGATATGTATCTGCGGGGAGGTAAATACCCAAACTATCTAATTTTGGATATCTCCGCTTAGTATTTGGTGTTTCCCAACTTATTTTCACATATTTGGATGTTTATTGTTTGATTGTGATGTTAGCATGATTTTAGTTGGGTTTTGGTGGAGAATCTATTAGTGTTCTAGTACACATTTATCAATACAGAGATACTTGAATACTGCTTCAGGTTTCAATTGTCCTGGTAGTGCTGCTTTTATGCATGTGAGAAGAGAGAGAGTGATATAAACCCTGGGAAATCATTAAAAGAGTATTTGATGCCATGTATTAAGGCTGTGATTTAGGATTGGAATGGATACTAAATTTAAAATTTAAGACATAAGATTGTGTAGAAGCATTTTTCATGCTTAATGCATAGTTTTGGGCTTTCTAATGATATTGTCAATGTCATAGTTCTCGCTTTCTATGTTCTAGTTGAAGTGCCAAAGAGACCCTTCATAGTAGCGTCTCATATGCAATTCCACTATCACGGGTTCTCTGCATTGGGCTGGAACTTCCTGCTTCATTTGTTGATGCCTTTGTTATTAGTTTTTCGGTTCTAGTTAGTATAAAGTTTAGTTGTCAGAAAGAATTAATTTTATTAGAATTCTCTGCTAGGCTCATGGTAAATGTTCTGTGGACTCTTTGAGTATCTTTACACATGCAGAAATGAAGAAAGCAACACCTGAGAAGTACTACATATGATGTAGGGAGGCTGTGTTTTGTGGTATTGGATGATAAATTCAAAATTTAGGACTTATATGAATATGCAAGAAACAGTTACTAGTTTACGATCATATATTAGTACTTTCATATTCTAATTGAAGATCTAGATAAATCTTTCACAGTACTATCTCTTATGCTATTTCCATGAATGTCTTCTCAGTATTGAGTACTGGCCAGATCCGCAGCGTGGCATCAAGGAAGCATACAGGGTGTTGAAGATAGGAGGGAAAGCATGTGTAATTGGTCCTGTCTACCCTACTTTTTGGTTGTCGCGTTTTTTTGCAGACGTGTGGATGCTCTTCCCAAAGGAGGAAGAGTACATTGAGTGGTTTGAGAAGGCTGGATTTAAGAACATTCAGCTAAAAAGGATTGGCCCGAAATGGTATCGCGGGGTTCGTCGGCATGGGCTGATCATGGGATGTTCTGTTACAGGTGTAAAACCTGCATCAGGTGATTCTCCTTTGCAGGTACAACCTTTCACTCGGTAACCAGTTCATGATTTCTTCGTTAGCCATGGTTTCTTTTTTTGGTTTTGGTAATCCCTCAAATGCTCTTCTGCTTTTATCTCTTTCAATAGGTTGTTATTCATTCAAATTTATTACTGTTACTTAATGTTTGAGAGGTAGAAAATTCCATATGCTACCCAGGTCCTTTAAACTTCAGTTTTAAGTATTGTGACCGGGTGACCAATCCCAAGTTAATAAGCAATGATCATAAAAATGTATCAGTATGTTATTGCATTTTGGGTAAACTGAAAGCACATGACTTAGACCCATTAGGGGAGAATGCAGTTATACATGGAGATGATACCTGCTGTGCATTCAGGGTTAAATTCTAGCTCCACTGTGGTGCTTCAGTACTGGAAACTCGATCACCGCAATCACTATCACTGTAATGCTTCCACATGTAAAATTGGGACCCTTACTGGAGATGACACATATTAGATCTAAGCAAAAAGGCTATCTAGTAATTAACTAATTATGCAGAGCATTGTAATTATAGTTACAAGCTTCTTATTAAGGTTTCTCAAAATCTGGTATGATCTGCTTTGTTTACCTTAATGTGGACAAAAGTCTAGTCTTGTTATTGCTTACTTTATAGTTGGTGTTCTCCTTTCCTTAACCCCAAAGGATTGCTCAAGTAGGTATTAATCATGGATTGAAATTTAGGAAGTCTCTTCATATAACTGCGGCCCCTTGGAGCTCGATTCCTTTGCTTTCTTTTAGTTTATTTGAAATTTACAAAGTCTCTTCATATAACTGCAGCTGGGACCAAAGGTTGAAGACGTGGAAAAGCCTGTAAATCCATTTGTGTTCCTTGTACGCTTAATTCTAGGTGCCATGGCCGGAACATACTACATATTGGTTCCTATCTACATGTGGCTCAAAGATCAAATTGTTCCTAAAGGCAGACCAATATGAGAGGGGGCAGAGAGAGATCCTATCCATTGTGTATTTTCCTTGCTACCTGTTTTTGCACTCCATTCCAGTTTGTATGGATATTTTTGTCAACCATGTAACCGACTTATGTTTCAATTATCTTTAAATGTTTTTGTAAGATTTGCAAGCGTCTTCTTAATCTTGGGAATAGAATAGATTATTATTATAGTACAAAGCAAAGTAATTTTGCCTACTGTTATGAAATCTAGCAAGGCATTTGATTTATTAAAAACAAGAAGTTGAAAACCAACTGAGCAGTGTTCACCTAGAACTGAAAGACACTGGCTAAGAATCATTTTTCCATTTTAACTTTTCAAGGGGAGTTTACTCTTTCAAATTGCAATGCCAATGGCATCTTCAAATAGCAAAAAAAATTCTGAAAAGAATAGAATCAGAATATCATCAGGGTTCATAAAGTATAAGGGGCTCTCTTTCAGTAGATTGTTCTACCTTATATATATATATATATATATATATATATATATATATATATATATATATATGCTTCTTATACTCCTGACTAGCTAAGTTGGAAAAAGTTACAGTAGGTGTTTGATTAAGCTGTTAGTTGGCCATACAAGTGTTTCACTTCAAAAGGAAATATAAATTACACTAGAAAGAACCCCAAATCCAAGCAGTTTATTGAAAATTAAGGAAACTCCTATTTTCACATGTTGCTTAAAAATTTTAATTTTATAATTACATGAATTATAATCCTTATAAATAAATATTTTTACACTTCAATTATATATTTTTTATATATATAAAAATTAAAATAATTATAAAATTAAATATTCGGTGATATAAACAGTACAGTACTGTTGATTCACTCACCCATACCAATTAACCAATATATACTGAATTTTTATACCGATATCTAAGCAACTTAAGTTTTTACCAATTTGTTTATAGTTCAGTCGGTAAACCGAATTTACTAAACCCATGAACAACCCACCCTTATTGGTACGCTGCTTTTTACTTAATCTACAGTAACTGTAATTATTTGAATTAAATTTAATTAAATCTATTTTCTATCCTTTTTTTCCTTTCCATGTCCTCCCCTCAAAATCTCGCGAACAACAGAAATGGTAATGGTAAGGAATTGGGTCTTTATCAAAGAAGGAAATAATGGCTGCACCACCAACTCCAGCTGACTTAGACGACTACTCACCATCCTCAACCCTCATCTCCTTCGACCGTCCAATCCCTCTGCTCCGACAACCCATCCCCGCTGGCGTACCCGACAACCCATCTCTCGGACCCTTCGTGCTCGGATTCAAAGACCCGCAATCCTTGGCCTCCGCATACAAATCCTGCGAGTCCCAAATCATCCAGCAATGCGAAGCCGGCGCTCGAATCGGATGCTCCATCAGCGCAACTAGCAAATGTAAAACCCCATGGAGGAAATCCCTAGTCGGACCATCCAAATCAGACTTCACCAAGCGAGCGGAATGTGAAGAACAAGAGATGGAGATTTGCTTTCAAGCTTCTAAATCTAAGTGCCTAAAATTTGCTAAAGATAAGTGTTTTCCCGTGTTTAGAGATGCTCGAATTGCTGCCAATTTTCGGACTGTGAATTCGAGGAATGTTGTTAAGCTCATTTCTTTGGCTTCTATGGTGGATAAGAGCAAAGGGTTTGAGTTTTTGAGACTACAATTTGAAGAGACAAATTATAGAGGGAGTGAATTATTGGGTAATAATATGAACACTGAAGTTAGTGAAGTGAAATGTGATTAGGAGGAATGTTGTCAAGTTGATTTCTTTGACTGCTATGCTGATAAAAGTCTAGTGATTGAGTTATTGGGAGTATGATTTGAAGGTCACAAATTATTGGGGGAGTGAATTATTGGGTCAAAATATGAATCTTGAAGCCAAACTTTGGGTTTGTTGGGTTAAGATGAAATTACAGAACAAACTATGAGCTAAAGAATTAATGATTTTTGGAGGTAATACGAGAAAAATTCTAAGAATTTCAAGGAAAATTGTGTTATATTAGTAAGTTATTCTTTCCTTGATTCTGTGATGCAAGTTTTTGACTTTCTTTTCCTGATGTGAGTGGGTTTGTTGTTGGTTGAGTTCATGATTTGGAAATTTCAAGAATATATGGATTTAAATTATGTTTAATATTTGTTAATTGACACTGACAAAGATATTCTTACATCTTCCTTAGTCATGCAAAATTTTTTATGAAATTGTTGAACCCATTTTTCATAAATGTTGTAAGCATGTAATATCATGTAAATTTTACTTGTGCTTATCCAAGTGAACTTTTAAAAATCTAATTAACAACTTAAGAACATGCTTTCAGATGGGGAAGAGTTGGGTTCGGTGTGTGTTGTTTTGGGGGATTTGGGGTGGGGGAGAGAAACTGAGGAAGGGAGGGAGTTGAATTTATGCCGCATATAGGAAGTAACTTAGGGGGTGTTTGATAAAAACTGAATGAATCTGAATCTGAATGAGCTGAATTTAAATCTGAATGAACAAAGTTGTTTGATAATTAACATGTCTGAAACATCTGAATGACATAATTTTATTATTTTACCTCTAAGAATCTCTGTTCTGGGTGTGAAGCTGACGAATCATCCTTCAAACAATATTGAATTTTCATACTCCCTCCGTTCCAGGATAAAAGTCCTTATTACTATTTCAAGTAATCTTAAGTTAAATGTCTATTTACCTTAATCAATCTATTTTTTAAAATAATTTACCTATAATATCCTTAGGTTGTGTTTGATAAAATTGAATGTTAAGATCTGAATAGTTAGACATTTGAATAATATAGAGCATCTGTTTAGAATTGTATCTGAATGAAGAAATGTTGTTTGATAATTAATTTTTTCAAAATGTCTGAATAACATTATTTTACCATTTTAACCCTCCACCCACCATATTCAATCTCAGTTACATTGAAATCATATATGCATATATACAAGTATCACCAACCACGTGGTTAATATAGCCCTAATAGTTCAACTTTTACTGAGAGAGAGAGAGAGGAGAAATTGAGGGAGACGCACCAGCAGACTGAGGACAGGAGAGTAGGGAGGCAAGAGTGAATCGTCACCGGAGACCCAATCAAGAGCAACGGAGCCATTGTCCTTGGTCCTGAGACACTGACGCTGGAACCTGACGCCGTGAAGAGATCGGAAGAAGGAAGCGAATATGGTCTCCAGGTGGCGGTTCCAACCAATCACCGGATAGGGACAAGCTCTTAAATGCTAGGAGGAATAATGACTCGCGACCTCCGCCGACGACTTCAACTGACGGATGGATGAGAGAGTGATCGGGCATTGCGTCGACGTTTTTGACGTTGACAGCGGAGGGGAAGTTGATTTTGGCTGAACGGCGACGGGTGTAGAGAAAAAGAGGATATGGGGGTTGCAGAGTCGATAGAGAGATGAGGGATGAAAAATGAATTTTGAAATATTGATGAGGTTAATTTTGTCCAAAAAAAGCAAAATTTCGCTCAGATAGGCTCTGAATAGTAAAGCATTATTTTTGAATCTAACCGATTAAGAGGTATTAAGAGACATAAAAATATTTACCAAACAAGTTGTGCCTGAGGCACACCTATTCAGAGCCATTAAGATCCAAACAAACACAACCTTAGTATTAATCGTCATATTTTTATTCTCTACGCATATTTATCGAGTATCACTAGTCATGTGCAGAAAATTATACAATTAAATGAGAATTTAAATATGGAAAATTTTGTTATTTTATTCTTTTGTTAATATGCACAAAAAGTCAACCATGACTATTATCCTAAGATGGAGCGAGTAATATTTATCTATATTAAAAAATATAAGCAGCAATTTAGTGGCATTCTCTGGCATTCTTTATACAATTAGGGATCTCGTTTTTTACTAGGAATATTTAGGATGGCTCAGTGATGCTAAAATTCCATTTATTATTCTAAGATTTTAGACATTTAACGAGGTTTGAATTGGAGAAATACATGATCACTGCTCTATGATCGAGGAACCCACTGATGCCCCCCACTATTACTGTCACCACCATCCCTTAGCTCCTATTGTTGCCACCAGTGGTCCGTTTTGAACTCTCATTTTTACTGTTAGTATAGCCAATTTCAACTCTGACTTTTATTGCTCTTTCACAGTGTCTATACTAAGTGCGATCATAGTATCATCCTTCACTATGATTGTAGCAACCTTCTTCTATGTCTGACCTTTACTAATCCACTATTATCCTTGTAGTTTTCCAACAATTACCAGTGACAACGGTGTGTGCATATTCTTCACTATCACTCACCCATTGCTTACAATTTTGATTTGTCAATTCCTCCATTGCCTTTGTCACTGAAATTCTTATAACATTGTATATTTGCATATAAGACATTATTGTTCCGCGTATTTAAGTGTTGCTATTCTGATGAAGACGGTAGTTGATGAATCCAGTTCTCTAAGTGCATTGTGGCTTTTAGGTTATGCTTGGTGGAACTTCCAAGTTTACATACGCAGATTCGATTATCTATGTTATCTTCATTATGTCATAGTTTCAGTATCACAATTTGAGTAACAAATCCTTTTTCTTTTTTCCTCTTCATATTCCTTTCGCGGCTTTTTCCTGCTCCTGGTGTTGAAAAGTTTCTATTCCTTTGGCACAAGTATCTATACTCACAATCTACTTTCTGTTGCCTGGGCAGTTCGAAGATGATAGATTGTTAGATCAAAGATCATCTAGCAAGTTAATTGACGGGGCTCTATATCTTTTGTTTGAAGATCGTATTGCTAACTTGGAATCATTCTGAACCTGTCTTGGGTTAGAAATGTTTCGATGACTGAGACATGACATTCAAATATGATCAAAGGCGGATGCATTTTCTTCAAGATTTGATTACCGAAAAAACCATAAGATGGTTGGAGTTCAAAATAAAATGCAAGGCCTGTGTTTGTTTCTATTGGACAAAAAAATTGACTCTTGGTCATGGAGATTCTGACTAATATGGCCAAGAAGATAGCAGGTTGAGCACACATTGGATTTTCTCCATTTGTTTCATACAAATTTCATGTTGAGTAAGGTTACAAAATCTTCTGTTTTATGTTTGAATTTTAATGGATCAGGTTTATTGCCAGTCATTCAGCCCAATTTATACACATCCTTACTTTATCTGATTTCAATGTAACCTCTGATGAAGATATTACTGTTTCAGCACAACAACAATGCCAGGATCCATGTCACATCAAATGTCATGACCCACATGTGGTTTCTGCAGTAACTAAGATATCCAGACTAAAGGAATTAAAGCATCTATATTAAGTCGGCATCACACAATGACACAATGGGGGTGATTTTAATATACAGTGGCAGTAACACGTGTTTGCTTATTCTGTGTATTCAGGAGAGCAATTAGTAGCTCGTGTTGCTTATTCCGTGTATTCAGGAGAACAGTTAGCAATTAGTATCTTGGGCATGTTCCTGGCTCATTTGATTCATGACTTGATTCTCAAGCATTGCCACGACCATTGGATGGTGATGTGGAGCCAAGATGTTATGCTGAGATGTACCCCATGAATTGCGATCAACTAGCGCGATACCAAATTCTCAGTCCTTGGTTTCAAGGTGGCATTTGCCTCAAGAAGCAGTTGTTTGTCCTCTCGCGGAAGCTCCTAACATGGTGAGCATTATTCAGTCAGAGCAATTGCAGTCACTGAAACAACATTCTTACACGTCATATGTGCAAATCTCATTTTCATACTTGGAACTGTTGTTTGATGAGTGAGTTTTATACCTACGAATTGGACACCTTTTTAGGCTTAATTATTTGTTAACTTTAAGTATTTTTAGTGTCATTTTACTTGTGTTTGTGTTTGTGTTTGTGTTGTAGGAAATGGCTTCGGAGAGTCAAAACATGAATAATGGAGCTTAGTGGTATTTTTGTAATTTCTAGAATTGTTCATGCGTCGGGGCGGATTTTTCTAGTACAAAAACTCGCCGGGGCGGAGATGTCGGAAAAAGTGTTGATGTTTAATTTCCAGAAGTTGATTCGGAAAAGGATTATGAAGTGTTGATTTGGAGAAAGATCATCCGAGGGCTATAAAATGAGGAGTATTCACAAGGATTGGGAGACTTAATTAGATACAGTAGATTAGGTTTGATTAGATTAGAAAAAACCCTAGTTTAGATTAGATTTGGAGCATGAAGCAAATTGGAGATTATTGAAGATTCAAAGCAGGAGCAGGAAGGAACTATCAGATGTGCAGATAACAGATTCTATCTTCTTCTTTACTTCTATTTTTGTCTTTTAATGTTTATTCAATTGTGGATTCTTGGTTTTAATTCAATGACAATGAACTAAATCTCTTGTTTAAGATTTCAATGGTTTTTGTTGCGTAGTTTATTTTAATATGCTTTTCTATTAATTATTGTGATTTATTTTAGGGATTGCCTATTGTGATTTGGACTTAATTGTTTAGCTAGTAATTACTGTGATAATCTATATAAACTCGAGAGATGGATTATAGATTTAGATCTGATCATAATAACATGTGATTGTGTTTTCTGCATGGCGTTGAAATTCATGATTTGTGTCTAGGATAGAGATATACCTATATACCGCATGTAATTTGATAAAGAACCTTGGTTTTAAATCCTCTTTAATTGTAATTCACATAGAGATATAGTGGATTAGTTAATTAGGGTGTTCTTCTTAATTCTATCATTTGTGGATTTAAGTTGATTTGTTTATGGTGCATCGAAAGATGGTCATAGATATTGATGTTCTTGATTAACAATAACAATTCAGAATAGTGAGCATAATTAATGAGAAGTGTATTAGTCTAAGTGAAACAATAAGTGACGTTGTGATCTTAAATCTCTATAATCTGACTTTAAACTAGTGGTAATTAGTAGTAGTTTATTTAAATAATTTAATTCATAATCTTAATTCATTTGTTTAAATAAAATTAATTTGGTTAAGAGTTAATACTTGGTAATTTTTGTTAAATAATTTCTCGTGGAAACGATACTCTACTTACACTTTATTACTTGTTGACCGTGTATATTTGCACGCATATATTGATTGTGAAATCGATCAACAATGTTCATTTAGGAGGAAGTGCCAATTGTTAATTTTGCCCCGATGGGTATTATTCGTTGCAGAAGATGTCGCACGTATGTGAATCCTTATGTGACTTTCACAGATGGTGGAAGAAAGTGGCAATGCAACATTTGTGTTTTGCTTAATGAGGGTAAGGTTCCAACTATCAACACAAGATTATATGTGTTCTTTATTTTTCCATTTCTTTTTTTAAATTGAAGGTGCGAATTAGTTCCAACATTATTTATTCTATATCCATTTAGTATGTACTGGTATTAGGTACAATGAAACTTTTTTTGCTGTTAACTCTGGCATATGGAGTATGATGAATTTTTTTTGGAGTGGTAGCTCATCCTATGCCAGCACTCTCACTCCCCATCCATGGACACCTGTCACTGCTCCGATGCCAACTCTCTCTCTCTCTCTCTAATTATTTGTCCTCGTGGATTGTAGAATAGGGTGTCTTGTACATCCTGAAAATTATGTCAAATCACACTGCTCAACATGCTGCAAGATCAATTTTAAATTCTAAAATATGATATCTTTTCATTGGGTTGGATAGTCTAATTGTCTTAATGTTTTTATGCTGATCCATTTCAATATTCCCCTTCCAGTTCTAGATGATTATTTTGCCCCTTTGGATGCCAGTGGCAGAATAATTGATTTGGATCGGTGGCCTGAGCTTATCAAGGGTAGTGTGGAATTTGTTGCTCCAACTGAATACATGGTACAGACACCTATGCCACCACTGTATTTTTTCCTCATTGATGTATCAATATCTGCTGACAGAAGTGGAATGCTTCAGGTAATATTATGTGATACTTTGAAAAGTCCTTCAGACATGACCTTAAATTTGAAGTGTTATCCATATTCTTATAAAAAATTCTAACCCTGCGGATATATGGATGATGCATCTTTATCATGTTATACATTAACGATTTAAAATTATGTTTTCTAACTATTTAAAATATTTTATTGGTGATTTTACTTGTGAAATTTCCTCTGCTAATCAATATTACTATTTGTTGATCAATAGACAAGTAGCAGATTGAACTTGCATGCGTCTTTGGAGAAACTTGCATATAATGTCAAAGTTATTTTGTAGGTGGTGGCACAAACAATTTTCTTGTTTGTGGATAAGTTGCCAGGGAGTCCCAGAACACAGATTGGTTTCATAACTTATGGTAGCAGAATTCATTTCTATAATATGAAGGCAAGTTATTTAATTACTACTGATTCTATAGATCGCTTTAATTTATTTCAATTGCTATCACCTAAATCTGTATTGAATTATTTACAGTTTTGTCTTGTGCCAGTCATCTTTGACACAGCCTCAAATGATGGTGGTGTCAGATCTGGATAATATTTTTGTTCCATTACCAGATGACATCCTTGTCAACTTGTCAGAATCCAGAAGCGTAGTGGATGCATTTCTGGACAGCCTGCCTTCCATGTTTCAGGAAAATGTTAATGTGGAATCTTCTTTTGGTCCAGCTCTTAAAGCTAGTTTTCTGATTATGGTTGATTTCTTCTCATCTGCACCAATTTCATGTTTTGATCGAAGTCCTAACATTAAAATTATTTTAAACTTTGAACCTTTTTCCTGTGCCATTATTATTTGGATATCTTCATTAGCCATCTTCAAAGCTATTGTCATATGTTGATTTAGCATAATTTATTTCTTCTTTTTGTTACAGAGCCCACTTGGTGGTAAATTGTTGATTTCCCAGAACACACTGCCATCACTTGGTATTGGTCGGTTAAGGTTGCGTGGAGACGATGTACGTGTTTATGGAACAGATAAAGAACATGCACTAAGGCTACCAGAAGATCCATTTTATAAACAGAGGGCTGCTGATTTTACAAAATACCAGATTGCGGTGAGCATATATGCATTCAGCGACAAGTATACTGATATAGCTTCTCTCGGTACGCACTAATGTTGGAATTATACGATTACCAAATTTTTTATTGTGAAAAATTCTCAGTATGAACCTAGAGTAGTTGAGAATGGTAAAGTATAGGAAAAATCATTGGGCGAGAATACATGGAGCTAGCTTGCATCTAAATTTATAGGTACTCACTCAAATATTTTTGATATCACCAACAAATCTCTTCAGATAAATGCATTCTTAAACAGCTTAAAAAAAACCCTGTACAAGGAAATGTGCCGATGTAGACTGTAATCATAGAAATTAGTAAGACTCAATTGCTTATACTCACTAGACTTTAAATCTGAAGCAAGTTATATAAGACTTTACTGATAGAAGAGCTTCTCATACAGTACCATCTCAACCTTCATAAGTTGGGAATTACTTTATACTTTTTCTGTCCTCCAAGGGATTTCTTAATTTTCACACAAATTAAGAACGTCAAATTATAGGAGATAATAAGATAAGTTCCAAATTCTCCCTTATATATGGATTTAAACAATACTAGTGGGACCCATATAATTATGACAAGTACGGAGATACGATAGTCTTTTCCCCCACTTTTATAACTTTGACTTTTGTGCTTGACTCATTCTTTTGATAACATCTTTTTTTGCACTTCAGCCATCCTTTGGTTGACGGAGGGAGCACTATTTTAAACTTCCAGTGATTATGAATTAATAATCTTCCTCACTGTACCATTCCTAATTTGTGATTTATCCATAGGAACTCTAGCCAAATATACTGGTGGCCAGATATATTACTATCCAAACTTCCAGTCTGTCATTCATAAAGAAAGGCTACGGCATGAGTTAGCCAGGGATCTAACTAGAGAAACTGCCTGGGAAGCTGTCTTACGCATAAGATGTGGAAGAGGTAAGTCGCTCCTATTGCTATTGAACACGCGAAACATGTCATTGATTTTATTAGGGTAACATTATATGACCTGGTTAATGGTTACTGTTTTAACTGGAAAAAATTATTAATTGTTTCATCTCTTTAGGTGTGTGTTTCACATCTTATCACGGGAACTTCATGCTAAGATCCACTGATTTATTAGCCCTTCCAGCTGTTGACTGTGACAAAGCTTATACAATGCAGTTATGTCTTGAAGAGACATTGCTGACAAGTCCAACTGTGTATTTTCAAGTAGCTTTACTGTATCCTTTTGATTTGGGGTTTAAGAAATCCCATAATACTTTACCGTGTGTGTGTGGGTGGTAACAGTTTCTTCACGATTCACATGTTTTTAATTGTACATGTATTTGTTATATAATTTATTTCATAAAGAAAATTACTTAACTTTTGAAAGATACACATCATCATCCGGAGAAAGGCGTATAAGAGTACATACAGCGGCAGCACCAGTGGTTAAAGATCTGGGAGGGATGTACCGACAGGCTGATACTGGTGCCATTATTTCTTTGCTTAGTAGGTTAGGTAAAAATGCATCTTTCCACTCACCTAATCTGCTATTGAATTTTAGCAGTAGTCGGTTTCTTGATATTTAAATTATTAACTGATTTAATATGCAGCAATTGAGAAAAGTCTGTCCTGTAAACTAGAAGAAGCTCAAAACTCTATTCAATTAAGAATAGTCAAAGCTCTCAAAGAATATCGGAATCTCTATGCTGTGCAGCATCGTCTGGGAAGTAGGATGATATATCCAGAATCCCTGAAATTTTTGCCTTTGTATGGATTAGCACTATGCAAATCGACACCCCTACGTGGTGGGTATGCTGATGCTCAGTTTGATGAACGCTGTGCAGCAGGATACACCATGATGGCTTTACCTGCCAAGAAATTGTTGAAGCTTCTATATCCTAATTTGATACGGATAGATGATTATCTTTTAATGGTAAGAAAATTATTATATTTTGAATTTCTTAATGATGTTAATCTCATGTATTGCTAATGCTACATCTGCATTGCGTAGACTACTCAGGCTAATGAGTTGGAAAACATATTCAAAAGGCTACCTCTTGCTGCAGACAGCTTAGATTCCAGGGGTCTTTATATTTATGATGATGGTTTTAGGTTTGTAATTTGTAATATGGTTTGGTAGAATGCTTTCACCTGATATTGCAAGGAATTTACTAGGTGAAGACTTCGCTACAGAGTACTCAAGGGTAAGCTGCTTCTTCTGCTATAACATATAAGCCCTCCAACCAAGTTTAGGCAGCCTCTTATTTTTTGGGTTTCTTAGCACAAATTTAAAGAAATGTCAAAATCATATTTACACATACTATTTTTCTTATGTTTTTTTTGATAAATTTTTTCTACATATTTGTATACTCCCTCCGTCCCACACTATTTTCAGGTCTTTTTTTTAGTGTGTGCATGTGGGACGGGGTGAAATATCCCCTATTTCTCTTTTTTTAGTGACTACTTTAAGGGCATATTGGTTTTAGGAGAATTAAATAATTCTGTTTTAGTAAGTATTTCTAAGAACTATAATCTTTTTTATTTGGATTTTTTTTAATTGTGTGGTAATATACAAAACACTCTTATAGTGCGATTTAGGGAGGCTGATCCACCATATTTTTTTGATGGAGTTTTTTCATTTCCCTGCTTTTGATTTTGAATTCATATTGGACGGTTTTACTTGAGTTGGCTTCATTCTCTTTGCATTGGCACTTTGTGGTTTAGTTATATATTGTTGTAGGTATGCAATTCCTTTTCTTGTAGTGAGTGTGGAATAATTTGTAGCAGTCACTGTACAAGTTTTTATGTTTTTTCCTCTCCTTCCGCTAGTTCTGCGTGTGAAAGTTTCTTGCAATATAACTTGACTTTCAAGACCTCTTTCATTTCTGGTTGCTTTTCCTTTGCTTTCTGTATATCATCCTTTCCGGTGCTTTATAATTGTTTTCTTATTGGAAATCAGGTTAGTCTTTACGAGCATGAAAATGACGAGTCAAGGAAGCTGATGCGGATACTTCAGAAATTTAGGGAGGCTGACCCATCGTATTATCAACTGTGTCATCTTGTTAGACAAGGTGAACAGCCTAGAGAAGGTTTCTTCATACTTGTAAACCTAGTTGAGGACCATGTAACGAATGGCTATCTTGATTGGATCCTTCAAATACATCGGCAAATCCAGCAAAACGCATAACCATACAGGTAACTATAAGTTTTTTTATTAATTAGTTGAGTGATGCCTGAATGATCATTTGTGTTCTCCCTCTCGATGTAAATTGAGGTGGCTTAAAATCCTTGAAACTAATCAAGGATACATGTTGCAAGACTAGCAGGTACTAGTTCATTTAGAACATTTTCCTAAATCATGAAGCAAGTCGTTTTCATCAATGTTGCACATCATGTCCATAACTGCTTGATGTTTGGTTCCAAGTTTGATCCTTCTATATGTGAATGGATTGGCCTGGTTAGCTTTAGTATAGTTTCAGTTTGACATTAAGACCAAATCTCATTGAAGGATGGTTTTTATTTGTAAAGCTATCAAACATTGAATTTATGATAATTCTTGTTGACTTTATAATTTGAAGGCTTGCTGAACCCTTTTTTAAAATTCATATTTACTGAGAAGTATATGTGCAACTGCTTTTTTGAATGATAAATAGGACATGTGGTATTTGAATTGCTCCAGTTCTGATGCAAAATTAGTTCTAGAGAAAACTGAAGAAAAGTGTACCTTTTAAGAATCATCTGATGGTTTTTATTGTAGTAATTGCTGGCATGTTGTGATTTGTTGTTTGGTTTATTGTTTGATGTAGTTTTCGTACTTGAAATCAAACTTGTATATGGCTTAATATAAATATAATAGTCATTCTTTCCGGAGTATTGTTTTTTGGTTAAGTCGGTCATTCTGGTCTATCTGGTAGTAGTTATTGGTAGTTTCTTAGGCAAATTCTTAGCCTTGTTCGTATTATGGTTCTTATTCTAACTCACATCTATCTTGAACCTTGGTTTGATTTTGTGTGGTAGTTTCTTAGGCAAATTCTTAGCCTTGTTCGTATTATGGTTCTTATAATTCTAAGTTTCTAACTCACATCTATCTTGAACCTTGGTTTGATTTTGTGAACTCGTATCAAAATCATAGTGCTTCAGCTTGAAAGTGTACCGAGTTACATTCATTTCTGGGTAAATCCTTGAGGGGTCATTCCACTCCTTCTGGCTGTAAGCATTGGCACTTCTTAATTGTGAATCAGCTTTTTGTTTCTTCATTTATTTCAAATAACCTCAGCTGTCTGAATTTAATCCATCCTTGACTACTGGTTTTGTCATATTAATCCTGGTCTTGACCTTGTATTAAAGCCATTACTTTTAACCATGTTCTTGAAATACAGGTTTTCCATTCTAGCACACGGGATTATTTATCATGGTGTTCCTGCTTTCTCTTTTGCCGCAATCAAATGTCTCAGTCAAATGGTGTTCCTTTCAAAGTAGATTGAGCTAATGAAGTCTGAAAATTGATGGAAGCAACTGCTTTATGCGCTAATAAGGGCCAATACGTATGTTTGCCTGTTCCTTCATTAATTGCTTCACTGTGAAATAGCTAGAAGAGTGAGCGTCTTATGTTCACTTCTTTCCCGAATTCCTTGGGTTTGTGCCGTTATTAGTTCCAGCCTTGATGGAAGGTTAAGAGTTCCGGGCTGCTGGACTGCGAGGTGGATGATGAATGCCATTTGAAGGAGGATCTTGCATTGAAAAGCTCAATAGTTTGTTGTACTTTTATTTTGTTGTAAGTTTTGTATATTTTGCCGTTTCTTCTGGGATTTATATTTAGATGTAGATACACATTGAGGATTTGTACACATGGGTTGAGTCGTCTTCAGTTTCTGTAGAAGATTTTCCCACTTTAATATTCTTTTGATCTGTAGATGTTCATATTTATGAAATGGAGAGAAGAGATTACTGACCTTCTCCATGTTATCTCAAGTGAACGTTGGTAACTGAGTTACCCCACCCCTCTCCACTGTAATAGTATGTACACGAGCATTACTAGCTATTTTGACAACTCAATTTCATGCGTGTATTTTACTCTCCCTCTCCCCGTCTCTCTTGTCCCTGTTGTGTATTATTGCAACTTGTCAAATCGCAATTTGAAGTAGGCGGTCTTTTAAATTTAATTTTTTTAATATTCCTTTTGTCTCATAAAAATCAACACAACCCTCTGAGCTAAATAAATAAATTTTTTTTGATAAATTCGCAACAAAAAATGATAGATCTTTTGTTGCTATACATCTATAACAATACTTTTTTATGTGTAAATATCAAAAAGTGTCGTGAAAATATTAATTTCCTAAATAAAATTAACATTTATAAACACACAAGAATCCCATCCAAATGTACTTTTTAGCCAAATTAAGAGCCTCAAACAGAACTCATTTGTTTGGATTCTGTTTTATTAAACTGTTAGTTAGATTTATCTTACCTATCACGTTATAATTTTTTTCATTGATCCAACATACGATTAAACAAAGTTATCCTAATACCTAAGACATAGTAAACTAATTTTCCCATGATAATAAAGCAGCTGGTCACAAGGATTCAAGTGCTTCTTCTCCTTTCACTTTTGCGTACGTTGATTGTTCAATCCTTTGTTCTTGACCCAATACAATATTTTCATGATAAAAAATAGTACAAGTGTTTAAATAAACACATGAACATATGGATTGGGTGTAACATATATATGTTTTCTCCCTACTGCGCTTAGATTCCCCGGCCGGCATAAGTTGACGACGACACCTGCATAAAAAATCCGCCTGAGTTGTATTAAAAAATTAGAAGTCTTGAATCATACAAAGGTACAATATTAACAGGTAGAAACTTCATCTACTTGTACTAGCTATAATGTAATTATTAAAATCTTTAATCCAGATTAAGCTATAGCTAGTAAAGAAATTTTGTACTAGGTAGGTAGCGAGCTAGGGTTTTCTTTAGACGACAGCCAGAAGCATGAGATCATATAGAAAGATGATGATGAGAATGTATGTGTGTGTGTGTGTGTGTGTGTATATATATATATATATATATATATATATATATATAGAATTGGTGTGTAATTGCCATGTATATAAAATAACAAGCTAGGGTTAGTTTTTCATGATCCCATCAACAGGTGAAGCTACCATATGATCTGATCTTTCCTCCAATACTGATCATCCATATATGAATGGGAAAGTTTAGATCATGCTGGCAGCTTCAACTACTAGTGGTTCACGATGCGGCTAACCACCTTTCCGCCAGATCTAAAGAGAAATGAATTCATTTCCATTTGATTTACTACGATGAATGGGTTGTAGAGATCAGTAGAGGGAAGGGGCATATATATAGAGAGAGAGAGGGCCGGGGGAATTTGAGAAGATCCAATATTTTCTATCTCTTGGTGCTAGCCTAGCTAGTAGTAATAGAATAATGTTATTATTGTTGTTAATTATTAGGTACTGAAAAGCTTATATTATAATTTTATTAAGAGTGAAAACAGATGGCTGGCGCCTGGCAGTGGTCCAAACTTAAGTAAGACAACTTGAATAATGTTACACCCAATCCATATTCCATGCACACAGCTCAGTCACAGTTTCCAAATTATACTACATATATAGTATATAGTTACACCCATTTCTAACTTTAGCTTTCCGACACCATCCATATACATCTATCTATCTATCTATCTATCTATCACTAAAATACAAAATAATTATCCCCTCGATTTATTTACGTATATATTTTTATTCAATAGTTTATATATGTATTAGCCTAAACACCGTAAACCCCCGTCAAGGTACAACTATCAGCAGTAAATTGTCCTATTAATTTGGTTTATTTTTTGCATTAATAAATGACTAAACGTACTTCTTCTTCTTTTCTTTTTCTTTTTTTTTTTGGGGGGGGGGGGGGGTGTGGTGGTGTTTGCTAATTTATTAAACTCAAGATGAGAGCATAAATTAAGGACAAGCACATGGGATAGGGTAGCATTGCATTTTAATCTTTTCTATATATAAACATCTGCGATGAACTAAAAATGAGAGGAAAACATATATCAAATTCATGGGGGACCATCTTCATGTCTTCTTTGATGTAGGAGAAACGAAAGGCATCTCACCTAACAAGCTCATGTGACTCTCTCTCTATGTAACTTAGTTAAACTTATTAAAGGCTACTTATTGAGGTAATTTTGTATATAATTTTTTGTATAAACTTTTAAACTCAGTATAAAAAGCAAGTCTTTTAATTAACTAAGTAGTCTTAATCAAACTTACCTCAAACAAACGTTACTTTACGTGAGATATGTCATGTATTGTACTACCATCTTCATTCCTCAGCAAGTATCTTTTGTTCCGTGGTTCGATGAAGGAAGATAATATGAGTTGCTTTTTCTCTTCTTTACAAGCTAGCATGGAATGCAGTTAATTATATTTGTCAGGTGCTTGTCTCTCCTGCATGAATTTCTTTACATTAAAACAAAGTGCTAGCTGAAGACATTATACGACGGACTAATTGAATAAACTATATATATATATGAGTGTTTGTTTTGATTATCTTGGTGGGTTTAGCTAGGAATTAGGCAGATGGAACCAATAGGTGCTTGCAGAATCATCCATCCCTTATATTAAAGTGTCAAAAAAGTAGGCAGATATGATATTCTAAACAAAAGTTCCCAACATATTGGCTTCAATGGGCATAAAATAAAATAAAAATGGGTTAACTTCAACAGTGTCTTTTAAAGTTTCATATAATTTTGTTTTTAATCTTAAATTATCAACTTTCTACAATTGTATCTGTAATAAAAATTGAAACAGAATGTAGAAAAGACAACAAGCGAGGGACACTTGTTTTGTATTAAAGCCAAGTAGTATTATAGGGCTGAATATCCGAAAATTCTAACATTGTCATGCTCATTTTTATACATTAATCCAAGGGAGAATATTATTTTTAATATTGTTACATAATATTTTTTTACATAAAGTAAATATACTATATGCTCATGTGAAAAAGAATCATGTAAAAATATCAAAAATATATGAGAAAATATCATTTCCCTAACATAAATGGAAAATATGATGCCACATTATAAACATAGATGTAACTGGAGCCTCGCATTTCACACAATTTCTTGCAAGTGCTTATATAAGTGCAATTATATACTGAATCAATAATATTTTGATTACAAAAGATTAGATGCAAAATGATATATATAATAATAATTGATTATAATCACTAGACTTATCTATGTATAATAGATATGGAATTAATCTATAATAAAGTTAACACTTTTAGTGTAATGAACTACAAATTTAAATAATTAATATCTCCTCCCTTAATTCATTAAACTAACTCATTTAAATTATACAATTTATATTATATAATTTAATTTAATTTCTTCCTCTATAAATTATTTTCAAACAATTAATTTATATATTCAATCATTTGTAAGTTTTTTTTTTATAATTTCACAAGCCTATCAAATATAGAATTATTTGTTACTATTATTTTTAAGATTATCTAATTAACGATGAATTTTAAATTTAAATATTAAATGACAATAACAAACAATCCATAAATTTAAATTAAAAATTAATCATTAAATAACATACATATTTCCTAATAGAAAATATTGTTAAATAGTTTTTCAACTTGGAGTTTGTATGATGTATGTTTTTATATATTTTTCTCAAAGTCCAAACCTGTTCTCTCATCTCGTGTTTGTTCTTTCGTGTCCCTCCCCTCCCCTCCCCTCCCCTCCCCTCCCCTCCCCTCCCCTCCTTCCTCAAAATAATATTTATTAATTATGTATACACTTCTACTCGTCCTTCTCGTTCCCATCCTCCTAAAAAATACTAATATTTTATCCGTCCCTAATTATTTGACGTATCCACCCATTCCCATAAAAAACATATCCAATTCTTTAAAAAATATCTACTCTCCCTCATAATTATACAGAAGAATTTTGTTAGGATAAGAGAAAAAGAGTTAAAAGTATCAAAAAAATAAATAAAATAATGAGGAACAATTTTAAAAAAATCATCATTAATTCTCTTAAATTTGAACAAACGTCTAATAATTAAAGACAAATTAAAAACTCTAAAACGTCAAATAATTAGAGCACCCCTATTTACATGCTTTCATTTAGAAATCATACATTTTTGAATGAGAATGGAACTCTTTTTAGAGAGAGTATATATATTAATTTATTATTTTTTAATTCTTAATTGAGCACTACAAAAAATTTGAGAGTATATATTAATTTATTTTAGAAAAATAATGTATTAGAAAAAATAAAAAGAGATAATAAATTAAAAAATAGAAAAAGAGAGTACATAAATCTCAAAAACTAAAATATAGATCGACCAATATTAAAATTATAAACATTTAAATTCAACTCATATAAACCATATTAAAAATAGATAATATAATTTTAATTCTAATTTAGACCTATAATCTTTTTATATAAACCAAAACCAAAACCAAAACCAAAACCAAAACCAAAACAAACCAAACAAAACTCTTATTTCATCAAGTCTAATCATTTTATTATTATATCATTTTAATTGAAATTTACAAGAGACAAAAAATTCTCTTAAAACTACCATAAAAAAATGCGACCAAGATAATATTGAATAGTGAGTGGCATAGTGGGCTTTTTCTGATTTGAACGGTCTGTCCATCAGTTAATAATACAAGAGTCCACTAGACAAAAAACACAGTTTTGGACTACCGAATTAGCAGCCGTAATCCCATATACTTTTGTTAATCCATAATATTATTACATGTAACGTTTGTAGTTGCGACCAGGAGGGCCACTAACTCTGATTTATATATAATGAATGTTAAATTTAATTGAAGTTACATAGTTGAACACAAGTTTTTGTATATTTCTACTTGCGAGACTTAAAAATATTAAGAAAATAATACTTTTATTTAGATTAAAATTAATATACATTAAACTACTTTTAAAAAAATTACGCATAATTTTTTTTTATGAAAAAAATGTACAACAGTAAATCAGTAAAATCATATCCTCATCCATAAAACAAAATTGGCTCCCTCTTAGTTGCAACATTACATTAATGTCCTTGCCTTCGAATTTCATTACAGAATGACCCCCATTACTAAATCATTATTAATTCATTACATGCATCAAAGTGTGATGGATAATTAATCTCCTCCTGACCTACTCCCCCAAATTCAAACCAGCTTGAGACCTGATCATTAACACAATAAATTATAGTATAAAACGGAGGAAATAAATCACCAATGCATTTATAAATATAAATATATATAGAAATAGTATTATATATATATACATCAATCATTTCAAGAGTAGGTAGGTACGTAATAGCTCAATCACATACCTGTTTATACAAAAAAGAATGGATTTCTCCTCTCCCCCAGTACAACCACCTGGTTTCTTTAGTGTTAATTCAAGAAAGTTAAAGATAAAGTTGAAAAGCATACCGATGAGCTCTAACTCAATTGGTGTACCAAGTCTCTTATAAAACAAGAGGTCTAAAGATTCAAACTCTTCCCCAAATTAGCAAAAAAAAAATTGAAAAGCATGCATTGGAGACCATTAAGGGTGGATATGAGTACATGCATATAACATAAATATAATGTACAGACTAGGATATGCAGGTAGCTAGCATAGAAGGAGGAATATACTCACAGTGATTTCCTTGTTTCTTGTTTACTTGAAAACTACCTTCTGTTCTTTTTCAAAACAAGAATAGTAGGATGGGAGTATTTCCCTCTTCCTGTGTCCCCAAAAGGGGGAAGAAGTGAGGCTGTCACAGCATGACCTAACTAGCTAGCTAGGGGTTATTTCGTCTTCTCCACGAATTATTTGTTTTTCTATTCTTTTTTTTTGGATACATTCTTCAATTCTTCTCTCTTTTTTGTTATTAACCAAAAGGGCTAGCTAGTTAGATCATGCTGGCAGCTTCACTTGTTCCCTTGAGAACTCTCTCCATCTATACTTGCGGCCTCCAAGCCCGAAGTTCTACTGGTAATTAAGAAAGAAAATGAAATGAACATGAAGAAAATTATAATTACGAAGATGGAGGAAATTGTTTACTTTTTCCTTCGGGTACGTTTGAAACTTTGAAAACATATAGGAAAAGAAAAACAAAATAAATGTCAAAAAGGTTTAGTTTTTTTTTTGAAAAAAGCTATATTTACTAAAAAGGTAAAGAGATCTAGATGATGCTGAATGCATCTAAACAAGTGAAAGTACAATTAAAACATATTTAAGAAAAAGAATAAAACTATAGGAAAAAGAATGGACTCAGAAACAAGACATGAGTAACTAGCTTTGATGGAGGATATGTATGTGACTGAAAGGGGAAATGATTGTGTTATTTATACTGCTGCAGCACCAGGAGAGTTGGGACCTGGAGAGGGAAATATATAGAAATGTTTGATGCATGGGGTAAAAGAAACAATATTTAAGCCACAATGCTAAGCAGTGTTTGAACTACAGAATAAAGATAAAACATCCGGCTGCATGTGAGCATCCAGCTAAAAGAGAGAGAGAGAGAGAGGTAATGAAGATAGTCTTTTTAGGGTTACAGGTGGTAGAAGGATAGGGCGGCATAGCAGGAAGGTGTCTGCGGACTGGGGGGGGACTCCACACATACAGTGTCTAGGTTTAGATGGCGGAACGTAGCTAGGGGGACCTTTCACTTGTAGATTCTCTATGGCCAAATTAATAACAACTGTATGAAAACATTTACTATTTGGTTCAAAATGCCAATCCTATATCTATCTTGGTTTTTGGACTCCTTTTTTTTTTTTAATGTTTATTTATTGACTTTATGGTGTAATTTTTATCACTACTAGAAATTAACAAATAGCAGCTTAATATTTAATGGCAGTTCTACTTCCTAACAAATAATCCCTCCGTTCTTTCGTAATATATGACGTTTTAAAAAAAAAATTATAATTTAATATATGAAATTTTAAAATTTTAAATAAGTATTAATTATTTAATTTTTAATATTAATTCAAATATTAAATATAATTTTCGTTTTCTCACTATTTTTTATTCAATAAATAATAATCTATTTTTTCAATATAAGAATAATATAGACATTTGATATTATATTTAATATTATACAATTATTTTTTTAATACTTATACATAACTCTAAAAAATATTATATTAAGGGACAGAAAGAGTATTTAGCAACACTTCCTAAATTGTAGGACTAATTAAGAATACCAAAAAATCACGAATCAATGAAATTAGTTAATTTCTAGTTAATAATTTACTTCTTGATCACCACCACACAATATATATCAAATTCATTTGTCTCGGTCTTTCTTTTTATCTGACCGTGGTGAGTTAAGACAAAGTTAGATAACAAAGAAACTTAAATGAACTGAACCGATTCGAACATTGTCGAATTTGAATTTAACTCGAATACTTGTTAGTCAAAATTGAATATGTTCTAGTAACATGATTGAATTAACAATCATATGCGAGTCTGATCGATAGCTGTTCGCGAACTATTTGATGTTTGTTCGCGAACATGATCAAGTCTGCAAATATTTTGACTAATCACGTCATTATATTTTCAACTTTCAAGTCGGTTATTAAATTTCTTGAATTGAACCGAACTGTTCTCAAACACAAACAAACCGAACTATATGGTTCTGGAATATGCTCAATCGAATAATAAAGCGTGAAATCATGTACGAACTCGACTCGACAAAGTATCAAACTCAAACTCGAACCGGAACTGGTTCGCGAACGAATCGATTCGTTTGCAGCCCTAAAACTATTAACATGATATCAGTGTTAGTACGTATTAGCATGATATATATTGCTAGTGTCACTTTTTAAAAATTTAAATTTTTAGATGAATTAGTTATTTAACATCATATCAGAGCTCCCTGATCTCTGATCAGCATGCAAGCTCTTGTTTTTAAATCTTTCTATTCGCACAATTGTTTGTTAACGTTTCTGGTGATAAAAGTCATGAACAAACTTGATTTAGAAAGGGCAGTGGAACGTGGTTACAGTTTGAGAATGGGTCAACAATTATATTTTGGCCGACCCTTTTCATCTTTTATGTTGTTTGACACATGACATGCATCATTTCATTCTTTTGATGATACTAAACACTGACGCGTTAACTGTCAAAATCTGGACGTTTTTGTTTAGCTAGGCCTAGATTCTTCTTCTGTTGCTAAGCCAAAGCTGCCATATTTTAATAATATCTATCATGTCATTGTAGATTTGAATTGACTTCAAACAATTATATAGTCAAGGAAATGCTTACTTATATCTAGCTATAGCTATAGCCTATAGCTAATCGATGTACTGTCTCTGCTCCTGTGAACATAATTTATTATTTTAGGGCCAAATAATAAAAGTATTCCTTTAAATTATCATTCAATTTTAATTTGGTCTTTTAAACAATAAAAATTATAATTTTGTTATTCAAATGGTCAATTTAATTCAATTATATTCTTCATGTCAAAAATTTCAATTGTCCAAGTGAACGTCATGATTCAATTGAACCATTTGAAAGTCTCAATTAAGATTTTTGCCACTTGAATGACTAAATTGACGTTGAATGGCAATTTTGTGGGACACTTTTGCAATTAAGCTTATTATGAAACACTACCTTTAAACATCAATCTACAATTAAAATAATTAAGGACAAAATGGTAATAGTAGCGTAATTTAAAATTACTGATAAGGTACGTACCAAAGTTTTGAAACATCCGAAGATGAGAGGAGGTATGAGCTAATTTGGGATAACTCAATAATTCAGGCAAACCTTAAAAACCAATGTAGATTAATTATGGGGACACATACATGCAGTATTTTGTGTAATCTTCAATTTTTCTTCATGAATTATTAAGTACTGAACTAGTGAACTTGATGAATTAATTCAGTGATACCTACCAATCACATATTTTCACAAACACATGCATGCATATATATATATATATATATATATATATCGGTCCGGATCAAGTGCATATCTCTTATTTTATTCACCCGTACTCACTTCCCTTTAGACGACGGTTTTGGTCATACAACCGTCGTCTATACTTTTAGCGACGGACGACAAATAGCGTCGCTAAAAGTATAGACGACGGTTGTATTACCGAAACCGTCGCCTAAAGGGGGGTGAGCACGGGTAAGTAAGATAAGGGGTATGCTCTTGATCCTTGTATATATATATATATATATATATATATATATATATATATATATATATATATATATATATACGGTCAGGATCAAGAGCATTCTCCTTAAATAGCATTCCGCCTTAAATAGCATTCTTTTATTAAAACTACGTCTTTTTGGAAGGACGCGGTGACATTTTTGTAAATACGCGGTGGCATTGTATTTACAAAAATGTCACCGCGTCCCTCCTTTAATAAAAGAATGTTATTTAAGGAGAATGCTCTTGATCCTTACCGTATATATATATATATATATATATATATATATATATATATATATATATATATATATATATATATATATATATATACATACGTTCCGGATCTTAAACTTACCTCTTATTCAATTTACCCGAGCTCACCCCCCTTTAGCGACGGACCCGGCGACAGTTCGATCATAAAACCGTCGTCTATACTTTTAGCGACGCTATATGTTGTCCGTCGCTAAAAGTATAGACGACGATTGTATGATCGAACTGTCGCCGAGTCCGTCGCTAAAGGGGAATGAGCTCGGGTGAGTTGGATAAGGAGTGAGCTTAAGATCCGGACTCTATATATATATATATATATATATATATATATATATATATATATATATATATATATATATATATATATATATATTATTGATCTAGCTAAACATTCACTCCCTTTAATTAGTTACTACTATTCCCTCCATTTCATTATAACTAACGTTTTATATAATTTGATTTATTTTAAAATATTTATCGCTTAATGAAATCAAAACATAATTAATATTTTTTCTTCTAAATTTACTCTTATCCTTATTTCTCAATAAGTATTCAATTAATGCATACAATAATTAGTTTTTTTTCCTTCCCAATGCATATTAATTAAGGGTACTTTAGTCTTGTATAATAATTTTTTATTCATATTAATAATTTTCTTAATCTATGTATAAAAATTTTAAACGACACTTATTTAAGAATGAAGGGAATATAATTTATATACCAAATTTAATTTGTAATCTTTAATTGAGATCCGATTATCATAAAATTAATTTTATTATAAATTGATCAATTGATTAATATATTATTAACACATGAAAAAAATTATCTTTCTACCTGCGTATTCATGATATATTAATTAATTGACTAAAATTAAATTCGTTCTAACGAACTCTTTAATTGTTTCTGCTAGCTTCTTGGTTAGAGCAAGAAAACAAGGAAATGAATATAGCGGACAAGCAGATGGGGAGATTTAAATGATGGATAGCTAGGCAGCTAGGAGTAGCTAGTAAAGTAAGCTGGCAGGGTTTGCAGACTCTATATCTGTCTGTAGCTAGAATGGACTAGTGGTCCTTTTTTGCTATTTCCCAGTGTCCAATTGAATTTACAAACTGTTTATGCTTTGAAGAGATATTAAAGTATCAGCAACGGTCTATTAAATTATTTTAGAATACTCGAATAAGTAAATTATATTATAAAAATTATCTGTAATAGCTTCTTTAAATTACAATATAGGTCAATAAATATTTTTTTTATTTTTTAAATTTATAATCTCTTTTTTATTCTTCAAATTTATTATAATTAAAAATTAAAAATATTTATTACGTTTGATAAATTTGATATATATCTTATTAAATTAAAAAAATTAATGAGACATAAAATATAAAAATAATAAATAATACTCTTTAAATTATTACGTAAATTAATAAATACTATCAATTTGAAAAATTTATTTTACTATGGAGATGATCTCATATATAAATATGAATATATTATTTAAATTTCTCTTGGTATGCTAAAACAACTAGCACTAAATCTTCCTAGCTACTAGCTAGGCAGGTACCAGCATCATAAGCCCAAGGCAGTAATGAAATTAATTAAAGCTGCAATATATATATATATATATATATATATATATATATATATATGTTCACATTAGAAAACGTGATTAACGAATAATATTTGCTATACTATAAACAAGAGTTGTTATTATAAAATTAATTTTGATCAATTAATTAATATAATATTAATATTAAATATGATTTTTTTTATATATTAGTATTGTATTAATTAATTGATTAATTTATTATAAAATTAATTTCATGATAACCGCATCCATCATAAACAAATCTATACCCCTTAATTGGGAAAAAAAATGGTTCATATTTCTAAAGTTTAACACTCTTTCGCTACTCTACCATTAGTGGCAAATAATATTTTTAAAAGAATTAAAATCAATTTCTATTCAATTGAATATTCTGTTCGTCCTATAATATATGATTTTTTTTAATTATTTAATATTTTATATAATTTAATAGGAAAATGTTTTAAAGAAGAGAGAGTGTGAAATAAGTATATGATAAAGAATATTATGAATAATTAATTTTATATTTAATGTTATATAATTATTTTTTTAATTTTTATGTATAATTTTAAAATATCTTATATTAGGAGACGAGAGAAGGAGAGTATATATAAATATATATACACCATCGAAATAGGTGCAAATCATTTTGATCGGCATTTATCATTCATTCACACCTTTACATGCATTTGGATTGCCAGCTAGTTATTAATAATAAATTATATTCCATCTCAGACCTCAGTAACAAAAAGAGACGAGCGGGGAGAGAGAGACAGAGAGCAGTCGACTGCATAATGCAAATTCAGCGTGCTGAGTCCTGGCAAAGGTATAACCTATTCTGAGGATGAGAATTATAAAGACATACAGATTTCAGATTGTAATTTAGAAGAGATCGACCACTGTTTTTACATGTTTTTCTTTTTAATACTTTCACAAATATTCTCCTCACATGGGAGTGAAATTGATCCCCACCTATGTGTCACATATGAAAATATTATTTCTCAAAATTTTATTTTTTATTATTTGTTGTTGTTGTTGTTGTTTCTGTTTAACATATTTCTATGCCCCATATAAGACATGGCATAGTCTCCTTGTTAAAATAACACATGAGACACAACTCTATATTTCCATAACCTTTTTTAGTGTTAGAAGTAAATTAAATAACTTTTTCTTTTTCTTTTTCTTTTGTCACTAGAAATAAAACAAAAGCCCAACAACGATAATGTTAACGCCAAGATCTTTCCTCACGTCTCAATCACGTAAGACGCGTCTCTATCATGTACAATAAACACGACAATCACCAAAAGCTTGACGGCTTGAACGTCGGGGGATAACTCCGGTGTGAGAGTCAGTACAGACGATCACAAGATTAACAATGGAGGATAAAATATCTAGTGTTTGAGAGAGAAAATAATTTAGTTACCTTTTCTTTAATGTGTGATCCTTCTCATATACACTCTGTTCGATTTTTCGTGCCACCCACTCCCCACTAACACAGTCCCTCACTCCTAGTCACTTCAGCCGAATACAGAAAGCTCACCTGCTCCATCCTTTCCCTGTTTGCTGCCTCCGGCCGACTAGATCCCATCCACATTAATGCATGGCAGAGATAACAGTCAGCTGTTATCTTTTTAATCATTACCGGTCAAAGATGATATTTAGATATTATTTGCCTAATGGATCAGCCCAAATCATAGGCCCAATACATTTAAGACGCAATAAATATAGCCTATGGAATGGGTTCATTCAATCCGGTCCACTCATGTAAAGTATCATGGCCTAAGGGAGCAGTCCAATTGGTCAGGCCCAAATGCATAAAGTATTATGGCCCAACAGATAACAATTATAAAAACTCTAGGGTTATGTTTGTTTGTCCAGATTATAATCCCAACACTATTAATCATAAGATTATAATATCGGAATTATAATTATAATTACAAGACTATTAAGCCATTTTATAATCTCTAAACTAATAGTCCTGCGTTTAAATTTGAAAACAAACAAGAAACTTGAGATTAATAATCATATCCCAAATATAATCTTTGCAAACAAACATAACCTATGTAGACATAAAAATTAGATACGAGTATATTTGAATTTTACTTATTTAAATCATCCTCCATCAGATCCATAATTGAAAGGTTACGAGGCCTGTACAATCATCCACAACGGCAAATGAGGAGGCCCAATTACACTCGACTCTAGCCGTTAATTGATTATTGTATACACAAGGAGCCTCCGTTTTGATTGCTTGTGAAATTAGCAAGAGGAGAAAGAAGACTTTTAGTATTGGGTTGGGCCAGACTATTATTTGTTATATTCGCCTTACGAATAAATATTTGTAGGTGTCCAGCCCAATCTAGTAGCGTTTCATTTAAATCTAGTCTGGGCCAAAAAGTAAATAAACTTGTTTGGAATGTGGAATTTGGATTTAATCATTAAACTGATCTTGTCAATGTTATCCAAAATTATTGAACTTTCAAACAATTGTAAAAATTGCTCAAAATTTAACTACAAGAATTAATGTGTACATATAATATGACGTGTACATATGATCTCATAAAAAAGACACTTAAAGCTAGGTCTGGCAAAATATGGTTATGGGTTCGTTTTGGTTTTCAAAATATGGTTATGGTTCAATTTTAGAACCAAAACCATATTAACCATTTTTAATATGGGTTATGTGGGTTAGAACCATATGGTTATGGTTAAAAATCATATTAACCATTTTAAAGATGTTTAGACTTTTAAACAGAACATTTAAATGAACTTTTAATATGGGTGGGCTGGGGTGGAGTGGAGTGTGGTGGGTGGTGTATACATATTTTTTTTGAGTGGGGGGTGGGGGGTAAAATGTGTATACATAATCACATAATATTAATTTTTTTGGGGGCTGGGGTGGGGGTGGCGTGGGTAGGGTGGGGGGTAGAGTAGGTGGGTGGTGGATAGGTAGGTGGGGATGGGTGCGTGGGCAAGTAAGTGGGGTGGGTGGGTGGGTGAGTGGGTGGGTAAGTGGGTGGGATGGAGTGGGGGTAAGCAGTGGGGTGGGGTGGGGTGGGTAGGGTGGGGTGTGGGGGGTGAGTGGGGTGGATGGTGTATTCATAATCACTTAATATTATTTTTTATTGGGAGGGAGTGTTGGGTGGGTGGGTGCGTAGGTAGGGTGGGGGTGGGTAGGTGAGTGGGGGTGGATGGATGGGGTGGGTAGGGTGCGTAGGTGTGTAGGGTGTGTGGGGTGGGGTTGGATGGGGTAGATACGTGGGGTGGGGTGGGGTGGGTGGGGATATGTGGGGTGGGTAGAGGAGTGGGTGGGTGGGTGGGATAGGGTGGGATGGGGTGGGGTGAGTAGGGGTTGGGGTTGGGGTGGGGTGGGGTGGGGTGGGGTGGTGTGGGTGGTGTATACATATTATTTTTTTTGGGTTTAGGTGTGGGTGTGACACCCCCAAAATTAGGTATACATCACCCATCTTGGGTCGCCAGATACAAGGTACAGAATTCAAATACAACTTACTAATACAACTGTCATGTACAATACGACAAAACATAACTGTGAGTTTGAATACAAATATTATCTACTAGAGAGTATCCATACTCAAAAGGAGTCCTCATTACAATTATTACCAACACTATTTCATAGAATAGTGAGGATTACTAATGCTATCATCTGGACCATCACTCCGTTCTCCGACTCGTCCCAGCTATATTCTCATTTCTGAAGAGAACAGTGAAAGAAAGGGTGAGCTCAACTAGCCCAGTAAGAAATATTATGACTAAGATAATGCAGAATAAATTATAATTAGCCTTCAACAGTGTTAAACTGATAAAATATATTGAATATCAAGTTTAACTGCAGCGGAACAAGCAATCCATTAAAAGAGTCAAGTAGAAAATAAAATCTACTATCTTCTATGATTTAAAAAGTTTTTCAACACTGTTATCGCTGGGACTCAGCTTAATAAAATAATCTACATCATTGAATCACCCCTGCACTACGGCCAAGTATATTCGTGTATTCATTAATGGTCATGATCATGCCAACAACTGTCCATCAATACACTACGGGCCAATGAGGACTTTTACCACATCATTTGTAACATTACGGTCATGATTATACCGAATAATCCCTGGTCATAATCATACCAAGTCCATCTATGTACTACAGGCCACAGATGACTTTCAACACTTTATAAACATGAGGATGATGACAATGATATAAGAATTCAATAAAGTAAGTTCAAGAATTAATTTATCCAAGAATTAACAACGTCCAAATTGTCAACATGATACTGCTTTGTGGAGTAAAATTCAAGAATGCTTAGAAGAATATTTTCATGAAAAGATACTGGATGAAACACAATTATCAAGGATATTCCACAAATTTCATGGAGTATAGAAGTCAAAACTTAACCAACTGAGTATAATAAAGAATGGAATAACAAAAGAAATCACCATGCATGCGATAGACCGCACAGACAAGTTATTCCAACAGAATAATAAATAATGGAACCAGGTCCGGCGTAAAACACACAGACAGGATATTCCAACAGAATAATAATAAAGACGGAACCAGGTCCGGTGTAAAACAAACAGACAGGATGTTCCAACAGAATAATAGTAAAGACGGAACCAGGTCCGGTGTAAAACACACAGACAGGATGTTCCAACAGAATAATAATAAAGATGGAACCAGGTCCGGTGTAAAACACACAGACAGGATGTTCCAACAGAATAATAGAAGAATGTCACCAAGTATAGGGTAGACCGCGTATACAGGTTATTCCAACAGAATAATAAGAAATGAAATAACAACAGTTCTCTTCATGAATAAGAAATAATAACACCCCTTACCGTTTTAAAGAAGAACTGAAATAAGGAAGTAGTTAAGTAGCAGAATACGTTTCTTCTCTCTCTCTATAGTTTCTCTCTCTAGAGTTCAGTGAATTCGTAAGAAATAATGAAGGAATGAGCTGCTATTTATAGAAAAATGGAATGCATAGTAACTAATCCATGAACGGTCCAGATTGATTACTTTAATCTGACGGTCCATATTTAAAGAAAAATCTTTTAAATAAAATATAATATATTCTATTTATAGAATAACTTTAATAAAGTATTCTGTTTTATATAAAAAGATGTTTCTGTTTTATTACGTTAACAATACGAATAAAACAAAACTTCATTATCGCTAAATAATTCATATTATTAACTGACAATAATTGAATCAAAATGAGTGACTTCTCACATAAGCAGTAATAATCAATACCGTGTGCTACTATGCAACCACACGTAATACTGTACTTTTACTACCGTGTAGTTCAACAGTATCAATGGTAAAACTTCTGCCGTTATTTTTAATAAAATATTTTTTTGTCGTTTTCTCAATCCGACAATAATTCTGTTGTGGGGTCCACCAATGATTGTGCCGTTGTACGAATATTCCCTATTAAAACGAATATTCCCCGGTCAATCGAATATTATATAACAACTTGCGTACTTTGCAAAATTTATAATTATTACCCACAACTATAACATTATATCAAATTAACTCCATAATATTCAAAAATGATATTTATAGAAAATTCATCTTTATTTATAAAAGTTAGGGTCTTACAGTGGGTGTGGGTGGGGGTGGGGGTGGGGTTGGGTGGGGGGTGGGATTGGGTGAGGGGTAAGGGGTGTATACATAATCACATAATATTATTTTTTTTGGGTGTGGGTGTTGGTGTGGGTGTGGGTGTGGGTGGGGTTGGCGGTGGGGGTGGGTGGGGTGAGGTGCGAGGGGTAGGGGTAAAGAGTGTATACATAATCACATAATATTATTTTTTTTGGGTTTTGGTGTGGGTGTGGGTGTGGGTGTGGGTGTGGGTGTGGGTTTGGGTGTGGGTTGGGGGTGGGGGGTGGGTTGGGTGGGTTAGGTGGGGTGGATGAGTAGGTGGTTGAGCTTCTTGAATATGTAAATATGGGTTGAAAGAATTTTTTATTTGAATTTGGAATAAAATATGGGTCGAAAAATGGTTAACCGGATTGGAACTATATTTCTTTTTTAAAATATTGTTCCAAACTTTAACCAACTCAAATACAAAAAGTAGTTAACCAACCCATTTAGTTTCAGTTAATATGGATTGACCCGACAGTTAACCAACTATATTGTTAGGTCTACTTAAAGCCACTGCAAATTGATTGGTGTGGGCAAGGAAATCGCGCCTTGCTCGCTTAGGGTTTCGTGTTGGCTGAGGAGGAGAGAAATCCACGAAGAATACGGAATTGATTAGTTGATTGTAGAGGGGAGAACGACAGGTGGGCAATTACTCCAACGACGCGTGGCAGAACCCCTAGAATCCGGAAACCGTGTTAGGGTTATTGGGATTCCAAGAGCCTTCTTCGATTCTTCGAGTTGAGAGAGTGTTCGAATCTTGTTAGTGCTTTTTAGGTGGAATATCCGAGCCTTAAGCTACTAAAAGAGTCCGAGTCTTGTGTCCGGAGAGAAGTCCCCTTTCCAAATGGAATGGAAGGGGTATTTATAGGGTATTCTGGAAAGTAGTCATGTGCAAGGCACATGCCTTCAGGGAAATTTCAGAAATACCCTTTAGTCCTTAGAGTAATGCCCATATTGCCCTGTCCTTCTAGCCACCAATCCAATCCCTCAATCAATTCCCAAAATGAGCCGCCTCCACGAGTCTTCCGCCTCGGGACACGTGGAGGCTTCTCCCGGTCTAGCACATTTATTTCTGACTTTTTCATCTTCATTCCATTAGGTTATGCGAACCCTAACTTGCACATTTAATGAGGTCGTGAAACCCTAATTGTGCATTTAATTTAATTAGGTCATGTGAACCCTAATTTTGCACATGGGCCCACATTTGCCCCCTGCGCGAGAGTCGCATTTCCAAATAGATGATCGCGCAAGAACACTTTCAGCTTTTAGACGATTCTGCGTGACTTCACTTCACGGGTCTTGAAGACCATGGTCCTAGTAAAAGGAAAAATACTCGTGAGCCAAACCCTTGGATTTGTTTATTTATTTATTTTTTCTGGAAATTGAAAACAAGAAAAATAATCAAATAGCATTCAATAAATAAAAGAAATTTTTATTATTTTGGGTATACAAAATCTTTCTTTTTTTTATCAAACCAAATAAAATTAAATCTCAATTTTATTTTGGAAATCAAAGACTGGATTTTATTTTGGAAATAAAATCAAATCTTTCTTTATTTTGAAAATGAAATCAAATATTTTGGATTTTGGAAATAAAATCCAATCTTTCTTTATTTTAAACCCCAAATCTTTATTTATTTGATATATATATATATATATATATATATATATATATATATATATATATATATATATATATATGTGAGCCATTTTCGAAAATCATCTCTTCTCTTTTGAATAAAATCAAGCTTTAATCTTATTCTTCTTTTGGGAATAAAATCAAGCTTTAATCTTATTCTTTTCGAAAAAATATAAACTTTTTACTTATCTTTATTTTGGAGAAGTAAGAAGTCTCTATTCATAATCCCTCGCCGCATGTCGTGCTTCTGATTAGGTGAAAGATCAGTCATTCATCCCAAGCAGTTGATTCGATAGAGCAACAGGATCTCAAAGGTATGAGGGAATAATCCATATCTGTTCGAGCCCAATAGGGCCGAACCTTAGCCTCTGTTCTTCTTTTTCATCATTTTTTTTTTGAAGGAGACAACCCCCCTAGGTGGAGGCGGAACCTTATAGGGCGCCGAAGCTTAGGGCGCCGAACCCTTTTTTTTTTTTTTTTGGAGGAGAGATCCCGCTCTAGGTGGTGGCCGAACCCTATAGGAGCCGAACCCTATAGGGCGCCGAACCCTAGGGGGCCGAACCTTTATCAATTTTTTTTTTTTTTTTTTTGAAGGAGCAGCCCCTAGGTGGTGGCCGAACCCTATAGGAGCCGAACCCTATAGGGCGCCGAACCCTAGGGCTGAGCCTTTTTTTTTTTTTTTTTTTTTTTGAAGGAGCAGCCCCTAGGTGGTGGCCGAACCCTATAGGAGCCGAACCCTATAGGGCGCCGAACCCTAGGGCTGAGCCTTTTTTTTTTTTTTTTTTTTTTTTGAAGGAGCAGCCCCTAGGTGGTGGCCGAACCCTATAGGAGTCGAACCCTATAGGGCGCCGAACCCTAGGGCTGAGCCTTTTTTTTTTTTTTTTTTTTTTGAACTTCCGAGCCCTAATACCTTGAGTACATCTTGGTTTTTTCCTCGGATAATGAAGTGTGGCTTTACATTTTTCCTTGACGAAAACGCGAAAAGAGAAAAATTGATATGCTTGCATGCTACGAAACCACTCCAGATGACCGCACCTCTAGGGGGCGAACCCTAGGGAGGCCGAACCCTAGGGGGTCGAACCCTAGGGGGGCCGAACCCTAGGGGGTGAACTCTAGGCAGAAATTCACGTTTTTGGACGAAAAAATGAAGTTCGGGACGACGAGCCTCTACTATTAGAAGCGTCATTTGGAGTTTTGGGGCCTATAATATATCAAAACGACCGTATCGACGAGCCCTTCAAAACTCATCGCGTTGCCATGACCTATGTTGTTTTAAGTCCAAAAAAGGCTCCGAAGGATGGATTTTGGCTGTCCGAAGTTTTTTTGAAAATTTTCGGGAATTTTTTTCTTGCATAAATGTACTCCTTCAATCTTTCTGACATTGTTTCTTCTTGTTTTCAGGTGTTTTGAAGCTCAACTATTGGACGTTCGCTCCTTATTGCTATGGTGAGTACTTCGTGTTCATATAGTTTACTTGACATTCTTGATATGCTTTCCTTACAATTGTTATAATGAACTTCCCCTTGCTTGTAGGCCTTCTCTCCCGAATGCTCTGCAGAACTAAGAACTCCCAATGAATCCCCATTCATCACTGATTGGGGGAGAGCCCCCTTCTTTGGTCCTTCTGACATCTTTTGGGATAGAGTTAGAGACTATGACCGTACGAGTTTTCCACCCCCAGAAAAAGAAGGCTTGTTTCTGTATGCCCCAGCTTCTGGAGGTTGGGATGACTTTCCTCATGCCGATTGTATTCCCCGCCTATGCATAGAGAAGCAAGAGTACCCATTCAGTCCCCTTCGCTTCCTGTCAGATTCATCTGCTCGCATTCAAGGATGGCAAGATTGGACCGACGAGATCCTTGACAACGCTGAATATGTGGAAATACTGAAGAATGCGAGTATCTTTCGTTGTGTTCAACTGTGTAGAGACCTACGAATTTACCAGGATCATAACGCACTTACTGTGTTGATCTCACGATGGTGTTCCTCTACTTGCACATTCATCACTGCCTGGGGGGAATTCACCCCTACTCTAGAGGATGTTTATGCCCTCTACCAGTAAGTTTTCTTCTTTTATTCCTTTCATTCATTCTCATTTTTTTTATATATATATATTTATTTTTATTTTATTTTTTATTTTTTATTTTTTTGAATCTCGTCTTGTAGCCTTCCCATTGTTGCTTCGAACTCCTGCGGCCCTTCTAACATGTCCACTAGAGATAACGAATGCGTTGCCTACTTGATGGAAGCCTTCAGGCAATCTTCCCACTTCACTTCCCGCTTCAAGGGTGATACGCTCCTTCCGGATTTCGAGAGTTCAGGTCGGCAAAAGAATTCTTGGTTATCCTGGGTGCGCTATTTCTTCCGTGATTACAAGACCAACCAGTGGAACAGCTCAGTTTACGATAAGTCTGTTCTTGCCTTCCGTGAAGAGACTTGCCCCTTTCCTCTGGCAGCTTATCTAGTTATGTGGTTGTCCCGTTTCATCTTCCCTGGGTCTCCCATAGACGGTCCTTCTGCCCGTATGTTTAGTTTGGCGGCATTGTTATCCCGAGGCTCGGAGATTCCCCTTGCTCCTCTCTTCCTAGGGACCTTATATCGTCGCCTAGACGAAACAACCCTTGCCATGAAAGAATCTGTTGGGAGGTAATCACTTTCATATTTTATATTTAATTGTCATTCAAACTGCCTTTCTTTTCCTTCAACCTTTTCTATATATATATATATATATATATATATATATATATATATATTTGTTTTTTATTTACTCAGGTATGATGTCAGTTGCTTCATTCCATGCTCCTTCCTTCAGATCTTTCTTTTCGAGCGCTTTCCGGGCTATTCCGATCTTGAACATCTTTCTACAAGAAAGAAAAAATCTCATTCTCTCCCACCACGCAACATCATTCCTCGCATGCTACGCTGGATTGATCACCGTTCTAGTCCTGACAGTACGGATTTGCGACATTTCCTTGATGATTATTCATGCTTCACTGCTCGTCCTTATACCGTCGTTTCAGGGGGTTGCGGTCATCTACCTCACTTCTACAAGCATAAATTTCGTACCTTCTCCAACCTCAGCAGAAATAGTTTGAGTGGCTCCGCACTGTCTTGGTTCGTTTTCCTTCGGTCCACAGAGCTTCCATATTTCCTTGAGAATAATAGTTTTGGTACTGTACTATATTCTCCTCACAGGGTCATGAGACAATTCGGATACGACCAGGAACGCCCTTTCGGTCACACCTGCCGGGGGAATTATGAGGATGTTCTTCTCAATTTCGTCTCTACTTCCTCCTCTTTTACATGGGCATTTCCGAGGCCATCAAGTGATCCCCATAGACCCCTTCCTTTTGTCATATCAGATGACTCCCGAAGCGGGCGATATACCGCTGGAGAACGTAATTACTGGCAAGTCAACCTTAAAAGATGGGAGGATGATACCTTGATTTGTTCATTGCCGGTCTCTATTTCACAACGTCTTCAATGGGGCCGGCTGCTATGCTCTCCCAAGCCCAATGTTCGCTCAGCACTTTGGCCAGCCAGTAGCCGCTTGGCTGAGCGTGACATTTTGATGCCTAAGTCGTCTCCCCCTAAGCAGATCATTCCATCACAGGTTCCCACTACTTCCAGGAGTCTTCCACCACGGGCTCCATTTCGGGTGTCCTCTCTAGCTCCTCCCCCGGGATCCTCTGATGCCGAGGAGATGAGAGTTACTCGTTCTAAAACGAGAGCAGCTACTACTACTGATTCTGAGATAGCTCCTCCTATTGCTTCTGTCGTGGTTCCAGTCAGTCGTCCTCCTATCAGGCTTATCATAAAGCCATTAGCAAAACGCCCTCTCGATAATGTTGATCCTAGTATCCCGGCAGCCGAGGATCCGATTAAGAAGCGTCGTAGAAATTTGGTAATTTGTCGTACTATTCTCAATTTTCTTTCATCCCTTGTATTACTGCTTTCACATATCATTGAGTAATTATTTCCTTTATTATTATTATTATTATTTTTTTATTTTAGGTTACCGTGGTTGATGAAGATGATGATGATGATGTTCCTCTTGGGTTAATGTATAGTACTTCAAATGAGGCTTCCTCGGCGGCTTTCGCGGCGGCTTCCGCGGCGGCTTCCGCGGCGGCTTCCACTAATCGTGACCCCGTCCAACCGATCCTTGTTGATATTGAGTCATCTACTCCTCGCGACGATTGTGTTAGTCTGGATGCTAAGGATACTTTGTCTGATGTAAGCTCGAGTCCTGCTGTGGGTGATACAGCAATTTCTTTAAACCTTCCTATTCATCCTCCCCATGATGAGTCTGAAGATGTTGATGAGACTCTTACTTCCCCGAGGGAGAATCATTCTGAAACTATTGGTGATGTTCATCCTCCCCAGAAGGATTCTACCGAGGTGGTGATTGCTCGGGAGGGCATTGTTAATAGTACTTTGGATGGGTTGAATGACATTCCCCTTTCTGTGGCATCTCCCGACTCCTTTTCCATTGACTATATTGTGAGTATCCTTCCTTAATCCATGAGTGATTTGTCTTGAAGATGAATTTCATTTGCTCTCTTTTTTTTTATAATGTATTGTGCTTTGACATCTTGTTTTCAGAACGAGAGAATGAAAGATTTGCCTTTGCCCGTTGAGGCACTCGCGTTATTTGCTGTTCTCCATTCGGATAGTGACCTTGGTTATCCTCCAGGTGACCAAGGCTTCGAGGAATCCTTAGCTGTACAACATCTTTCTGCTCCTCCATCCCTGGTCTCGACAAATTCTATGGTGGCCTCTAAAGTAGCTCCTGCTAGAGCTTCCTTCAATCCAAGTGGGGATCTTATTTCTTGGAGGGGTTTCCAGATATCGTCTTCTAGTCAGGAAAGTCTGGAGCGTCTCCTAGCTCGGTTCCCGCAGATTCTTGACCGGCTGATTATTAAGACAACTTCCACCCAAACCCTCTTTCTAGATCAGCTCGCAGGCCTTATTCTTGGATTGCATACTCTTTCTTTATATTCCTTGCGAGTTGAGGACTTGAAGAAGTTTAGCGATGATGTAGATGACCTTGCAGCCGTAGGTGTTGATATGTCTCCTTTTCGTGATAGGTTGGATCTTCTCAAGTCGAGTTTTAACCTTGTTTCACTACGTTCGGAGGTTGCTGTACGTAAATGTGAAGATGAATCCTTTTCAGTGCAGCTTTCTGAGCTTGGTGATGCCGCAAACAGATTGAAGAGCCAGTCTCAAAATTTAAGAGGCCAGCGTCGGGACTTACAAGCAAAACTTCAGGAGGTAGAGCGTCAGTGCCGGGACTTAGAGGCAAAACTTCAGGAGGTAGAGCGTCAGTGCCGGGACTTAGAGACGACTACCCAACAGGTTAGGGAGCTGAAAGCTGCAAATCTTAAGATTCGAGATGCTGCCGTTGCTGACTTGGAAGCTTTAGTTGTGCCTCCTCTTCATTTTGATATGTCGTGGCCTTTAGATCATAACTTATTGTAGTAGTTTATTTTTTCAATTTCCTGTTTCAGAAACTCATTCACACATATTTCATTTATCAGAACGTGGTTTCTTTAACTTTGTTGATTGCCTTTAATTTGAATGATTCCTTAAAACTCAATTTTTTATTATTGAATCTCAAGTTATTCAAATTAATATTCCAAGACAACAATAGATGTTATAAGAAAACATGAATTTTGTCAAAGATACATATATTTCTCACAAACCAACACTTGAATTCATACTCTTTTTTTTTTTAAATTAAACATTCGCGTATATGTGAAAGTTTGTCAATTTATTGCTAAAAAATTGCTTTTGACGGAAAGCATAACGTTTCATATAATAAATCTTGCTCTTATCGAAGAAAGCAAAACGTTTGCCACTTTTTAGAGATAAAGTATAACTTTCTTGCTTTTATCGAATAAAGCATAACATTCTTCACTTTTAAAGATAAAGCGTAACTTTTGGGTTTGAGGGCTTATACTCAGGTGCCTCAGTCACTTTTGAAGTTGAAAGTGTAACTTGCGAGGGCTGTTAGTCAGGTTCCTCGATCACTTTTGAAGTTGAAAGTGTAACTTTCGAGGGCTGTAAGTCAGGTTCCTCGATTACTTTTGAAGTTGAAAGTACAACTTTTGTGATGCTCTTCTCATGTGTAATATTTCTTTACCCATTTCAAGTTTAATGGGCCTGAGACAGCATCTGATCCCACACGAGATATCTTGCAATATCCGCTTTCGGAGATCTCTCGTACCCTATACGGGCCTTCCCATTTGGGGTAAAATTTGGTGGTTGGGGTCCCCCTCATAACTTGAGTTGCCGTTTTGAGGACCAGGTCTCCCACCAGAATTTGTCGTGGTACCACCGCGGTGTTGTATTGTCGTCGCAGTCTTTCGTGGTACCGTTCAAGCTTTTCTTTAGCCTTGTCTCGGAAGTCGGCTAAGGCCTCTAGGGCGGCTGGTCGGCTTTCTTCCTCGACTAAGCTTCGAAGTCTCATTCGAGTCGAAGGTATTTCTATTTCGGTGGGCAAGATAGCTTCTTCACCATAAACCAAAGCGTATGGGGTTTCGCCTGTAGGTTTTCTTTTTGAAGTTCGATATGCCCATAATGCTATTGGTAGTTGTTCTGCCCATTTCTTCGGATGATCGTCTAAGGTTTTTGATAAGATTTTTATCAAGGTTTTGTTTGTCGCTTCTGCTTGTCCGTTGCTTTTCGGGTAGTAGGGTGATGATTTATAATGTTTCACCCTGTATCTTTCCATCAGACTTTTGATGTCTCTATTGATGAAGGGGGTTCCATTGTCGGACAAAATGATCTTCGGGATCCCGAAACGGCAAATGATGTGCTCCTTGATAAAGTTTGCCACTGCTGGTCCCGTAGCCTTCTTCAAGGGTATGGCTTCCACCCACTTTGTGTACATCTCGGTGGCAGTTAAAATCCATATGTTGCCCTTAGAATTAGGGTGTACAGGACCTATAAGATCCATTCCCCATGTATGAAAGGGCCATGGTGTTGCTAAGGTGCGCAAATCCACGGCGGGAGCATGTATCAGGTTTCCATGTATTTGACAAATATGACACTTTTTGACAAATTCTAGACAATCTCCTTCCATCTTTGGCCAATAGTAACCATGATCGATAAGTTGTTTGTACAACTTGGCTCCCCCTTGATGTTCATCCTTGTGCATTTGATAGACCAAATCTCTGGCTTCGCCTAGTTCTAGACACCGTAGGGGCTTGCCATTGAAACCTCTTCTGAACAATTCTCCATTTTGTAAGAAGAATCGTTGCGACTTCCTCTTTATTATAATTGCATCCTTCTTTTCGGTTGGAAGAATCTCGTTTTGTAAGAAGTTCACATAAGGAATTCGCCAATCCACTATATCATCAATGAAAGCACATTCATCCTCCCCAGGGTATTCTTGGCATGAAACACAGTGGCGTTGTAGGGCATCTGCTGCCTTCTTCATTTCAGGCCAATAATACCCTTGGCGTTGCAACCTACGATACAGACCTATGTCTGCAAACCCGCAATTCTCTTCATGCACCTGATGCAAGACTTTACTTGCTTCTTGTTTCCCCAAGCATCGTGTCAATACACCATCTGCTTCTTTGTGATACAAGACACCTTTGATGATGCTGTACTTTTGTAGCTCTACAATTGGTATTGTTCCTTCCTTAGTTTGCAATTGATGGGAGATGTCATATCTCCAATCGTCTATCATGTCTTTGGGGAACAAGTTTAGCACCGTGGTTGGGAGGGTTCTCTTCATTACCTTCACATTCAAGTCTTCTCCTTGAATATAGACTCGAGATGCTACTGTTGCTAGTGCATCTGGTTGTTTATTCTATCCTCTTGGCACATATTCAATCACCACCTTCTTGTAAGCTTCCATCACCTTTTGTGCTACAGTTCGATACGGCGCCAAGATGGGTTCTTTCACTCCGAATTGACCTTTTATCTGCTGCACTATAAGGTTTGAATCTCCTTTTACTTTAAGATATTTGGCTCCCAATTCTTGAGCCGCTAATAATCCTAGTATGAACGCCTCGTATTCTGCTTCATTATTTGTGCAAGGGAAGTCCAATTTGTACGACAAGGATATTTCATTTCCTTCTTTGGTGGTCAACACCACTCCTGCTCCGCCTTTACCTTCTGCAGATGATCCATCAAAAGCCAAACTCCACCATTCTGGATCCTCATCCATCAAGTCGATTGATTCCACTTCTCCACCCGGAAGATCCTCAGAAGGGGGCTCATATTCTCCGTTTGGAAATTGAGCTAGCAGGTCTGCCAAGGCTTGACATCGGATTGCCTTTGGTGTTACACACTTGATGTCATATTCTGAAAGAATCATCATCCATCTAGCAGGTCTTCCTACTAATGCTGGCCTAGTTAATAGGTATCTGATCGGATCAGTTTTTGTTGCAATCATTACTTCGTGCGCTAGAAAATAATGTCGCATTTTCTGCGCAATGAACACCAACGCTAGGCAATGCCTCTCTACTTGTGAATACCTGGTTTCCGGTCCTCTGATTATCCGGCTAATGTAATATACAGGTTTCTCTTCTCCATCCACCTCTTGCGTGATCAATCCTCCTATAGACTTCTTGGTAGATGTGATATACAACTGCAACGGCATTCCTCTTTGTGGCACTACCATCGTTTGTGCCGAAGATAAAATTCTTTTTACTTTCTCAAAGGCCTGTTGTTGGTCTTGCCCCCAGTCCCATTGTGCCTTTCCTTTTAGTAATTTGCCGAAAGGTTCTGTGACTTCGGCTAATGCTGGCATGAATCTTCTCATGTACGAGACCTTCCCTAGAAAGCTCTTCAACTGCTTTTGCGTCTTTGGTGGGGGCATCTCTGTAACTGCTTTCGCCTTGCCTGGGTCCACTTCTAAACCTCTGTTGTGCACCAAGAAGCCCAAGAATTTTCCAGCCGTCATTCCAAAGGCGCACTTTTTCGGATTCATCCTCAACTTATACCTTCGGCATCGCTCAAACACTTTCCTCAGGTCCTCCACATGAGTTGTTGCCTTCTTGGATTTCACTACCACATCGTCCACATAGTCCTCCACTATATCATGAATCATGTCATGAAATATAGCATGCATTGCCCTCTGATAAGTTGCCCCCGCATTCTTCAATCCGAATGGCATTACTACATAGTAAAAATTCCCAAACGGGGTACGAAAGGCTGTCAACTCTGCATCTTCCATGGACATCTTTATCTGATTGTAGCCCACAAACCCATCCATGAAAGACATCATCTCATGATTAGCCGTTGCATCTACCAAGGTGTCTATGTTGGGTAATGGGTACATATCCTTCGGGCATGCCTTGTTCAAGTCTCTGAAATCGACGCATATTCGTAGCTGTCCATTTGATTTCTTTACCGGTACGATGCTGGAAAGCCATGTTGGATGTTGGATTGGCTTGATGAACCCTACTTCCAGTAACTTTTTGATTTCTTCCTTTATTTGGGTTTCGACCTCGGGTGCATAGTTGCGAGGTGCTTGCTTCACTGGCTTCATTCCTGGGCTTATGTTTAGATTGTGCTCCACAAGATCTTTGTCAATTCCGGGCATCTCGTCGTAATTCCAAGCAAAGACGTCCTTATACTCTCGCAGTAGTTGTATGAGCTCCTCTTTCTGGTTAGCCTCAAGCTCCTTGTTGACATAAGTTGGTCTCGGCGTTCCTCCATCTGTTGCCAAATCAACTTCTTCTAATTCATTTTGTTGAGGTTTTGGCCTATCTTCAAAGCATTCTGGAGCTGGTTCTACCTTCTGTTGTACAACTTCTTCTCCTTCGTTATTGCTGGAGTGGGGGACACCTCCTGAGCTGTTGGGTTTGAACGCTTCTTTGGGCTCTTCCCCCTTGCACCGTCATAATCGAAACACTACCTTTCCGTCGGGTTTTACAACCCTCTCCCATTTTGTCTTTTGGCCATCCTCGGACTGTGCTATCCGCTTGGCATTTATTATATTTCTGGCATCTTCAGGATTTGCTGGCCTTTTCTTCTCTTCTCTTCCTTCCTTCTCCAAGTCCACTACGACTGGCTTCATATCTTTGGAACATTCTCCATGTTCCGAGGTCTTCTTCTTTACTTTTTCTGCAGGTACAAACTTATCTTCCTGCACTTCCTTCCAGCTTGCTAGTCTTAAGGAATCAGGCCTCGCGATCTGGTTCTCTCCCTCTTCAGCGACATCATCGAAGAAAGTTGCTTCGGTGATGTGTGCCTCCTCTGGTCCAAAGGGATTCCGAGTTGCTGGTACCTTCACTTCTTTCCCTTTCCAGATAGCTTTCAGGCACTGATGAAAGACTGAGGGTACCACCCCATAGTCATTTTGCCAAGCCCTTCCCAGCAAGACATGGTATGCTGCATCTACCTCTGCAACATGGAACATTACAGGCCCTCGGATTTTTCCAACTTGCATGTCTACCTTGATATGTCCCAGGGTTCTCGTGCTTTGGTTAGCGAATCCTGTAATGTTTGTTTGTTCCTTCACTATCTTCTTCTCTGACAGGCCTAACCGTTTGAACATGGTGTAGGGCATAATATTTACAGATGCTCCATTGTCAATGAATGCCCTCCGCACTTCGATGCCATTGATTATCGCTGTCACATACAGTGGTCTGTTGTGCGGGTATCTTATCTCTCTATCAGCTTTAGAGAAAGATATCTTATTTGCTTCCTCCTCCATTGTTTTCACAAATCCTTTGCTTATGGCCATGCAAGTCTCCTGTGTCTCGGCGGCCTTAATTATTGCCCTGGTTGCCTCAATCCTTGCTTCCTTGGCCAACCCTATCTGATCGAAAAAATTTCTGAATTTGGCCCCATTCATCAATGCTGTCACTTGCAGGCCTGGGTCACACTCCTCCTTTTCTTCCACCATCATCTCCACTTCTGGGATTATGTTGTGGATAACAGTGTTGCATGTTTCTTTTCCCTTGTGATTTGGCAGTGGCTTGTCATGAACACTGCTTTCCTTTCCCAGTTCAATCTCCCCATTTGCCAACTTCTCGTGGAATATCCTACGCAGGCTATAACAATCCATAGTTGAGTGTCCCGCGTATTGGTGGAAAACACAGAAGTCTGGCCTTCTCTTCATCTCCTCCGTCACTGCAAATCTAGGCCTTGGGGGTTTCACCACCCCATGTTCAATCCATTGCTCGTATAGGCCTCTGAATGCTTTCTCACTGCATGTGATAGCCTCCGGGACCGACTTTCTTGCATATTTATCTCCAGGCCTTCCTTTGCTTCGCTCAAAATTTTTCTCATGCTTCTCCCTCTTGCCCCCTTGTGGTTTTGACTGAGAGTCAGCCAAAGCCACAGTTGCTGTTCTCTTGCCCCTCCATGTAACCGTCGCATGGCTAGTGGGCAGTGTCATGATTCCTCCCAAGTCTTGTGCGAAAGCTGAGAGGGTCGCGAAGGAATCACAAGCCTTGGTAATGAGGTGGGGCTTGAAGGAATCTAAGGCACCATTGTTGCAAATGCTGACCAGGTTCTTTTCTTCAATCGGCTCTGCACACTTCTGTGCCTGGGCCCTGAACCTGTCAACGTAATCTGATAGCTCCTCATTTGGCTTCTGCTTGAACCGCATGAGTTCTACAATGGTTACCTGTTTCTGCACATAGAAAAATTTCTTAAAAAATTGTAATTTGAGGTCATCCCAATCATGGACTGACCCCTTCTCCAAATTGTAGTACCAACTAAAGGCACTATCTGTCAAAGTTTTGTTGAATTCCCGCATCAACAAGTTGTGGTTGTTCACTTCATCATATCCCAGCCACGGAGACATCGACTCTACAAACCTGGCAATATGTTCCCTGGCATTTCCTTTCTCCCCGTTGTATTTTGGAAATTGCGGGGGATGCTCGATATATCCTACCGGGTAAGGTTGCCTCCGAATGTGTGCTGGGTAAAGCGGAGTAAAGTCCAACTCCGAGGGTCGAGATGTCTGCCTACGAAGTTGATTGATTACATCGATCATATCATCCTTCGTCACATACTGGCTCGTGGTGTGAACTCTCTGGGGTGTTGAGATATACTGTGGTATCGGCGGTGTGTATGGTAGAGAGATTGGTTGGTGCACACTTGCGTCATGCAAAGTCGGCACTGGTGGAAGTTGCTGGCTCACTCGTTGGACATCGCCTGGAATGGTTGGCATTTGCACCTGTGAAATTGATGGGAGAGCAATTGGGATGATGTTTGTCTGAGGTTGGCTTGCTTCCAACCTATATTGGGGCATGTCACCGCTGTGTTGGGCCTCCAAGTTGATTATTGGAACCGATTGACTTTCCGTCAAGGGCGATACAATCTGGTTCTCTTTGTTGTTGCTGCCATTGTTGTTGTCTTCCACTCCTACCTGTCCCCCCTGCGAGCTTCCTGGGAACATGGCCTTAAACGTAGGAATCTGCATCAACTGCTGGCGGAAGTTCCCCATCTCCTCTTGCTTCCTTTGCATTTCCAGCATCATGGCCATCATCATCCCTTGTCCTTCTCGTGCTTCCTTCAATGCCTTGAGCATCTCCAGTTGCACAGCATTCGTCTGGTCTCCACCTGCATCCTCGCCTTGCCTTCCTGCGTTGGTTTGTTGTTGATTAGTCATATGTGGTGATGTCGAACTCTCTTCTGAAACGTCTTCAACAAGTGGTTGGTCAAAATCCAGGTTTGCGCCTTGGAATGCTTGAGATACTTGTCTTGGAACTGGATCCGGCGAGGTAATGCTATCTGTTGGTGAAGCAGCTCTTCCTGTAATTCTCCCACTTCAAGTTGTGGGCATACCCTTCACGAATTCTACACCTCCCCAGCAGAGTCGCCAAATAAATGTGGGCAAGGAAATCGCGCCTTGCTCGCTTAGGGTTTCGTGTTGGCTGAGGAGGAGAGAAATCCACGAAGAATACGGAATTGATTAGTTGATTGTAGAGGGGAGAACGACAGGTGGGCAATTACTCCAACGACGCGTGGCAGAACCCCTAGAATCCGGAAACCGTGTTAGGGTTATTGGGATTCCAAGAGCCTTCTTCGATTCTTCGAGTTGAGAGAGTGTTCGAATCTTGTTAGTGCTTTTTAGGTGGAATATCCGAGCCTTAAGCTACTAAAAGAGTCCGAGTCTTGTGTCCGGAGAGAAGTCCCCTTTCCAAATGGAATGGAAGGGGTATTTATAGGGTATTCTGGAAAGTAGTCATGTGCAAGGCACATGCCTTCAGGGAAATTTCAGAAATACCCTTTAGTCCTTAGAGTAATGCCCATATTGCCCTGTCCTTCTAGCCACCAATCCAATCCCTCAATCAATTCCCAAAATGAGCCGCCTCCACGAGTCTTCCGCCTCGGGACACGTGGAGGCTTCTCCCGGTCTAGCACATTTATTTCTGACTTTTTCATCTTCATTCCATTAGGTTATGCGAACCCTAACTTGCACATTTAATGAGGTCGTGGAACCCTAATTGTGCATTTAATTTAATTAGGTCATGTGAACCCTAATTTTGCACATGGGCCCACAATTGGCTTAGTTACGAGCGATGGATTGATTTTGTATTTCTGAGTTACTAGCTATAGACATGTGAGTTTTACACTGCATTTTTAAAATGCTATTTTAATTTGTCTTGTGGATTAATTGTTGAGATTTAATTAAATGGGGTTAAAATACAATTTTATTGAAAGTCAAATTATAGCTAGCTCTTCTTGATAACATATGCATACAATCTGCATGCATGCATGCATATAAGTTACAGAATTAACTGAACCATGTCTAGCTATATACTATTTTTAAACTAGTATAAGTTACACTATCAGTGGAGGACAAATATTATCGATGTGGATTACATAATTAACTTCTTATTATAAGGTTTGCCAATATTACAAGTTAATTGTAGGCTAATTAAAGCAAACTATTCAAGATGCATGGATCTCACCACCATTTTATTACAATTAAGGGTAATGCACAACGAGGTGGTATAAAAGAGGGAATCGCATGGGTGATGCTGATGAAGTAGTAGTGGGTGTGGGTGGCCAGGTGTGGGGGGGGGGGGTGGAACAACTAAAAAGCAGAAGAAAGAAGGTTTAGCTAGCTATTATTGACATTGGAAAGAAGAGGAGAATAATGAAAAGAAAAGGTAGGGTTGTGGAAATGCATGAGATTCCCTGATGACATATGCGATCAAGTTAATTAGATAGAAAGAGAGAAAAAGAGTAGGGAATAGAAGATAACCTTTTGGTTTGTCTGGTTGTGCTGCAGGGACGTATGAGACAGTCTCTTTTAGTAGGCAAATGGAATGTATCGCGCGTACCTTAACCCTGCAACTTATGTCTACTTTAAATTTGCATTCGAACAGTAATTAGTTTTGAACAGTTTATCAATTTGGACAATTTTATAAATAAGAATTAGTTACGTCCATATAATTATAAGAGAGTTATATTTCTACGTACAATCTTTGTTATACAAATATTTTATAATTATAACTTTCTAATTGTACATATACAACTCATTTCTATAAGATTGATCAATAAACAGTCCAAATTAAACCAGCTTCTTAGAATCAAGATCCATCTACTTTCTAAAAGACTGGATATACCCTAATACCCATAGTCTGATAGTCATTCTTTTCATTAATCCCTAGGACCACACACCACCACTCTTCATATCTCTATCTCCTTTAAAGATGTTGAATATACTTTCCATTTGTTAACTTGAGCTTATCTCTCATGGATTTTGGTTCTGTTTATTATGATGGGGCTTTAAAAGGTTAACGTCTTGTTTGATTGATGGATGTGTACTATTTGCATGATATACGTTATTGGTGTCTTTTTCTAATAGTTTAAAATTTTAGATGAGTTGGTTACTAATAATTAACATTGTATCAAAATTTTGGGTTCAAATCTTATCATTTCAAATAAGTCGGTTACTTAACATGTTCGTACGTGATCCTTGTTAGAAATATAAGAAAAGAGAGGACTGTGAGTTGATTGTAATGTATTTTTTATTTGTTTATATATATATATATATATATATATATATATATATATATATATATATATCTGCATGCAAAACCATAGGCTGTAATATGGGACGGACGGCACAGAATTTGAGAAAGAGCTAGTCCCATGGTCATGAAGAAAAGAAAAAGAAACAAAGATTTTGATGATTCAAACTTTCAAAGTCCTCATTGTGCATCTCTTTCATAACCGTTGACATTTTCCTAGCTTCTTAGTTTCTTTTTTTTATTTTCCTCGTCTCTTTTTCCCCTTTATTTCCCTTCTTTCTTTCCTTTTTTTCCTTTTGTCCCGGTCCACATTGCACCAGCATTTGGCACAAACGCACACCCTCAACTTTATATATAGAGATACACACGCTTACTATATATAGCTAGGTTTTACAGGCCTGCCCCATCTACCCCCTTCGCAAAAGTTTACATTAATTAATTACGTACTACTACTACTTTGTATTTTTATAATTTTTTTCTCTCTCACCCTTAGTACCTCAGGGGAAAAGAATTTCTCGAAAATTGTTTTGTACTTCATGTACTTAAGTGGGAATTTGACAAAGTGAGGGAAAGACAATTCCCTATACAATACAAGTGAAGCCAACTTATTTACCAATGCTATTTTATAAATAAATAAATAAAACGATACTCATTACCCATTTTATTTTTATATATATTTGAGTTTAACAATAAAAATAAATACATTTTAGCTAATGTCATGATGGATTGAAGATATACGTACGTACCTGAATCAGATATGTCCACAATCTAGAAAATGATATATTCTCCCTTTAATATTATAAATATTTATGAAAGTATCTATCACAATATATACGACAAATATAGTAAGATTCATATATATATATAAAATTAATTTAGTACTGCCCAAGGCCATTGATCCTGCATCGATTCTGATTCTACAACCATTGCTCATTCCAATCCATTCAAATTCAGAAAAAAGATGTGTCATTATATTAAAAACAAAAAATATAACAAAAGGGAGAATAATAATAACATACTCCTAACAGCACAAGAAAATTTAAAATTAACACATAATTGTAGCAAAACTTGAGAGTAACAGTACTAAATAAAAACATAAAATTCCTCGCATCTTAATTTGTAATTTCAACAATTCCCCCATGTTTTTTGCGAGGCAGCTGGCGGCTGATCTTGAGCTGCAAATCCAACATGAGTAGTAGTCCTTAACAGTGGGTGGACATACGTAGGGAACTCTACGCCCCTGGTGAAGGATAGCAGATTCCTTCCATTCACGTTCACGTTAACGTTCACATCAACATTCCCATTCCCATTTCCTCGGTCTCCGGTCAACCCCAGAAAGTCTCTGGTCGGACCGCTGTTGTGATCACTCCTCTGCTGCCACGTGGCAAAGTTTCCCATTTGGTAATCAGGAGGGATTCCGGCAGTGACGTGACCCAGGCTACCCAGGTCCATCCGGCTCATGGAGGATGGCACGTGACCAGTAGGTCGTGCACCCGCCGTCGCAGCCTTCTGGAGTAGTGCAGTGGCAGAGAGGAGGTGGGCCGCTGCTGAGCTGGCAGGAGGAGGAGGAGGAGGACTGTGGAAGGGTGACGTCATCATCAAGAAGTTCTTGTAAGAGGAGGATGGTGGTGGAGGTTCTTGGTAGAACAAAAATGGTGAATTAGAGATTGGGAGATCAATATTATTGTTGATAGCTTCAGGCTTGATATTGATGACGTGATTATTATGGTGAAGAATTGCCGGATTAGGGTTAGGGTTTTGAGGATGTGGTGGTGGTGATGGGTCCCAGGTGTTGAGGGAGATGTGGATTGGTGGGTTTTGAAAGTAGTCATGTTTTTGTTCTTCTTGCTGATGCTGGTGGAGGAGAGAGAATGGTTGGTGGTGGTGCTGCTGCTGCTGCAGACTGAGGGGTTGAGGAGGAGGAGGAGTTGGAGTTGATGATGATGACGTTAATATTGGGACGACATTAGTTGCTGCTGCTGCAGAGAGTCTGGCACTTTCTTCAGCTAATGCATCACAGAATGCTTTGTGGGTCACGAAGCTATCCTTTCTGCATGCATGCATGTAAATTATTATATATGCGACAAATTATTAAGACACAAACATGTACAGGCACAACTTTATGTCGCTTTTCGATTGAATGAATAGAATGGAGAACGGAATGAAATGATTTTAAAGTATTTTAAGTGTGTATTTTATTATTAGTAGTGGTAGGTGATGTCATGACAAAATTATTACATATATTTTTTCCACCTTCTCCACATATATATAAAATTAAAAAACAAAGGGATGATAATACAGTGTTTTGAGTGTGATTTGAGTACGCATAACAAAACATGTATGTACAGTCTGGGCTGACTGTACCACCACTTTTTGGTATAGGTATTTAAAACACGCCCAAAACATTGTATTATGGAAAAATTTCAGTTCCATAAAATATTAAACTTTTTTTTTTAGTTGTTTTAAAAAAAAAAGCAAAAAAAAAAAATCCCTTATTTTAAGGAAGTAAGGGATCCCTTACTTGATCATTTCTGTATATATATATATATATATATATATATATATATATATATATATATATATGACATATATTTTCAATAAATATTTTTCTCAAAGAAGGAGTAGTCCTAAAATTTTATTCCTACTTTTTCCTCAACAAAAGACTAGAAATCCATGATTACTTTTGAAAATGAACTACTAAAAGTATATACTTACAGCTTTGCATGGAAAATAGATAAACCTTGTTTAATTATGAAATCACCATAGTAAACAAAATCAAAAATCTACTTGTTAGCTTTTCCCTTAATTAATATGTGTGTGCATGTGTGTAATTTAGAATGGTAAACTTAATTAATTTATGGTTCAGAATTGAAAGGTATTGTTAACTGTCACCGCCATTAGTTAAGAAATATATATATATATATATATATATATATATATATATATATATATATATATATATATATGCAAGGTTTATCCTTCTAGTGTAAGAAACATCACAAGATTAACAAAGCCCACTGAAATAAATACGAGTACCACTTCAAACCAAAAACAAAGACACACCACCCACCAGTCTGTTACAATCCAAAATAATGTATACAAATATGAAATCAAATTTGATAAAGAATTGAATTTGGACACAATTTAGATCACCAATAGGCATGCACTTATGTAACTCAAAAAAATCATTAATTGAAAGTGAGGAGAAAAAAAGAAAAAAGAAATAAGAACAAAATAAAAAATGAATGCCATTCATACATGGAGAAAAGGGTCCCATATAAATAAAACAAAATTGAAAATGTAATAAATTAAATGGCTTTTGAATTAAATTTTCAGGTTCAAATTAAATTGACAAATATTAATTATTTTGGGTCTCATTCACTATTCATTCAAGGGGGAGGAAACATATTAAATATCATATTGTTATTCCTTGGTATTAATGACATCAATTATATATATATATATATATATATATATATATATATATATATATATATATATATATGAGTTTATATAAAATCAAATTTGATCGAAGAAAACTCACCTATAGGCATGCACTTACTACTTATATAATTCCAAAGAAATTATTATATTATTTGTCAATGAGAAGAGAAATTTAGAAAGAAAAAAAATACTACTCCTATAGTCTATAGATTAAAAAATAAACTTAAAAATGGCTATCAGGGATACCTGGAGAAAAAAGTCCCACAGTCACATCTATACTCTCTTGTACCACAGGTTTTAGAGTGAACCTTCCAATCAGATTGAACTGCATAAATCTTTATACATTTCTCACACTTCCATTTCTTCTCCCCATGTTTCCTGCAAAAGTGTTTCTTGATCCCTGTAAGATCACCCAGTGCCCTTGAAGGATGATGGTGAACACATGAAGCCTCAGGGCAAACATACGCCTTCTTCTTTATCACATCCGTATTATTATTCCTCGGCTTTAACTTCCATGGCAGATTATGACCTCTCCTATGAAGCTGAAGATTCTGGTCTCTCTTAAACCCTTTCTTGCAAACCTCACACATAAATCTATTGGTAGCTAGTAGGGTCCTTGGAGATAATGCAATCACTTCAGCATCAGGGCCTGCATAAATCATAACGAAAACAATTACCGGTCAATTTATATTAATTTACAGACTATGCCATTGTATTTTCTAGTAACAAGAGTCAGACCGCATGAAATCTTGGTCAAGAATACAAGTTTAATCCATTAAAACTGAAAATAAATAAGTGACAATATATAAATTTACCTGGGTTTCCGGGTAGGTTTCTTTTCTTCTTGATGTTCTGGGGCTGCTGATCAACAGGGGAAATGTTCGAAGCTAATGGATTTAAGGTCCCAAAAGAAGAAACACAGCTAGCTTCCTCAGATAAAGAAGTGGTATTATTTGACATGATTGCACCCACCGGAAACATGATTGGCTTAGAACTCACTCTTAATTAATGAATTCCTCTCCAATTAAGAAAGAGAAAACAGAACAATAGCTGGCTAATTCTTTTTTTGGATTTTTATACTGGCTTTATTGTAACAAACTATTTACAAGTGTAAGAAAAACCGCTAGCATTGATTTGGATTATTAGCAAGTGGCAATACAAAAGGAATCATTTCAAATGGATGGCAAAAGGAAAAACTCGTGAAGAGAGAGAAACAGAGAGGTATATGATGATGGGTGATTTCTCAAATTAATAAGCCACTACCTAGTTAGCCATGGATATATCATATATTATATATTGCTTGTATCTGAGCATAACTCTACAACATATATAATTCAGATATTCTCTCTCCTATTATTACTCATCCATGCAATCAAGAACATGAAGAAAAAACAGCGACAATTGTGTATATATAATTTCTTTTTGTAGCTATCGATCAATATCTATATGTATGAATATAAGACGGACAGTATCTAGTGTATAAAGAAAATAATATTATGAAGGGGAAAAATGGTAATGTACAGAAGGTGATGATTACATTGGCAGACTATGGAAAAAAAAGCTAAGAATTCAGGGGAAGAGAGAAAGAGAGAGGATGAGAATGACTTGAGCAAAGACTAGGAAGAAGAAGAAGAAGACCCCTAAACTCTTTTTTCAAGATCATTCATCAATTTTATTTTTATTTTTATTTTTATTTTTAATTCTTTACTTTGATTGATTTTGTTTACAGTTTTTAATTTATTTGTATCTGACTTTTGCGCTTTCTGTCTTTCCCTTTGTTTCTGTTACAAAACACCCAAATGCTAACGGGGATTGATTTGAATGGGATGAAACTAAAAGATGGGGGACTGCTAATAAAGCAGGCTTAGGAGTTTGGATGATGAAATTGAAAAGCTTAAAGGCAAAAGTGTTAAGAGAGATTAGGCCCTTTAATCCTTTTTCCAAATTATTTTTAATACTTGCATTATTGATTCATAATTTTTGTTCATAAATGTTAAGGAGGAAAAATTGATATTTTCACGCGAATCTCTTTTACATAAAGGTGAGACGTATTCATTATTCATTATTCATTATTCATTATTCATGTGAGATGTATCATGTGGAAATATCAATTCACATAAACCAGTGTTGAATAGATCAAATCATATGCATAATTACCATAATATATTAACACTAACTATCCGCAAAACAATATTGTAGACAAGTGATGAGTAATCATCCTCCACATAACAATTGTGTCGTTGTGTGAACAGTTAGATCCATCCAACGTTTAGTATGGATAATTCTCTTATATATATATATATATATATATATATATATATATATATATATATATATATATATATAATTCATTTGTTTTGAATAGATTTGCATCCAATATTTACTTATTATCAAATTAATTTGAAAAAATTACCGTATGAATTTGCTTATTTGGGACTGACAGTTTGGCGTTGAAAAATTAAATCACACTGTCTGAAATATCAGCTCCCCTTCTTCTTCTTTTTAATACAAAAATCTAATTATTAATTCAAACCAAATTAAATAAGTCATTTCAAACATCGAAAATATACTTTTTAATTCTAAAAATCAATAATCAAACTCTAAAAAGTCAATTCAAACACGTTATTAATGCTGATTATTGAGGCCTTGAAAACTTCATACAATCAGTCATTCCATTAACTTTAGAAGTTTCCAATTTTATATAATCACCCTCAACAAAAGATAAAGATGAATAAATATTAGAGTTTTGTTTTCTACTATCATTTAATTACAAGAGCAATTAAGTAGGTAATAATCAAATACTAGACATTCATACTCTATTATTTGATCCTAATTATTTATATCATATTCAATGTTCATGATTAACTGATTGAATTATTTCTAGGTTATGGAATCTTGATAACTTTCTTGTTTACAATTATTTTCGCGAGGATTCACCCCCCCCCCCCGTCTTTCTTTCTTTTGTAATTATTCTCCCATCCTAATGTACAGTGAAAGCTCTCAAGCCACACTATACCATCTTATCCTTTTAATTTATCAAACCCAAAATTCCATTTTACTAGAGATATTCATAAAACAAATGGCTAAACATGTCATTTATGTACAATGGATTCTCTTCTTTAGAGAAGACATGCATGATCCAAAATTAGTATATTTATGTGGCAGCCATTTTATCCCAACGGTTCATACAAGGGCACAAATCCATGCAAATGATCAACCCATGAACCTCTTAATTAGCATGCCAGAAATAGGACTCATCTATAGATCATTGCCTTATATATATATATATACACGGTCAGATCAAGAGCATTATCCTTAAATAGCATTCTTTTATTAAAACGACGTCGTTTTGGAGGGACGCGGTGACATTTTTGTAAATACGCGGTGGCATTGTATTTACAAAAATACCACCGCGTCCCTCCAAAACGACGTCGTTTTAATAAAAGAATGCTATTTAAGGAGGAATGCTATTTAAGGAGAATGCTCTTGATCCTTATCGTGTATATATATATATATATATATATATATATATATATATATATATATATATATATATATATATATATAGGGTCAGGATCAGGTAAGGGATCCCTTACTTTATTAAAATAAGGGACTTTCTTTTTTTTGCTTTTTTTTTGCTTTTTTTTTTTAAACAACTAAAAAAAAGTTTAATATTTTATGGAATTGAAATTTTTTCATAATACAGTGTTTTGAGTGTGATTTGGGTACGCATAACAAAACATGTATGTACAATCTGGGCAGACTGTACCACCACTTTTTGGTATAGGTATTTAAAACACGCCCAAAACATTGTATTATGGAAAAATTTCAGTTCCATAAAATATTAAACTTTTTTTTAGTTGTTTTAAAAAAAAAAAAAGCAAAAAAAAAGCAAAAAAAAAAAGTCCCTTATTTTAAGAAAGTAAGGGATCCCTTACTTGATCATTTCTGTGTGTATATATATATATATATATATATATATATATATATATATATATATATATATAATCTTTCTTAAGTACTTGTAAGTTCTTGGAACCCTATGAGAGGGATTTTTATTTTTATTTTGCTAAATTATAACAGGGTTCGTTTGATCTTAGACTTTTAATGAATTGGGCTATAACTTTTTGCTAAGATTCATTCTTTTGGGATAAGATGAGTTTGGTCTAACTACTTGATAGATGTATCATCCTTCTATCCGACTTGATAGTGTGCTGTAATCCTTCCCCACATCCTGTTATAATTGTACGTATAAATAGTCTACTAGTACTCGAGATATTTTCCGAAAAAATAAAATAAGTCAAAATTATACCGTTACAAAATATGGGAATAATATTGGATTTTGAAAGTTAAATTAATATAATTTTAACTTCAAAATTGATATTAATTCATTTAAATTTAGACAATAAAATTATGAATATTATAAATTATGTAGAAATTAAAATACTACTAAATTCAAGACTGATCATAATCAAATATAAAAAGAAATTTATTAATTTTGAGTTTAGAATGTCTCATGTCGATTTTAAAAATTTAATAATAATTTTTTATTTTAGAATGGAAAGAATATTTGACAACTCAACTTATTTTATTTCAAAAATACTAAAGTTGATAAAATTTAGAAGCCATGCAGACATACCCCAAGAAAAAAAAAGGAAATTCCAATTATGACAAACAATATTTGCCTAGATCGGAGTGAGTGACTATCGTAGGAAAGAGAGGGAAGTGATAAAAGTGGGACACATGTAGTATAAAGGTAATATAGACAATTGATATTATATTTATTATATAATTATTTACTTTAATACTTGTGCGTAACTCTAAAAAGACTTATATTAAGGAACAGAGGTAATATAATATTTACATACACACATATGCATATTATGGGTCTCAGCCTGACATGTGGAGCCCGCAGTATGTATGTGTGTGTATGTAAAAATTATGTGATTTTTTTTTATGTGATAATAGTATTATTTTTCAAAAAATGGTAGTAACAACACTTCGTAAGCATGTTTTTAATAATGGTATTAAAGAGAGTTTCTTTTCTGATTATCTTTTTGTTTAGATAATTTCAATTGCACTTCCGTAATGACGCTTATAGAAGGAGATTTTAAGTGAGCTAACCCCTAAGGTCATGTTTGTTTGTATGGATTATAATTTCTAGATTATAATATTTGAAATTATAATTTTAATAATATTAATTCTATGATTAAATAGTCTTAGTCACATATTTATTTTTAATGGGATTATTCATGGGATAATTTAAAATAATCTCATGTTATGTTTGTTTTTTCATGTTATGTTTGTTTTTTTTCAAGATTAATTAAAGGATTGGATAAAAAAATATTATTTGTACTATTATACCCTTATCAATAATAACATATTTTAAACTATAATTTAAAGTTGTTTATACATCAAAAAATGATGAACACTTAATTATGATTATTATTATGGTCATTTTAGACAAATATATTATGGTAATTTTAAACAATAATGTTTAAAAGTAATTCAAGAAATAATAATATTCCTTACATTATTTATCTCGTTAACGTTAAATAGGCCCATATCCTGGAGTACTACTACTACTACCATAAATAAGGTTGGTCTTGTATGGTCTGGTTCAGTAATATTTAAAAAACTCCAATTAATTTAATACACGGAAACCTTAATTTTTTTAATAGTATTATTGATTTAATGTTCAGGTGTAGATATTTTGGAAATTAATTTGATATTATGGTTATTCTAGAAAAAAATTTGAAGTTAATTTTGTGTAGAAATTTTAATCATTCTTAAATAGTGGAGATTATAATACCTAGTTGAATATGGTATTAAACATTCTCACATATTAAGTCATTTTATAATTCATAGACTAATTATATTTAAAAATAAATAAGACACTTGAGATTAATAGTCATATCCCAAAGCCTAAATGTTTTAGTGGGTTTAATTTGATTTCTTCTGTTATACACTGCATGATTTACTACTTGCATGCTTAAACTAAATTATTTATGTTTATGATCTTAGTTATGCATCTTTTAATATTTACAGGGTTATTAATTAATTGATCATCATCCTTTATATTAATTTTTGTATGTTTCTTGCTATAATCTCAATTTCTAGCTAGTTTCCAAGTAATACTTGGATGGAGATTTTGTTTTCTTTGTAAAACATAGAATAAATAATTTTCTGAATTGGATAATATATAAGGTAAACATTCCTTTGATATCCTATATGAAAATTTTACCATAATTTTTGATTAGTTCATTCTCACAATCTGTTATTAAATTATCTGATATCTAATAGTAGATAGGGAAAATCAATCACATGGTAGATAAGCTAGGTTATGTACTTAGTTATTCATAATTTAATACAATTACAAAAAAAAAAAAAGTAAAAAAGAAATTGATTAATTTAGATCATTATCAGTATTGTTGGATCAAGTGAATGACAAATCAATTATCAATTATATGATGAATCAAATTATTGATCCATTATCACACTTGATGGATCATATTATAATTTGCTCTTATCTGACTCATTGATAGACTTATTCTTGCCCATATATAATTCAGATATCTAACATTTTTTTTGTTTTATCTGTCTCATGCTGATCGAAGAAGCCGAGTATCCAGCCACAACTTAAAAGTTGTTCAAATCAACTTATAAGTTATTTTTATTATCAAGTGTTTTGGTTGGGACTTCACAACAAGTGATATATTAAACAATGACAAAATATCAAGAGAAGGAGTGAGATTAACCGGCGTAGGTAGGTCACATGAAAATTTGAATTTGGGAATGGATACCATATTTAGCGTCATTTTTATCTATTCGGAAATGTCTATACCATATTTTGTTTCCGAGTATATATATATGAGAGGAGGAGGAGGAGCACTGTAGTTCTTAACCATAACCGTCCCTGGTTCAATAAATATCCTAAACTTTCCGATCCTTTTAAAGATTATAATGACCAATGGCCCATTTTTTTGATTCGATTCCCACTCTACCGAATCTCTAATACAAGTACTTTTAGCTCAGAAATTCGTAATAATCTCAAATTTACTTGGGCTTAATTCTCCGATTTCAAAACCTCTGCGGCGTTGATTGATGTACCCAGGACCCCCAACACTCAATGACGCATGTTGTACCATAATAAGGGAGATATCACCTGATCAAATCTAGTCAATTATAAGGAATGCCCACACAAGCTTATGTTTAGTGTCCGGTTCTTATTAAAGGGACGTGTATCCGTGAAATTAGTCTCTCATAATTTGCTATAAATAAAGATGTACCCAAAAGCATGCATCAGTAAATTAAACAATAAAGAGTGATACTGCAGTAAAATTAATTGGGTTTGTGACATGAAATATGCTACTGCAATAACATATATTCACTTTAATCATCATCACATATCAAAATGGACACATTTATGCAACTTGTCATCACAAAAAATGATGAACAAGCCTACTTAGCATCACCACACGAATCACCAGACATCTTTGAAAAACAACAAATCCATCAGAAAAATCAACTGCAGCCACTTGTATTTAGAAAGATCAACAGCATTAATATGAGCCACAGATACAACACATACCCAATGAAGTCGATCAATGTTTTTTTTGTAATACAAGCCAATAAACAGATTTAATGCGTAGACTCCTGGTCTTCAATGTTCAAAAAATGAAAATCAAATCTTGACATGGACTTTAGAACATCGAACTGGCCAAGAAATTGCTGCAATCAGAGTATCTGACCAATTTGACTGAGCTAAATGAGAGGAAGGGTGCACAATAGAAAAGGAGGTAGCAAGTATAGAATTGTTGTGCAGGAGTTAAAAACACCAGAAACTATACATATATATATATATATATATATATATATATATCAAATATTTTATTTAGTTGGTATATTTCTTATGCCTTCTCCGTGGGTTTTTCTCCGATTTGGATTTCCACGTAAAACCTTGTGTTATTGTCTTTATTTTTCTGCGTGTTCGTCATAGTTTGTCATAACACATATATATTCCGGGTGAAACTTGCTTTCTGATCTTATAAACAAGGCCCTAAACTACACAAGAAGAGAGAAAAATTAACCAACCAATTAGGGAAGATATTGAGCAGTCCTCTGCAGAACAGGTCCAACTTTCTACTTTGAACCGAAACACAAGTAACCGAACAAACTGGAGAAGAATTCACATCTTCATCTTTATGCAAAGAACCTAATACAGTAATACACAGAATAAGATTTACAAAATAACAGTGGAAGAGCAGTACAGGAATGAAAATGGTTATTGACATAATGAACTGGGAAGTAGGGGTTAGCCATTCAGGAAGAAGTCCCAGCTAGGAAGCTACTTTGGACAATAACCTAAGAACCCCATTCTATCAGCTGGGGCAGTTACATCTTCCTCTTCACCTTCTTCATTTCCAGTTGCACCTAATTCTTCATCAAATCTTTCATTCAATAATTCTTCCCAGAATCCCTCGTCAAGTTCTCTATCTCCACTCACGAATTTCTCAGACTCTCTAAGGTCTTCCTCCTGTTCACTACTCACTCTACCAAATCCCTGCATCTCTAATGCAAGTGCTTCTAGCTCAGACACCTGAAAACCATAATAATCTCCAAATTCTGGAGGCTCGAATTTGACAGATTGGGCAGCATTTCGGCTTGATTCTCCAATTTCAAAACCTCTATGGCTTTGATCAATTGGCCGCCACCTTTTTCTAGAAATGGATTCTTCAAGTTCCTTTCTTTTCTCCATCTGCTGGACTAACTGATGGGTAAATGTTGGATTTTGCATAGCTCTTGCTAAGAATCTCATCATTTGATGCTGGTTTTTTTCTGTGCCTTGTAGTCTCAGTTCCATGGACTGAAGGTGAGCTCTGGTGTTCTGCTGCTGGTGTCTGAGCTTCAAAAGTTCCATCAGTAGAACTTGCTTTTCATGTTTCAGGCGTTCAACTTCACCGTCTAATCCAGATCCTCCACCTTCAACACAAGTGTCAAGAACTTCTTGCGGAGTCTGAGGAGGAGCCTTTTTTCTCTTAATGTTCTTCAGAAGATGCTTCTGGCCCCTTATAAACGCTTCATTCGCAAACTCCCATATATCTGGATCTATCTTTCTAAAACCCTGCATCAGTATGATCCATATTCAAAGGTCAACTGAAGTTTGTGAGTAAAATAATATCTTGAGTCTTCATACAGAAAGGCATAATCTGTTCCATCAAGGACGTAGCATTCCCACTTGTGATAATCACTTGCAAATTGACACTTTGATATCTTGAACCATTATGAACCAATCAGAAACTAAGAAAAACATCTGCATGAGCATAACCCCAAAAGAGCCTCTGGGAGGAAACCACACACGCAGAAACTAGCAATTGGAGGTATTGAATAGGCAACATGAAGATGGAAAAATTCAATTGATATTCAATGCATAATGGAAACAGGATATATTCCAAGTACTTTCAAAAGAATACTCATGATACTTAAAGAACGCATGTAATGATCAGTAGCATAGAAAATCATTCAATAAGATCTGTAAGAAGAAAAATAAATTCACATAGGTACCTGAAATAAATTCGGAAACATATAAGACTTTTTTTATTATAGCCCACTCATGAACCACCTTGTTTTTTTCTAGGATCAGAAAGAATTTGCTTTTGAGTAAAGTTGTGTCATACTTACACACTCGCTCATAGAATTGGGTTTCCTTAGGAGTTCTCATGGATCTAAAGCAGCATTATGAAGCTTAGTCATTATGAGTTTGGTGGTGACAACATGTGGGATTGTAGCTTGATAAATAGCATCATTGGGACTCTATGGAGAGCTGATTGCTACTAGATTATATATGATGTTTTCTCAACTCAACACTGCCTTTTATCTCAAACTAGTTGGGGCAAGCCGAAAATTATCAATACGAAAATATGCAATGTAATGTTATAGCTAAAATCATTATTAAAAAAAACATAGCTAAGGTCTCCTACTATCTCCAGCAGCTTGATACACTAACCTGATCAAGCAGACAGAAAAATCTGGACTTTTACTGCTAGTAAACAGTTACACTGCATCACTTGGGGTAAACTCAAATAAACTGCTTCTGAGGTCAAATTGGCAAAAATGGCGTAATGTTTTTTCTTTATTTCACAGATAATGTAACCAAGATGTGCATTTATACTCTGGATGATGATATAACAAGACTGAATTCAAACAAAAGGAAAACAAAAATGTAGCCTTTTATCAAGAAAGCAGATTGCTACAAGACTGAGTTCATTCAAGGGAAAACAAAATGTAGGATGTTATTAAGAAAGCAGATTGCCTTGTGAGTGGATGCGCAACAGAAAAGAGAGCACTTTTTCTTCTTTTGTGAATATTATGAGCAGTTCAGCACTTGAAGAAAAGACTTTCCTAAACAAAAAGAAAGATTAGAAATCTTGGCAGCCAGCAGTTTACTTCATTTGTAGAGAAGAGAGAGCAGCATCTTTCAACATCAACAGCCTACAAGCTCAATTATAAGAGAAATTGAATCACTATTACAGCTGAGAGGTATGCAATTGGAATGGAGTGCCAAGGATTATTCAAATATGAGAGCTTTGTTTGAACTGGGGACTTGGAGATAATTTGTTTTTCCAAATTTTTATTTTATTTTATTTTTTTGGGGGGTTGGTAAGCAGTGATATGCCCTGAGTTATATATTATTATTTGTTCTGATTCTACCGAACTTGCTAGTTATCAAGCAAAATTACAGAAAAATCATGAACACTAATAAGGCATATCAATAGCTCAAATAAGAAAATATAATCAAACAAAAATTCATTTTTAAAATAAAAAATTATCACCCAATTGACATTTCTAGATGAACTCCATATCTAATATTAGATGAAATATTAAATAACCAAGAAACTTACATAAGTATTAAGCTGCCTAACAAAGCTTGAAAAATTGTTGTGCTTGAAATATCTTGGGAGAAGATTGGTGGATAAAGCATTAGGATCCCAAACAGCAAAGCTATGACCCTTTCCACTCCAAGAAACAATATGATCAGTGGATGGATCATCCACCATATCAAAGCTTTTGTTAAGGAATGGTGGAGGACCTATTTCATTTAGACCCTCCATTGGCTGTGGCCGTAGCACCGTGGTCGGATTGCTGGACCGCCATGAACATGATCCTGGGTATTCTTCCTTAACTGGGTATGAGGGATTCATGATCAATATTACAAAAAGATTTGAACTTTTTTCGGGGGTTTCACGTTTTGGCTTCTTTTTTCATCTAGTTATAAAATCAAGAAATATCTCAATCAAATTTCGTATAATGGACTCAGGCATGAACAAAATAAAGATTAAAGATTTGAAACTTTTCTTAAAATAAAATAGACAAGTTACATGATAGAGAAGACAAATAAGCTAAAAATAGATTTCTTTTATTGGAAATATGGTTTTGAGATTAACAAGATGAGGAAAATCAAATGAAGGACAAAAGTGACGAATAAGCTAAAAATGGATTTCTTTTTGAGGAATCTATTTTTGAGATTAGAAAGCCACCATACTAGGATTGAAAGAAAATATATAACAAGATGAGGAAAATCAAATGAAGGGAAAAAATGGGTAATTTCAGATCATCTATTTTTGGAAACCCTACTTTCTCTTTTGGGAAAGTTAGTTTATGCAGTTGATTGAGAGAAGTTGGCTGGTTTGTCAAACAAATGAAGTTTCTATGGAGCCAGGGGGGAGAGAGCGGAATGGAAATTTATACTAAAGAAGATTCTAGATAATGCGGAAGCCTTCTTCTTCTCCTCTTCACCTAAGAAGGTGCTCCTCAGAAGTTTCTGGAATTTGCCTCTACCGTAGAGGTATGGGTGGTGGGGGGACCAATAAATAGATTGAAATAATTTATTTTGCTTCAATGTTGGTTTTATTCAATCTGATTAGTGGGTTGGTATGGGCCACTCGTTATGGGATGACATCTAAGAGCCGACCACTGAATGTGATACCATCTCAAAAACCATTGTCCAAGGAAATAACGAAGGACACTATCACATTGTATCAAATCAAATCAATGAGGTTTTAAGTGCCACGGCCATTTTTTTATTTTAAATAAAAATGAAAGTTTAAAAGTAATTAGATAAAAAATATTTATTTAATTTGATAATATATTTAAAATAATTCGGGTCAAATCTTGAGTCCAAAATAAATCTCGAATAAAATTACAATTTTCGTGTCTCCACCTACGACAACCAGATCGGAAAATATTTTTTGAGTATTTTAATCCACCACAGGTTCACTCAAAAAGTCATGACTAAATATATTATTGTTAGTAACTTAAATACAGATAAATTTTTCTCATATCTTTCGATGTGGGATTAGTGTGTTACAATATTAATATATTGTATAGTACTCCCTCCCTTCCAAAATACAACATCATTATTAATTTTTTAAAATCAATTAAAGATACTTTCAAACTCAAAATAAAATATAATAATAAATATTGCGAATGTTTACGTCGATTTTTTGTTGATAAATATTGGTGTTAATTGTAAGACCCCGAATTTTATGAAATAAAAGTATGCAATTTTTCTTATAATTACTATTCAGTAAATGGTTAAATTGATAAAAGTTTAAAGTTATGGGTGAAATATGAATTTTTTTCAAAATAAGCAAGTGGTTATAAAATAATCATTGTTGTCGGGGAATATTCGTTTGGTCGTGGAATATTCTTTTTGTCGGGGAATATTCGTACGACGGCGCAGCTATTTGTGGGCCCCATAACGAATAACTGTCGGGTGAAGAAAACGACAAATTTGAGTTTTTACAAATAACGGCGTAGTTGTTATCGTTAATACTGTTGAAATACCCGGTGGTTAAAATACAGTAATACGCGTTATTACACAGTAGCACACGGTATTGCACAGTATTTTTGAAATTATTGATTCTTACGTAAGAAGGCACTACTCAATAATTGTTACAGTAATTACTGTTCAATATTTTATTTTATTGATTCAATAATTGCTGCGTTGATATTTTATATTATTGTTATTTCAATAATTGTTGCTGCACAGTATTTTCTATTATCAGATCAATAATTCATATTATTTGAATAATATTATTAGATAGCATTATTGGCAATGTCTAGAAAGTTCTGTCTAAGGAGAGGTTTGGTCATCTAATTGCGCGCCAGTAAGGAGAAATTCTTATTGGAAAGCCCCCTCTTTCCTGGGAACGGCCTGGTTGTCATAAATGTGATTCTGTAGTATTATTTGTGAATAATTAATTATTGATTCATATGATAAGGAAATATTTATTTTATGTGGATATAAATGAGGGATATATTTTTGTGGTTAAAAAATGAAGGAGTTAATGTTGAGGTTTTTATCCGTATTTTTGTCGGAATGAAGGTATTAAAAATCAGGGTTTTTGAGATAGTTTGCGGGGGTTATAATTTTTAATCCGACCGTTGGATCGTGGTAATTTTTGGATATGTTATACATATATAAGTTGAGTATATGTCCACAAATTTTGAACCGTTAAAAAATGAACGTATGATTTGTTATGAATTTTACGAGATGACTGGTTCAGAAATTGTTGAATTTTTAGAGTTTATCATTTTGGTGGAAAATTCTAGAATTGGTGGGCCCCACTTGTGGTTGGTGAAGAAATGTGCTGAATTATATTTCAAATGTGGTGGGTGGGAATAGTAGCAGGTAAAGCCATCAGGTTGCAGGTCAAACCTACCAAAATTTTCCTATAAATAGAGGGCTAAGTTAGAATTGAAAATCACACCAGAAACATAAGCTTTCTCTCTTTCTCTCTCTAGATTATTGAGTGTATTTTGTGAGTATTTAGATACTTGGTGAGTTGCTATTCATCAGTGCAAGATTTCTTCAGCCTTATACCGATCAGAAGTACTGCTCTTTTGAGGTAAGGGATAGTAAGGGATTTTAAGGGTTGTTATGATTTTCAGTTTCGTAATTTTTCTGATCTTCAAAAATTCTGGAAAAATTTGAAATGATATTTTGATGAGTTTTATTGATTGTGTCCAAAAATGGTGATTTTTGGATGTATAGATTGAGAGTTATGAATTTTATGAGAAAAGACTATTTTAAAAGTAACCGCTTATAATTCCTTGTGGTTAACTCCAAAATTGATGAAATTTTTATTGGGAGTACATGTATATGATAGAAGTATACTCTGTAAATTTTAGAATTTTTAGACAAAAGTACAATTTTTGATAAATGTCTAAATATTCGGCTATTTTGGCCATATGAAAAATAGTAAATGACTTTTAAAAATTCTGAGAAAAATATATGTTCACTATGGGACTATATTATGCTAAATCTCAGAAAAGAAATATTTTTGGAACTGATTTGGTATTTTTCATGAAAATGGTCTAGTTATGAGTAAATGAATTAAATATGTTTTGTGAAGAAAGAAAATTGGAAAATAGGATTTTATGGCTTGAGAATCCTATATGAGGTATATGCAGATTTTTGATGAGAGTTTTGGTTATTGATGATGAAATTGTAAGAGTTGGCATTTTATGATGATTAAATACATTAATTAGTAAAGTGTAAACAATTAAAATAAATTGTTTATAAATTTAAGTAATGTTATTCTTTCAATATCATTATACCGAAATATTGGTATGAATTTTATTGTAGAATTTCTATCTTTTGTGTCGGGGGTTACTATTCATGAGTTACGAATATTACTCTTGAGATTAAAACTATATGTTGATCATATTATTTTTATCATCATATATAACATTTTTATAACCCTGATGTTGAAATTCTCTTTCACTGGAGTGTAAAGATGGGTAGATTATTGGTATGATCATGACTAGGGTTCTCTTTGGCCTGTAGTGCAAAGTTGAATTGTGACTGGTATGATCATGACCATTGAATTTATAATTGATCAACATGGTTATAATTATTGTTTATATAAATTCTGAAATGATTATATATTTCTTTGAGATATGAATATATTTGGCCTGTAGTGCAAATATGAATTGTTGATGAATATCTTTGGCCTGTAGTGCAAAGATGAACTGTTGTTGAATATCTTTGGCCCGTAGTGCAAAGATGGTTTGTTGATGAATATCTTTGGCCCGTAGTGTAAAGATGGATTTGTTAGTATGATTATAAACAGGAATTGTGATTTGGTATAACCATGATCTTTGATCTTTCAGGTAAAGACAGGTGATGAAAATATTCTTCGTCCTGGGTGCGAAGAAAAATTTATAGTCACAATTATGATTATGAGTTATTCATATGATTGTGGAAAGGAACTGTTGAGTGATGTTACATGGATAAAATATTGTTGGTGGATTTTTAACATGGAGAAGATAATAGACTTTATAGTCTATTTGACTCTTCTAATGGATTGCTCGTTCCGCTGCAACTATGGTTGAAATTTTTATCATTTACCATATGTTCTAAATCTCTGATTTATTATTGATGAAGGCTATTGATAATTTAATTATCTTTAGTCATGATATTCTTTACTGAGCTAGTTGTGCTCACCCTTTTGCTTCACAATTCCTTTCAGGTAATAAGAGTGTAGCTGGGTCGAGCGGGGGTAACAAGGGAATAGAACGGTGGTCATCATTTAGTAGTTATATTTGGTGAAGAAAATAGGGTGAGGCGAACCCAACGTTGGAAGAGTGTTTTGTCACTATCATACAAGATGTCTAATGACATACAACCTCGTGTCATCATAGGACAGGGTTGTGCTCATCCACTTGCTGAGTATATCTATGGGCACTACCTATATAATCTTGGTATTTGTTTGAAGTATAATTCTCAATTAGAGACAGTGGAGATAATGATAAGTCAAGAGAAGACTCACCATTGGGAAGAATATGATAGTAACCTTCTCATTTTTCTTTGGGGTCTATTGGGTCAACCAAGGATAATTCTGTGGCCATATGATATCTATCATAACCTAGAAGCATGGGCTCCCATGTACGAAGGTTTCCTTGAGCACTTCCCAAAGATTCTAATTTCTAAAACAGTTTTTGACTATACCTTTATGTAAGGTGTTATTGTGAGGTGATGTCCACGGTTGGAACATGAGTCACATTTAGTATATATTTGTATCCAAACTCACAGCATATGTGTTGTTGTATTTTTGCACGACAATTGTTGTAATAAAGTTATAGTTGTTTTCTGTACCATGTATTTGGCGACTCAGAATAGGTTGGATGGAATGGATCTATTTTGGGGTCGTTACATTAATCTTTTTAGAAAATTGTATAATAAGTGGGATCTTCCTATAATTCCTATCAATCTCGTATATTGATAAGTTTCGTAATTATAAATTTATAATTTGGCGTAAATTTATCACAATGCATAGTATGACTTCAAAATTAATATGAAATCTCTTAATTTTAATTTTAGTTAATACAATTATGAATATCGTAGACTATCACAATTATAATATTGTCCACAATATTTAATGAATCATTTCAATTTTAATTGGTCACACTTTTTTTTTACTCTTTCGTCCTTACAATTTTAGATATATAATTATATTGTCATTTTTTAATGTTAATTTTTTATATATTTCTATTTACTTCTTTAAATTTTATAAAATTCTTATTTTATTCCACGTAACATGTATTATCTTAAAGGCAAAATTGGAGGCAAAGGATACTACATATAATTGCGTGAGTTATCAAAAAAAGATCATCATTTTGTATAATTGAATATATAAAATTACACTCCTTCCATGTTGTTTATAAAAGAATATTTAAAAAAATCATTTTTTCGAGGGACAATTCACGTAAAAACATGAGATGCACTCACCTCTCGTATCCTTTATTTTAAAAATATATCTTTTATATTTACAAATTTTATAAATAAATTTGTTATATAGAATGAAAAGTGTATTGTTTTTGTAAAATATTTAATCATGGCCTATATATATATATATAAATTATTTTTTTTCCCTCGTATATCATCAACTTGCCAAAACTTTCCGGCTTGGCCACCAAGTTGTGAGAGCAATTGTCAGTACCCATCTTCACCCACCAACTTGCACAATTTTTAATGTAAAGTTATATCATAAGGTGACAAAATCCATATGATTTTAAACAGCAAAGTAGGACCACAACGTCTTACACTATAAAACTATGGGCTGCTTAGATATTTTTTCGGAACCTTCTACATTGTTCTAGTAACTACAAGATGTTTGTGTAATTTGAGAACCATTTGATTATTTAAATTATTATTTTTTTCTTAATCTCTTTACTAACAATTAGACTAAACATTGCTTAATAAGTTAATAATAATCAGAAAGATGTGTACGTGGTTAGAGAATACGATACGTGTTAGAACAAGAATTAATTACGTGTAAAGTAAATTTTTCCCCTTTATAATAGTGCTCGAGCATGTGATTGGCGAGCATAATATGTATGAGGAATTGTAAGTGGACTATCCAATGCTGCAATTGTTTAACATTATCCTCGATTAGGATAAGGCCGAAAAAAATCGTAAGCACTTTAATGGAAAGGATGGTCTTCGTTTTCTTCTTCAAGATTCTTGGTTTTGTTGCCATAATGGTCTAATCGAGCCGAATTTAACCCAGTGATATGACTGGTATTCATGATATTCATACGGCTAGGAATTAGATCCTTGACATATCAAGAAAATAGTGTGCGAGTTTAAAAAATTATTGATATAAAATTATCAAAAAAATTGAGATTCAAGGATTATTAGGTTTGTTCAATTTATGTTTAGATTAATAGAAAGAGTACTGTTGATGATATTTATATAACTTATTTATAATATAATTATACATACCGGCATGGCATCAGTTTAAAGTAAAGATGTTTAAAAAGAATTAATAGTTGTAATTTTGTTGATATTTACTGGGAAAAAAGTTATCAATATTACAGGAGAAAATAATTTCTTTGTGGTCACCCGACATAATTTACGACGAATTCATGCACAAGTTTACACCAAGTCTACTGCATGGCCGCCAAAGCTAGGCATAGTCAAGACCCGACTTATAGGCTTCAAAAACACCAACAATTTTACACCAAATACCTGGTCTGCCCTTTTGCTTGAAGAAAGTATGGATCCGTCTTGGGCTGGGCTGGGCTGGGCAGCCTAACATGAAAAAGGAAAAAAGCCCCAGGCTGAGCGCTCCCCTCCCGTCTTGTTGCTATTTGTTTTTTCTATTCATTACTTAGTTCATTTCATTGTTTCTTCCTAATTTTTCTTTAACATGCGAGTTGCAATTATATTAACCACAAAGTCAATGACTCATTTGTGAGTTTGTAATTATATTAGGTTTTACTTAAACTGTTATTTGGTAATTTTTATCTTATAATATATTATTTTTAACTTTTACTTAATACATCAATAAAATTAAGAATTTTTATTTTATATTAACCAAGTTTAAAATTTTCACTTTCATAATTTATATCTTTTATAGTTTATAGTTTTATATTATTATTTAATATTATAAAATCAAAAATTATGTATATAATTTTTTTTTACCAAAGCTTGGATTAGTTTTGGCCTAACCTGGTCAATAGACATTGAATTTATGGTAAAAGTCTGACCTGATGTGCTTAAAAAATGACCTGATCACAATAATAGTCAACAAATCTTAAAAAATCCGAAACAAGTAAGGTCCAAAAGTTTGTTTGTCCGCGTGTGATTTGTGAAATAATATGTGTCTCAAATTTTAGTGAATTTGAATTAATTAAAAGTAAAAATGAAAAATACAAGCAAATATATGTTTTACTTCCCTATCTGACCTCTCTTAAGATGTTCATTTTTTTAGAGATTACAACATACATTTTGAGGTGTCAATTATCAACAACCCGAAATAGGTGTCGTTAATGGTTAAAAGTTGCCAAAGCTTGGGTATAATTGAATATTTTGAAACCGGCACAACTTTTTCAAACCACTGTATAATTTATTTTCAGCTTCATTTCCTATTTGTCGAACATCCGAAAATGTAGTATTTACAATTGTCCAAACAAAGTCGTTGCTAAATGGGCTGACATTTGCAAGGACCCGCCTGACCACCCCAATCGTAAACAGCAGCCGGTCACGGTATAAAAATAGCCAAATTTCAAACAATCGCGCGAATTGTTCTTCAATCTCCACTTCATCATGGAATTGTACCACTTAATTTCAATATCCGTTTATGCAATTTTACCTAATTCCCTATGAATAATATCTACAACTTCCGTCTGTTCGAATTAGGGTTTCTTGTATGTGTAGCGACATGTGTATACGGAGAATCGTCGACGTGTTTAATGGTGTACAAAGAAGGCGGTGCACCGGCCGTATTTCAGTCCCCAAAATGCCCTCGCTGGACTCTACCAGATTACGCTTCTAAACCTCGATCACGGTCACCGGTTGCCACGTGCCAGACGGCCTTGCATCAGGGCCGTCGAAAGTCTCAGGAGGATCGAGTTTTCTGTAACCTCGATGTTCGCATTCCTTTTCCCGGTAAACTCAATCCTTCATTATATATGCCGGTTCTTTTTGGTATCAAAGTTATGAACTTTGATCCTAATTGAAATTAAGATGGTTTCTTGTGATGAATTTTCAAAAGGGAAATTTAAAATTAAATCTGTAGTGATGCATTTTAGGGAAATCAGATTAAGGCTAATTGCATACAAAAGAAAGAAATAGTCCCTTTTTGGCTAGATTGGAATGGCAATGAGATCGAAATTCATTGATATTGTAGAGTAATTCAGCTGCAGGAGCTAATTTTAGTTACTGGTTCTTGTCATTTATAGATTGTAGAGTGGTGCATTGTTGTGCTTTATGTGGCTAACTGAATCTGCCAGGGTAACGTTTTAATTTATGACATGGTTAGAAAAGATGCATCTGCTTTGGTAGCCTAAATCAAGGCCCCTGTCCCTTTTTAGCTTCACGATCCTGCTTCTGTCTAATAATTATCTAAGAGCTCGAAGTTTTCTAGAACCAGACTGCACCTGGGAGCAAATTATAGAAAGCACAATTACTACTCCGAATTTCTAGATTCTATCCAAAATGCTCAAGCTTTCTGAAAATAGGCCAAACGCCAATTGAATTGGCATTTGAAATTGAAAATCAAATCAGAAGCCAATTCAAGTGGCATTGGACCGTTGAAAATTAATAAATTAACTTAATCAAATTATTAGATTAACTTAACCAATTTTTTTTTTAAATAGACGTTTTAAAAAAAAAACTATTTTTTTAAAAGGCGCAAACGACTGGCGTTGGTTGGGAATTTTTTTATTTTTTTATTAAGCAACTTTGAAAAAGAAAAAAGCTGGGTAAGTTAGATAAGTTAAGAGGGAGAGAGATAGTAGACGCTAGTGTAACTGGCGTTTGATTATTTTTTAATTTTTTAATTTTTTAATTTTTTTTAAAGCAAAGATGTCAAAAAGCAAATTTGAAAAGAGAGAAAAAGAGTGAACGCCACTTGAATTGGCGTTTGAATCAATTTTTTTTTTAAAGCAAAATGATGTCAGAAAGCAAATTTAAAATAGAGAGACAGAGTTTAACACCACTTGAATTGGCGTTTGAACTTCATTTTTTTTAAATCAAGCAATCTTTGTTAAATGCGACTTCAACTATTTGTTTTTTTATTTTTTGTATAAATCAAATTTGGGGAAAAGGAGAATCTTTTTGAAAGCCAATTCAATCGGCGTTTGAAACCTTTTTTTTTATAAGAAATTTTAGGTAAAAGATGTAGATAACTTTTTTTGAACGCCACTTAATTTATTTATTTATTTATTTTTAACTTAATTTATTTATTTTCAATTTAATTTATTTATTTTTATATAGCAAGTTTGGAAAAAAAAGATGTGAGGCTTTTTGCAACCTTTTTTTTTATTTAATACCAATCTGAAAGTTCAATGGAATTTTTTTTAATAAAAAAAATTCACCAACGTCACTTCAAGTGTTGAGTTTCTAATTTTTCAAAGAATCCTTGGAATTATTTGTTTGCGTTGTAATTTTTATAAAGTTTTTTTAACTTTTTATTTATAAAAAAAATAACATGCAAGAGATTTAATGCATTTCAAAAAATAATAATACTTTAGTTTAAAAATAAAATTATTTTTTGTTTAATATTACTAATCATTATTATAAAATAAAAAAATCAGATAATGTGTTACCCATTTATAAACCAAATGAAAAATAATCTGTTTAAGAAATAAAACACTAACATCTGTACTTACAATTTCAATACTAAATACAAATTAATAAGATAGGCCCAAGAAAATCTAAATTAATCTATCTATGCACTCGGTCATGTGTGCCACATGGCCTCCCTCTATCTTTAGCCTATCGCGGGGGTCCTCTATGTGGTTCCCGAATATGTGCAGGTGGAGGTGTTGGCAATGTCGACTCGTCCTGTATTGTCGATGGCTGAAAAGATGAAAATTGCGACATGGAGGGAAAAACTTAATATGAGGATGGAACTCCGCCACGTGATGAAAGTGGACTAGGGAATGGTTGTGTATATACCAAATAATGCGGAGTACAAAATTGAGATGGATCATAATCCATATCTTCTGTCTCTGTATCATCTTGGAGCGTCCGAGATGTAGACGGGATGTCGCGTGCCTGAGATGTTGACGGATGTTCTCATGACCTCTAAACTGGTGTTCTGTGTAAACTGGTGTTGAGGATGTATCCATACGTCGACTATCAGGTCCACGTGTGCTCTCTCTAATTTACTTTCTCACATTTTTGCTTTTAAAAAAAATAAAAATAATAATAATGTTTCAAACGCCAATTCAAGTGGCGTTAAACTCTGTCTCTCGCTTAAAGAAAAAAAAAATGTTTCAAACGCCAATTTAAGTGGTGTTCACTCTCTCTCTCTTTTCAAATTTGCTTTCTAACATCTTTGCTTTAAATAATAATAATAATAATAATAATCAAAACGCCAATTACACTGGCGTTCCCTCTTAACTTACCCAGTTTTCTTCTTTTTCAAAGTTGCTTAATTAAAAAAAATAATTATAATTCCCAACCAACGCCAATTAAATTGGCGTTTGCGCCTTTTAAAAAAATCATTTTTTAAAAAAAAGTCTATTTAAAAAAAAAAATTGGTTAAGTTAATATAATAATTTGATTAAGTTAATTTATTAATTTTCAACGGTCCAACGCCACTTGAATTGGCGTCTGATTTGATTTTCAATTTCAAACGCCAATCCAATATGCGTTTGGCCCATTTTCAGAAAGCTTGAGCATTTTGGATAGAATCTAGAAATTTGGATGTGATTTATGCCGATCTTGAAAAATACTCAAGCAAATAGGATATCTCTGTTGAGGCTTTAGGTCCTCTGTTCAGATTATTTTTTGGACTATAGCACTTTATTTTTGTAAATATAGCTTCTATATATTGTAAGAAAAGCAGTTTTATACATGGTGTCTCATTTTGGAGCAGGTCCTGCGGGGATTACAGAGGTCACAGTTGGTGTTGCAGCGGTTTTTGATGGGCATAATGGTGCTGAAGCTAGTGAAATGGCTTCTAAACTATTACTAGAGTATTTCACGCTGCATACATATTTTATTCTCGATACAACGTTCTCAATATTATCAAAGAAATCCATTGGAAGATTGCCAAACAAGGGAGAAGATTATCGTACTTCTCAAACTCGTAACTGGAATGAGGAACTGGGTCGGCATGTTTTGAATTTTGGAAGGTGTCTCCTTCTCTCTATCTCTTCCTAAAACAAATACACACAAGCACACAAATGCATACACAAGTTGCAGATAGATAGATTGTTTCCTTTGGTTCTTAATGTTTATTTTAATAGGTTTATTGGGCCCCATGTGTGGTGATTGGGTCCAGTGACATTGGGGTTTGGTTCTTGATGCTTTTTAGTTTTTATTGTATTCATGAAATCTAGTGAACAAAATGAAGGAGCCCTTCCACAACTGATGGACATGCCAATTACAGAAATTGTGCTTGGCTGCACAATGTATTCACCCTTAGACATATGATCAAAATTAGCTCCCACATCTTTTTAAAACAATGTAGGTGGTGCAGATTTAAGATGAGCTGTTGGTACATTAAAATACTCTGTTTTCAAAATTGCACTTGAAATGTTAAAGAATAATTTAGAAAGAAGTCAAAGAACCTTTAGATGCTTGTACTAGTTAAAAAATATAATCCGGAAAATAAATATGTGTATCTGGAAAATAATTCTCTAGATGTTTCTACAGGTTCAAGCTTACTTTGGGTGCGATCTTAGATGGCTCGTTTCACTTGGAAATTTTGAAGGAAGCATTGCTCAGGGCTATTCATGATATTGATGCAACATTTTCTAAGGTGAGTTTTAACTGATTACCTTTGTGTTTTAACTTTTAGTTGGACATTAGATCGTTGTCTTTTCTTGCACATTGACCTTTTGCTTGACTGAATCATGAAGGAAGCATCTAGAAACAATTTTGATTCAGGTTCTACGGCCACGGTTGTGCTAATAGCGGATGGTCATATTTTAGTTGCAAATGTTGGGGATTCAAAGGCCTTTTTGTGTTCTGAGATATTTCAGTCTCTTCCTGAGGCTAAAGGTCAGAAGGATTTTAGGTTTTACTTGAACTGTTTATGATTTACTGCACATGCTTATACCAGTGTAAGAGTTGGTTGATAGACAAGTCCTGTTGCATTGTGTGTTTTAGAACTTTGTCTGGTTGTATATTTATTATTGTGATAAGAAACTATATTGCCTTGTTTTAATTATACTATTGGAAAGTTTACTATGCCATGGTTCTTGCAAATTGCAGCTACTTTGTTAAGGCTGTACAGGCAGAAAAGAAGTGAAGGCGCTACACCATCCATAAAAAATTTTGGTGGCTTCAAATTGGCAGATTCTAGAGGGTTGGCACATTTTTCTGTCATGGAACTAACTAGAGATCATCATCCAGATAGAGATGATGAAAGGTCCAGAGTAGAATCAGCTGGAGGTTATGTACTTGAGTGGGCCGGTGTATCTAGAGTTAATGGTCAGTTGGCTGTTTCTCGAGCTATTGGTGATGTGCCCTTTAAAAGGTGAGGTTCACAATTAGAAAAAAAAGTAAATGCGCTCTTTATTTAACAGTCTTGTTTGTAATTTTGCGGATTTCTAATATGGATTTAATAAAAGTGATAAAATCCAGTGCTATAACCTCTCATTCGACCTAATTATTTCTATTAGTTATGGCGTTGTACCCATTCCTGAGGTGACGGATTGGCGACCTCTAACTGCCAACGACAGCTACTTGGTGGCTGCATCTGATGGTGTTTTTGAGAAGCTGAGGCCGCAGGATGTTTGTGATTTGCTCTGGGAATTACGCACTCATGGCCCTATAAGTTCATCATGCTTATATTCGTTGGCTGATTGTATAGTTAATACTGCATTTGAGAAAGGCAGCACCGATAATATGGCAGCCGTTGTGGTTCCATTCAGATCAACTGGCTTTTCTAAATCCTTGCTGAAGGAAAGGTGTGATGAACGAGGAAAATTTGATTCCTCAGCTTTAGGTCTCCAAAAGTATATTCATGAACAAACAGGTGACTTTCATGGTTCTTGAACTTTTTGTAGACTATCTGTTACACACATGTACGCGTTCGTTTAACATGTTGAAGGTAAAGTAGAAGTTCTTTTGTGGCATACTCGTGGAAAAATATCTGTTAATACTTGGTATGTCTGTCAACTTGTACATACTGTATTAGCCAGGACTGCAACTGAAACTGAACAGATCTGAGTTGGACTCAAGTTTAACAAGATTATTAAATGGCATAAATTAAATAAAACTTTAATTAGATGAAATGTAATTAAACTCGAATAGATTCAAAATTAGACTCATAGCGTAACTACTCAGAAAAATGGATCAAAAGTAAAATTATATTGTACATAGTTTTAACTTTTAAGTTTTTAATCCTTAGTTGGCTTGGCAGCATGAATGGACACGATGTGCACAGTCACATCATAGTTTTAACCTCTTAGGAGGCTGGAACCATGAAGGGACATGCTGTGAACAGGAACTAGGACACTGGTACGTACTTGCATATGGAACTTGGATGCGCATTTTGGGGTGTGCGTGCAGGGCTATTTGATGTGCAGTCTGTTTGGATGTTATTTTGGCATTTCCATGCGCGTAGTTGGTGCTATGTGCCCACTTTGGTGCGGTCATGGCATATAGTCAATTGCACTTGACGTCTAGCACCACATTGGTTCTGTTGGCATGCCATGTGATTGGTAAGGGCAGTTCGCTGGCCTTGCCATGACCATAGCAGAAAAGCGGTCTGAGACACTTGCCCCATAAAGATTCTTCTTATTCATATATTTAGTAGAGATTTTTTAAGTGACTCAACAGTAATATTATCACACAAAGGTGCTTTATGATGAATAATGTTTGTATAATACTGGGTTATCTCACAGTTATCTTGTCTAGTTATATTAGTGTCCCAATTCTATCGTATTAAAGCGAAGTTCATGTTTTTGATTACCTGGTTGCTAATAAAATTCGTTGTCTTCTCCTTGACTTTCCTTTCACTGTTAAGCTGACAGAATTTCTGTTTTCTTAGAATTGGAGCATTCACATCCTATAATTGGCAAGTTTGACCGGTTGTTGGTAAGTCTGAGAGACAAGCTGTTAACTTTTCTCCATCATTTGCCCTCCTTTGTTTTGGTTCCGATTCCTACTTTTTTTCCTACAATTTGCTTTTATTGGTAGTTTAGAAGACTGGTCTTTATTACCTTAATCAGAGGTAGGCTAAATCCTATAAATGTTCTTTTTTCTTGGTCACAGAAAGTTGTGTAATAGCTCTGTTCCAAAAGAGTCATTTTGACTTTTTGAAGTTAATTTGAGATATTTTCAAATTCAAAATTGATATGAATTCATTTAATGTTACTTAATACAATTATGAATATTATAAATTATCTGAAAAGTACCACTAAACAATATTTAGTTTGAATTTGGAAATGTTTGAAATTGACTTTAAAATTCATAATTGCACTTCTATTTTGGAACGAGGGTGTAAAATTGTACTTGGATTTGAAAGGCTCAAAGAAGAACTTTTTCTCAGTGAGTGAATGTTTAGTTGATTAAAAGACATCAAGACATGAGGCAGTTTAACCATTGGTAAAAAGTTACCAGAAAGCCCAGATCATCTTTCCTTATGAATTTCTAGTTACCATCTGATTAGGGTATTTATAGATTTTCTTTTAGTTGTTGTATAACCAAGTCAACTTGTCAACGTGTATAGCAATTACTTCGGATTATATAATCCCATGATTTATTCCTTAAAATTTGTAGGTGGCCAAAAAAGAGACTGCCATCTGTTTCAGCATATTGTCATGTTCAAGATACCTCCAGACTTTCCTTGTTGGCATTTTGGGTGCCTGTCTGGCCTATGATTGCTTGATCTCCTCTCTTTCATTGCATTGTTTTTTTCCCCTCATCTTCTTTATGAAATTTTCTCTCTGCTTTCAAATATTTCTATTTTTGTAGAAGTGGCTAAAACAGAAGTTTACTACTAATATGATACTAGTTTTCATTGTATGCAATGATGCCATCTTTCTGCATAAGGGTAAGATGATAATCATATAGTATATTATATTAAACACAAATACAAAGAATCGTTTGTAAAGTGAAGACTAATTTTAATCTTTTCAATCATCGTCATCATTGTGCTTATCACTAACAGGGAAGTCATTACTTCATTGTTACTGTTATCGCTAGTATCAGTTTGAATGAAAATTGCAAGCGACAAAGAATTTTACTTGTATTCCATATGTTTATTTTCAAGTTCATCTTCTGAGTACTGTCACAGTAGATCAATTCTGGTTAATCTAATGATTACCCCCCCTCCCCCCCCTCTTAAATCAACCATGTTATTGCATAAGATCTTGACTTTGTAATTGAATCTCTCATTGTATCAAACTGAATTTTTGTCATTCAGTGACTATATTGAGTACTAAAGCTTCCTACTTTAATGCTTTATACAAGATGCTGCAAGATGGATGATTTTGACCATTTCTTGTTGTGGAATTTGTCTGTTCTATATTAATGGAAATGTACCTACTTGTTGCGGGTCGTCTTCTCGTATGCATCTTACTTATAGCAATTATTAAACTTGAGTGGTTAAATGAATGCGACTATTTTCATTGTGTTTCCGGGATTATATACCAGTATGAGGTTTGTTGAGTGATGTTTTTGGCTTTTACTCTTGTTTTAGGTTGAAGGAAAAGACAGCAGCTTTGAAATTTTCTACCTGTCTGAGAACCTCAATGAATATGATGATTACACGTTCTGGGTTCAGAGGGATGACCAGGGATATACACATGACAAATTGCAGGCTTTACCTGATGCTCTTGATCATTCCTGTGGTAAGTAAGGAGATTTAACAAGTTGGATTCACACTTATCTGTTTCTGGTTCAAATTGTTTATTATTCTTAAAATCTGTTAGTGTCAATATATTGTTGGTATCATATTATATCCTCCCAGGTTCCCTATGGGCAAAAATAATAGAGTGATAGAGAGTGAGAGAGAGAGCACTAAGCCACCCATGTAACTTTATACTTGATGTAACATCTGTAGGTGTGGTATGCATTGCCATAGTTTACTTTCTTCTGCCTGCCAATACGGGAGAGGGGGAGAGAGCGGCTGAGAAAGAGAGAGGGAGGGCCCGTGTTACAACATTCGTGGCACTGTGGCAGTAACAACCATTAATATACCACTTTTTCAGCTTTGATTATTCCAATGAAAGACTCTCTTTTTTATAAAAAAAAGGGTTTCCCTTTTCTTCTGTTTTTCTGTTGATGTAGGTGGATATTTAAATTTGTACTCGGACCAGAATATGTGCTTGCGCTTTGGGATGACTACTGATGGTTATAAAGATCAATGCATAAATCCTGAAGGATTTGCTAGTTTTCTTGGTTTACTTGAATCAATCCCGATCTCTAATATTGGCTCAGATTATGGGTCTAACGAGCATGCAGTCCCTGACTCGAGGTATTTTTAAATCCTTTTGTTGGTGTCACAGGCTTTCAATATTTTTTTTCTTATGTAATTATTTTGGTATAAAATAAGAATTCTATTAGAGGAAAGAGAAAAACGTTAAAAAGGGTCAAGAAATTCATCAGAATTATAACCATGCTCAATAAGATGGCCAAAAGATATGCATTGAAGTAAAACTAAAAGAGGGGCTGGTCCTGAGGTCAGCCAAGTAGCACTTGAGGATAAATGATTCAGTTCGGATTCTTTGTTTGTTACTGTTGTATGAATGATTGGTGATTCTTATGTTTTTTTCCCTAGCATGAGACTTATATGTTAATTAGTTGGGTTACTTTATTTTTCAGAAATCCTGTTTAAGCCCAGGATTTACATAATCTAACGACTCTTCTTTTACATGTCAACATAATTGATCCTTTTTTATTTTTTATTTTAAATTGTCTTTGTAAAAAATTTGCCTTTATTGGTTGTTAGGTACATACTAAAGAAAAGGTTTGATCGTGGATCATTTGGTGAAGTTTGGCTTGCATTTCATTGGAATAGTTCTCTAGGCACTAATGCTTCGAGTTGGAGTTCTGAAAACATGAGATTCCCATTTAATACTATTGACCTTGGCCCTTGTGATCGAAATTCACACACAAGCTTATCTGCTTATGATTGTAATGGTGGTCTTCCTGATGACAGCATGTTCATTTTGAAGCGTATAATGGTAATTTCATTAATTTGAATCTTATACTTCCTCAATATTCTTTTGGTTTCTTTTTCACACTTATATCTGACTTTAAAGTGGAGAGATAATATAAAAACTGGAAACGCGTGATGCCGTAGTTAATCCATCAAGAAATATGATGTTCCAACCTTTTTTTTTTCCTGGAAAAGGAAATCTATTTTTTCTGTTTCCTTCTTTCTTAGAACTTTTTATTTGTCTCTCTAGGAACATAAAGATAATGTTACTAATAGTGTGGTTATCCATTAAGCCTCGCTATTTGGGTGACAAAGCTTTCTGAAGTCTGATTGTGCTTAATAAGGGTTAAACATGTGCTCCCAAATGGTTACTGGATTCCCAGCCCGACAACCTTGAAACTCGGGTCAGGGACAAGACATCTATATAAATTGATTTATTGACATTGATACACAATGCGTCCAAGATAGAAATCTCCGAATTAAGATTGGGACAGATAATTGTAGATGTATATACATTTTTCAGTTTATTGTGCTTTGTGTTGCACTGATCATTCACCTAGGAATTAGCAGTGTTTGTGGTCTAATCTCTCTCTCTCTCCCTCCCTCCCTCCTTCCTTCATTTTCGAGTTATTTGATTATAACTAGAAGTGTGTTTTGTTAAGTTTCATAATTCGTGGAGGCTAGTATCATGAATTGATCCGCTACTGACAGGTGGAAAGAGGGACTGCTGTTTACTTAAGTGGTCTACGGGAGAAGTATTTTGGTGAAGTTTTTCTAAATGCCTCTAAAGTCTTGGGAGCTTCACTATCAGCAGCTGTAATAGCAGACTCTTTCCTGAAAGAATCACAATCATATGTTTATGATATGTTAAAATCAAATGAATCAGATGCTCCAGAGACTAAGCCTACTTGGATTTTCAAAAATGCATTCCCCAAGAAAAACAGACTGCAGAGAGATGTGTTTGAGGAAGGTTTGAACCATATTGCAAGATATGTTGAGTCTTTTGAGTCTCGATCCAACGAAATATGGCTTGTATTCCGTCATGAAGGCATTTCCTTGTCAAAGCTTATATATACGGCAGAAGAAGTAGACAGTGATGGTGCTGAAGAACATGTAAAACGTGTTCAGGCATTGCGTCCATCAAAATGGTGGCACTGGTTGAAGACAACAGAAGCTGGACAAGAGGAAATTCGTAATCTTATATGGCAATTGGTATGTTTGAACTTTTGAAGTTTTTTTGTCAGAGTTCATTCTAATACCAAGATGAACTATAATATGTTGGTTTGGCTCACCTGAACTTTCAACATGTTCCATGCACCTAAAGATGGTTGATTAAACTCTTATAATTATACCTTCTCACAGTATACATTATATCTCTACTATATGTCTATATGGACATATCACGGTTATATTATTTAAAGTTTTTGAATCAACTGGGCACAACAATGCTTAACAACATCTAGTTGCACTCCTCTATATTGGGGAACTTTGCACTCATTTCTGTAATTTATGGTTCTACATTTATTTTTAATTCATAGTGCATCTACCTTATGCGCTTCTTCTTTTGCTTAGTTGATGGCGCTCAAATCTTGTCATGACCGCAATATCACCCATAGGGATATTAAACCTGGTGAGGACATCATTTGCTCTTTTTCATCAAAGATTGTCTTTTTATTTGAATACATTATGATATGTTAATGATAAGATATAAGTCGCTTTTGGTTCAAGCTGAAGTTACTTTTTTGGCCAAACAAAAAATGATCATGTATATAAATACTACTTCTAGTATTCCAGAAGTGTTTGTTTTCCTTGTTTGCCTACACATAATACTAAAGAAGCGTTTTGGAATGTTAAAATTATCGTAGAAGCCAGAGATGCTCCATTTATGTTTATGTCTCAGTGAGTCAACCTTTGTCTGTAAATTCTCATTGATCAAGTAAAGATTGATTCTAAACCCAACTGAAAATGGGGCACAACAATTTACTTTTGAGTTGTGACATACACAGGGCTAGCTACTTTTTTTTTAGAGTTTTTGATCAAACAGTCCAAAAGTATATTAAACAGTAATTTGTTACAAAAGATGAAAATATTACAATAAAAAAGAATTAAAATGGTAATCCTTTCAAACAAAATAATAGATAATCAGGAAGAGGACCAATCGTAGCAACAACTAGTGAACACTATAGATACTCCTGAAAAACAGTCATTCCAAAAATAATAATAGAATATACAGATCTGAACAATTCTTTAACACGAGCAACGGAAGAACAAACCGCCATCATAATGCCAGACCCTAACATGAACATATATCATATACCAAACATCTTTGTTAGTCAATAATTGTGAACCACCCTATGCTTTGTTTCTTTCACTTTCTTGGGACACGTTCTGTGTACTCAAACTTGTCTATGGTATCCATTCTCTTTTTAAGATGTATTTCTTCAGTCATGTCATTTAATTACCCAACTAAACATTGTTCTTTTTATGAAAAGTGTGCTAACTAAAAACATATTTCTCCTTGGAAGAGAACATGGTCATTTGCTTTGAAGATCTGGATTCTGGTAGATGCTTGAAAGGAAGCCCAAGTGGAGATCAGAACTATACCACTAAAATGTACTTCTAGATCATATCTTATTGCAACATTATTCTCTTTTCGACTTTTTGGAGTCTATTACTAAATGTTGGATGTTTGTACTTGTTGACTGCTAGAATGTACTAAATTTTCAGGCTTTGAGGTCCACCCCTGTTTGTTTCTTAAAAACTCCTTTCTGTTTAAGAGTATTCTACGTTCAAGCAGTATAAGCTAACATTTGTAGTTGTGATTAGTTTTATCCATCATAAGGGTTGAAGTTAGATATCATAGTGCAAGTTGAATCTGACTTTCTAGTCTTGACGTAGCGGTAGTCATAGCTTCCGGTGATGAGTTGAACTGATCATTCCTGCTGCATTAAATTCGTTTTGTCGGTTAAATCTTATGATATTGCCAATAGCATGACTTTGATCCTTCAATGTTACAAGGGTTTATTGCGCTTGCACTGGACTCTATTTCCTTCACCCTTACAGTTCCTTAACGTTGTACTTACTCCAGCAAGATTGTTGGGTGCTTTCTTTAGTAAATTGGCAATAATTGATCCAATTATTAGGAATTGTTTGGTCATAAAAGTTGTCATAATATTGTTGTTTCATGAGATGCATGTCTCCCTAATCTTTTTCTGTTCTACAATGTTTTATTTATTCTTATCTTGTCAACTTTTTAGGCGCGTTATTGACTTTGGCAGTGCAATGGACGAGTATACGGTGAACCACTTATACAGTTCCCTTGGTCCTTCAAGGTATTTCATTTGCCTGGGTAACTTTACCACCTGTTAGAAGTCCTTCACTTCTTATCATGTACAAGTAAGAATTTTGTATAGTAATTTTTTCCGGGCAAAGGTACAAAAATGCCCCTGTGGTTTTACCCGAAGTCCCACGTAGCCCATGAACTTTTTTTCCTTCCAAAAGTACCCTTGACGTTTCAAATTTCAGGTCAACTCTGCCCCTCCTGTTAACGAACATGCCACCTAGACTAACGGGGCGACGAGGCTACTGACACGTGGCAAAAATAAAATTTAATAAAAAAACTTTATTCTTTTCTTTTTTTCTCCTTATTTTCTCTATCTCCCATCTCCTTCCTCTATTCTCTCTCCTCTGATCCAGATGGTGATGGTGATAGGGAATAGTTGTCGGGGGTGAAGCGGATGGTTGATCACCTTTTTAGTGGGTGGGGAGGTTAAGGGCTGGAGAACGGGGAACAACGACGGCAGAGAATTCGAGATCTCGGTCGAAGAAGTGATGGAGAAAGAGGCCAATGGTTTTGAAAGAGTGAAAATAGTCGAGCTGAGCTTGTAAAAGTTGTTGTAAGGTGGGCTTGGGGAGTTATCAACCTCTTGTCTGCTAGAATTGCAGACTGTAACAAACACAACATTGATATTCATTGTCCTCTGTTCAATGAGTCCCCCACAAACAATAGTCTCTTCCTCCGAAGCTTCTCTCATAGTTCAGTCGCATTCCATCTATATCAAACAAAAGTTTTCCGATTAATGAAAAAAATCATCTTTCATTTGTTTGCTAAAGAAAAACAAACTAAAATAGCATTCTTAGCACACCATTAATAGTTCAATTCACTAAGAATACAATGCACGCACATATACTGATAAATTATATGCTCGAAATATTTATAAGTTGAACTAATTTCCAGTAATACCTCTTCAGATTACAGCCATGGGGTTGCCATCTCTAGTAATGGTACCCAAAATCAGGCCTTCCATGCTTGTGACAAGCCAACTGGTTGAACATGTACGAATAATCCGACTCATTATAGAGTGGATATGAAGTGTTGTCAAAGACCCATTTGCAGGAAAACACATCACACTCTCTCTAATGATTGGACTTTGGCTTATCGGCAACCAATTTAGCTTCCCGTCCACTGTAATTTATTATGGATTTGCATTTACTTGATCTATCCAATACCCCCAATAAAACCCGGAACAAAGAACTTTCAATTAAACAAGCACGTCAAATCGAATTACAACAAGATATTACAAGTTCAATCAAACAAAAAAGAACTAGATCCATAGACCCATAAACAAACCCTTTTCACCTCACATACAAAAGATGAGATTTAGATAATTTTGGGAGTAGAAGGACAAGCCCCGCCAAGCCATTTTTTGGTGGGTCAATGCAGTACACCGGAAAATTCAAATTTCCGGGAAGATTCTCTGTTTTGTCCTCGTCAGAATCGACTCTGGTTATCTGTTTCTTCCTCATCGGAATTGACTCTAATTTTACAGTAAATGAACAAAAAAAAACTATAGAAAATTTTGCCCAGTAGATTTAGGGAGGGAAAGAGGAGGGGCTGTTGAGAGAGAGGGGAGAGATTTACCCAACTCAAACTTTTTATCTTCTTCTGGAGGAGAGAACAGAGGAAGGAGATGGCAGAGAGAGAAAAGAGGGAGAAGAAAGGGAAAAGAATAAATTTTATTTTTACCACGTGTCAATCGTCACGTCACCCCGTTTGTTAGCTGGCATGTTGTTAATGGGAGGGGCATAGGTGAGCTGAGTTTATAACGTTAAGGGCATTTTTGGGAAAAAAAAGTTCATGGGCTAAGTGAGATTTTGGGTAAAACCACAGGGGCTTTTTTGCACCTTTGCTTAATATTTTCCATCAGGTTGCATGATTGAGTAAAGTAGTTACTTCTTTTTATGAAAATATTTTTTGGTTGCCTGTACACTTCCACAGAAAACTAGATTGACTGTTTTCTTTGAGTTATCCCCTTGAATATCAATTTTGAATGTTGAGTGTGGGTTCTATATTGTTTTATGTTTCAGATGGTATACCTATAGCTTGATGTTATGTAATTTATTTATCTTTATCATTTTTTTCATGAAATGTTACTGACTCCTCTATTAGTTGCTGACTCCTCTATTAGTTGCAAATAAGTAGCTTTAAAAATTGATTCCCTATGGAAAATTTCTGGCTCTGTAATATCCTATTTCTAAAGTTAATTTTCATGGTTTTAGATGAGGATTCCTAGGCATGAATATTATTCTTTTGCTCACCACCAGGATGATCTCATACCCAATGTCGTGGGGTTGAATACATTAATAAATACAGGATTTTTATTTTTATTTTTTTGTTTGTGTATGGGACTTTATATTGTCTAATTGCTGTACCATGTAGATCCTCGATAAAAAAATTCAACTTGCAGGAGAATAATTAAGAAGTCCTCTTCTATTTTATGGTCTTTTATCAGTTTCACCTATTGTGAAGGGAATCTGAGAGATAATTTTCTTAACTTCTCATTTTGTGTACTTTTGTGTCTTCAGAACCGAACAAACTTATGAGTATACTCCTCCAGAAGCTCTTCTGAATGCTAGTTGGTATCGGGGGGCAACAAATATAACACTGAAGTACGTTAGCTACCTAGCTTCCATTGTATAAATGTCAAGAGAATTTGATTCATTGATGATCTTTTGGTGCTCTTGTAAATAAATTAACCTATCAAAAAATTGATGTAATTTACTATATATTGATTTTTTTTCTTAAACTCAGGAATGTGTAACTTGCATAATTCATTCTTTTTTCTTTGATAGGTATGATATGTGGAGCGTTGGTATTGTGTTCCTGGAGTTGATTTTAGGCTCACCGAATGTGTTTCAGATAAACTCTTTATCACGTGTTCTTTTGGATCAGCATCTTGAAGGTTGGAATGATGACTTAAAGGAGCTTGCATACAAGTGAGTCAGGTCCTTGAGAAGCATGTGTTTTCAGTCATTACTAGTTTGAAACTGAAATTTTGACTCTAGAAGTAATTAGTCAGTTTAATTGTTAGCCATTTGAAAAGATTGTCGCTTCAACTTAATGGTATTTGCATAATTATGATTTTATATGCACAGGGTGGTATCTTAGGACTAGCATTTTTGTGTAGTGGTCATTAATATTCTTAAGATGGATGCTGGTTGACGTAATGATTATGACAAATGTATGGTACAATAACTAACTAAAACACGATTTTATACACGAATCACTTGAAGTTTCCTAAACCATATTTGTCAATTGTGTTTCCTAGATTTTCACTTATAATCTTTATCTCTTGAAGTCTTTCGGCATCAACCTATTGCATATTCTAGTCCTACTTAGTTAATATGGTTGTCTCCTATGATGATCTTATAAAAAACAGTAAAACAATTTGACAAGCATCCTTCATTATGAAAGCAGAGAACTTTGTCTTTTGGTGTGTTTTGTCTTATGCAAAAGTTTATTACCTGCTTTCCAAGTACAATATTTATCAAATCATCAATCCTAGTAGAAAGCTGGAAAATCAATTTTTGATGAAGAAAAATACTTTAAATTGATGTAGACAGAAAGAATGTTCTGCTTCCATTAATTCCTTCATAAGGTTGAACTCTTACATGTTTTTTGTCTTTGGATGCAGACTTAGATCTCTTATGGAAATGTGCATCTTAGTCCCTGGGAGTTCCTCTAAACATCAACGCACTTGGGGCACTCATGGCAGGGTGAGTATTCCCCATTTTTTTCTAATAATTCTTGTATATCCTTGTCTTCAGGCAATTACAATAAATGGCCAGCTGTGTTTCCACAAAAAAAAAAGGGAAAAGGGAAAGAAAAGATAAGAAGAAAGAAAAAGAAAAAACATGCTTGGTTGGCTAGTCAACAAGTTTTTTCCTTGAACTTTTACATAACTTAGTTGAGACATGATTGTTAATTGGAACATGAATGGTGTCTTTCTGGAAACATTTGGCACAAGATAAACAATTTTATTAAAACTTACTTTTTTTATATAAAAAAATCATGGCTTAATGTTTTATTAAACATATTCCCCCCTGTATCTATTGGTTTAAAATGCATAGTAATGAAGGTTCATAGTTTTGGTTTCAGGCTGCAGTTTCACCAGCTTCTTGGAAATGCTCTGAAGAGTTCTTTTCGCATCAAATAAAGAGTAAAGACCCTCTTAAAATAGGGTCAGTCTCTATTGCAATCCATTTTACTGATCTGCACCATGTCCTTCTTTGGTTATCCAATGCAAGTGTTTAATTCATCTTATTTGTCCGTTTCTCCCTGCATTTTTGTAAGCAGATTTCCAAATGTCTGGGCTTTGCGCTTAGTGCGCCAGTTATTACTTTGGGATCCAGTAAGTTCTATATGGCATATTTGTTTAAACAAAATATATGGTGGATGTCATCTTTTAAATTCTCGTAAGCACTTGAAATTTGGAATGCAGACACCCTGTTATGACAATTGTGATGAATACTACAAACAAACAATGAAAGCAAGAAAAGAAAAAAATAATACTAAATAGAGTATAACACAAGAACTACGTGGTTTGACTTTTGGTCTATGTCCACGGGGGAAAGATATTAATCATTATGTTGATGCTGAGAAATACAAAAACTGTGAAACATATCCACGACTGAGATTACCTCTCTCAAAACCCTAACCCCAAATTACACCCAATCCTCTCTATCTCTCTCTCTCTCTCTCTCTATATATATATATATATATATATATATGAGAGTTGATCCATAGTCACCGCTAGCTATGGATCATTTTCTAGCCAACTCATTCTCAACCGTTCATTACAATCATGGATGGTTAGGATTAAAAGGGAAAGTAAGTATCCACAAGAAGTTTGTGGATACTAATTAGTATCCGCAAGAACTTCCTGTAGATAGTTTACATTAAAAAAATGTTAGAATATTCATTCTCCTTTCTAACCCAACTTTTTCTTTCTTCAATCAAATTTCAAAATTCAATAATTTTTGTTATAAATTCAAAATTATTAATCTATATATCGTTAAAAAGCTTTCATTAATATTTTTAAAACAAGATCCATTATTAATATCTTTTTATTTAGCTAAAATGATCAAAATTGGGATTAAAGTTTTGTATTTTGAAATACACCATTATAAGCTTTGGTTACTAGTTATGACATTTTAACTACATCAAAACATATCAACAATGCCTCTTATTTTGAATATCTTTTCGAGACCTTTCCAATGACATATAGATTGACAATTTTCAATTTATAACGAAAAAGATATTGATTTTTGAAAGAAAATTTTATTTTAGAAGAGAAGAGTGTTTAATGTAAAAAAGCTATTTGTAGGACGTTTTGCGGATACTCGCAGAATACTATTAGTATCCGCATGAACTTCTTGCGGATACTTAATTTTCTTTTTTAATCTTGGTTGTCTATGATTGCAATGATCGGCTAAGAATGGGTTGGCCGGGAAATGATCTATAGCCAGTGGTGACTATAAATCAACTCTCATATACATATATATAGTTATTAAGTAAAGATCTATGCTCTCTTGAATATGTCTGATATCTTGTGTGAGCTTTACTCTATTTCTCATATGTATGCAAGATTTATTAAGGTCACGTGAGAGTTGACAAAGTCTTACATTAGTATTAGATTGTGAAGTTGAAGTAATACAAGTTTAAGCCCAAGATCTAGTAGCTAAGCGTTTGGGTCGTGTTGGTCTTAAAAGTTGTATTATGAGAGTCACGATCCATGGTCCTATCAGACTCTAAAGTAATATTTGCAAGTTTTAATGCGCAAGTCTGGTGTGCTGTCGCAGGCAACCAAAAATAAAATCTTACTGTGAAAGATAATTATGTAGTAGTGCAAGTAAGATTCGATCCCACAAAGAATGATTTGTTTTGTTTTTATGCTTTGGAACCAAAATTAGGGGTTTTGATTGTGATTATTAAAATAAACTAAATAATAATGCAAAATAATTTATTAAAGTAAATCAGAGAAAGCAAATCTTGGATTAGATAAACTTCCACCTCAGAAACTTATGTTGATCATTGAGCTTAATCAATTATTTTGAATATTCACTGTTAGAATCAATTCACCATTCAGAATCATTCCATGGCTTTCCTTTATTTAGATAGAAACAAGCGATCTAAATAATCTTAACTACTAAACAACTTTAGAAAAGCGCTAAAAGTTTAATCTAGTAGATGTTTTAATAATTAAAAAACTGATGAAGCTAAACAACACAAGCACAAGCGGTTGCATTTAATTTAGTTGAGTATTCTTTCTCAGATATAATAATCTCATAATCTGCAGTCAATTATTAACCTTATTTGCTTAGCAAATTAGAGTGACCAAATAATTACTGATTTGATATCAAATTAGCAGTAGATTAATCTAGTATGTATCTTAGCAATCAAACATATCAATCATAAAATTCTTGTACAGAAAAATAATCAATACTCAAAATATAATTGAATAATTAAAACCAATAACATCTCATAGTGTAATACTTCTGAGGTTTCCGTCTCCTTAATCCAAGAATAGAAGTTTAGTTACACATAGCCATGTAAATCACCAAAGAATAATAGGGAGAGTTTTTAGATTAGATCCTCCTCCCAAGTGTCTAATAACATGTATTTATAGTCTACATAGGAAAATCCTAACTTAGGAGGAAAAGAATTGGAAAAAATACTAAAAACCCTCAAAATCCCATGCAAAATGGCTTCAGAAACGCGTTTAGGCTCAAAAATCAAGCATGGAGACAGGAGCTTGAGCGCCGCGGCTTCCATACTTAAGAGCCACGACTTTGACCCCCCTGGAATTGTAGATTTTTTCGTTAGCTTCGATTTGACAGGTGGCAGTCTCGTAACTCTTTCCGGATCTTGAGATATGGTCTTTTTAAGCTTACTAGTCCGGATAGGAATCCAACTCCAACAAGTATGTATTTGGAACAATGTTTGAACACCCAAACGAACTCGGATTTTTGCAAATAATACCTTTCTGAAAAGCTTATTTTGAAAACTATTTTCTCATTTTGAAACTCTAACACAATCCAAAACTCAGTTGAAGCTCCAAAGATCAAATCTGTCATTTTGCTCCTTTTAGAAATATTTTTTCTTTTCAGCTCCAATTCTTTCTGAAATCAATAATAAATCACTTAATAAGCTCATATACACATAAAACATGTAATAAAACTAAACATTAAAGAATCAAAATTATAGAATATTATTCACTTATCAAAGTCATAACTCAAGAAAGACTCATTTACCTCGGCATGGGTTCAACTGAATAACTAAGTTACAAATTTTATAATTTTGACCAGTCGTACTAAATTTGCTCAAATGTACGCAAACACATTCAAACAAAGCATCTAATTTAAACCCACTGATACTTGGATCCTGATGGTACAAAAAACATCACTTTTTCGTTAAGTAGGTCCATTTGAATCGCTTAGTCGGCATGGATTATGGGTGTTCAACAATATAGTTAAAACCAACTAAGGTGTTTCTAAGTGTAGTTTTACTACATGTGCATTTGAGGAGGGTATGCCATGAATCACTTACTGGAGGTCCACAAGACGCTCATGGGATACCCTAGTTGGTATTCTCTATAATTTTCTTGTACACATTAGGGATTCTAATAAAGTGTTCTAGATTTAGCAATGAGATAATTATGCTTGTAAAAAACCTAGATAAATAGTTGATTCTTGTCCTCCAGTAAATTTGATCTTAATCATTGGTTGTATGACTTGAGGCCTATATAAGGAGATGTCCCTTATTTGTAAATCATAAATTTGTAATCATGTTTGTGCAATAGGAAAAGTTTGTTTTGGATAAACCAAAACGCAGTTTAATTATATTAAATATTCAGTTCAACTGAAATTGTCCATGTGCTTATGCAAAGACACCCTCTAGCTTTTCTAAACATTTTCAAATTTATAACACCTATAATGCTAAAAGCAATGATAGATAATAGGTTACCTTTTATTTGCATCTTACGATTAATTATATAAAATTAGATTTTTTGATGTTCTCAATTATGTTGTGGCGTTTGATGAACTTGTTATCTGTTCTGGTTTTTGATTCACCTACATGCTTTTCAAATAGGGTGTAGGAACTATACTTGGTGAAGTACTTTAGTGTAATTTCTTGTTTTGAATTTGATAATAGGAGGATAGGCCGAGTGTTGATGATGCTTTGCAACATCCTTATTTTTCACTAAATTTTGAAGCGGACAGTCGAGGGCAGATTTAAGTTTATGTGCATCTTTGCATATTTGAGTTTCACAACCATAAAGGTATTTCACTACTTTCTTGTGGATTTGTACTAAATAGGTATTAATTGAAACTGAAAGCTTGATAATCGTTTCTTCTCTTTTTCGATTGAAATATATTTCACTGTATTTGAAGATTTTTTCCGTAAAACTTCATGTATATGTTTCAAAATTGGGACTATGAAATGCATATGAAAGTTCATGGAATCTGCTAAGCTTTCTGTGTCTAGGTGCCTTGCATTGGACAATGCCGAAAAGCCGCAGTTGAGAGTCGAGATAATTTCTTTATCCAAAATATGGTTCTGGAGTGTTAGGCAGCTCCTCAAATGGCCTTAGGTAAACGAGGCTGGGAACTGAATTATGTCTTCTTCTTACTTTGGCAGCGTGCCGGTTGTTGAACCCTTGATGATCAGTGTCCCTGTGTTTTAGTATTTTTTTGGATGTACATAATATAGATTTTCGCTACTCAGTTACCTACACTCTTTTGCTTACATAAATTTGATCGTATATCGTAAATTAATGGAAGTAATAAGAGTTGATTTCTGTATAACCAACAAATTTGCATTCTTACATATTCGTTCTTTAGATGCTGGTTGGATAAATATTATGAGGTATATATTGTTACTATAGATCTGGTGTTGGGAGTCTGGGACTCTACAGAGGCCAGAGCTATGCACTTTATTTTCATGTCCTGTGAACGCAAAAAGCAAAGGTTACATAACATTGATCTCTATTTCATAACGAAATGTCTCAAGAAGATCAATACGTGCATATGTTTGGGGAGAGTTGTTTATGTATTGAACATTTTACTATGAATATATACGTAGCAAAAGATATGAACGGTTAATTGAAATAATTTCATATTCTTGCCGTCTCCACTTCAATTTAAAATGGAAAAATCTTCTTAAACTTTATTTCTTATAATTCAACTCCTAAGTTTTCATGTTCCAGCTTGAAATGACTAATAATTTGTATTGTAAATCTAATATTCACTTGACAAAAAACTAACCCAGCCTCCTAGAAGCCTGCAAGTAAAACGCCTTCGCACAGTAACTGAAATAAGCTCCCCACATCATATTTTAGTTAAAGTTGAAGATTTTGATGAGACTGAAATTGTGTTAAAGCTGGAAAAACTCTATGCTGCTCCTCCGCAAATCATCTCTCTTCTGCATATTTTTTTGAAAAACCAGCTAGTCCCAATGGAACCACGATAGCTGACAAGTTATCCATACTGCCATTCCTTAACGCAGTATTTACTATGCAGCCAGCCAACAAAGACGATGATGAGCATAGGGATGAATTGTTGGAAACCTCACTTTCATGGATTTCTGAGTTCTGTAAAAGATCGCAAACATCCTGCAGGGCCAAACTCTCAAATATGCCATCAGATGCAATCACCAAATACTTGTCATTGTCTTTTAAGGGTTGCCAATCTGACACTTCAGGTAAAGCAATTACACCATATCTGGCATAACAAAAAGTAAAATATAGAATCAGGACACAAAATGCTTCATCTTCAATAATTCAAAGATTGACAGAACAAAAGAGTGATTATTTCCAGTAATCTTTTCCAAAAATATCACTTCTTATAATGCCTTCAGTAAATTTATCTAGAAATAGAGCAATAAAAGGATCAGATTATTACCATAGTAGTACCATATTAAAATGGTACAAACAGAATAAAGAAAGAACAGAATGTCAGACAACATATGCTCACTGTCAAGGTTCAAAAGCTACCTTTTCAAGTGAATGTCTCCAATAGATCGAGACACAGCTAATATACCATTAACACGAGGCACACCCCATAGACTAACAAAACCACCAGCAGCCTCTATCCGGGCTTTTTCGTCATCTCTACCTGGATGATGATCTCTTGTCAGTTCTTCGGCATAGAGCTTTGTCATCGAACTATCTGCATTTTTCCAAGTGACATGAATGTGTAAATTATACTATCAGAAACACAAGAAATCGAATTCCTGGAAACTGTAAAACCATATCATTCTTCACACCCAAAAATGAAAACAAATGTGCATCTTTACTAGTCTCTGGTGCATTGAGAACAATAATTAGAAAGGATAGAGAAGGGACAAGTAAAGGACAGGAAAAGGTACCTTCATCTGAGCATAAAAGTGCTTTAGAATCACCAACACTGGCAACTAAGAATTTACCATTCAGCAAAAGAACAACAATGGCAGTAGACCCAGAAGCATAGTTGTTATTCCAAGCTTCCTGGTTATTTTGAAAAAAAATAATTCAAGACAAGGTTATAATGAAAGCGATTTTTAACTGCAACAAACATGAACCTACAATATTAAAGTTACCAAAGAAAATTTTATATCAATATCATGGATTGCCCCCAATAGTGCTTCCTTCAAAATACCATGTATTGGCTTATTATCATCGGTTACTGGTAACACTCCCTGAGAACTGCAACAACATCAAGCAACGACTCTTTTTTAATTTGAATGCAGACATGTGACTGAGTGCACAATCCTTCAAAATATCCCACATGTGTGAGCAAGTGAGTGACTAAATGAGTGCAGAATCCTGGAATTTTGTTAACATGAACAAGCTTACTACAAAATACAAGAGGTAAAAGAATCGCATGACAGTTTTTTAACGTAATCCTGCATAACAAGTCAATAGTTCGATATAGTAAAAACATTCATAATACTGTACTGCAGGAAAGGCTTGAGCATACTTTATGATCGTAACAAAACATAAACATGAAATAGAACAAGAAGTAATTTTAACATTAGCAAGGCTAATAAGTGTAACCAATAAAATACTCTTTTACTGGAATGTTAGTTTTTCATAATCTATGAAGTGAGTATAAACAGTTTCCTATATTTGGAAAGTGATTATTTCTGAGTTCTTTTTTTCCATCGTGACTACATTATACCTTCCAAGAGTTAACATATTGTTCTCTGTGTCTATTTTGCCTTGAGAAACCAAATAATGTTTGTTCTTTGAGGGTAATGACTGCTTGTAAGTACGGAATACAACATGCAGCAAAAAGTAATCCAGCAAATTTTTTGAAGACATCTCACTAGCTTCCTTGCCTCCATGACCATCAAATATTGCAAACACACTAACCATGACCTCCTTGGGCCCATCTTCGCATGAACACATATCAAATAAAACAAAAAAGTTTATCCATCATTAAATAAAATTAGAAGAAAAAACATAGTGAAAAACATATTCATCATGTGTTTAGTTTCTTCAAGAATAACACTTGACACCAAGTTACCTATAGACAGGGACATGATCTAACTTGTAGGGTAAAATGCAATTTACATCATGTGGTTTCAACGTTGTAGAATATCATCATCTGTGGTTGAAAACCCTCCAAATTACCATTTATGGATGTGTTTTGATGACTATGAAACTTTTGATTGTATAGGTTATGGAGAAATTTTCTGTAGAGAGTCCTGTTTATAATAAAAGTATTCACAACAAATTTTATAAAAGTAAATCTTTGGGGCAGAGAGTACCAAGAACTGGTATCCTTAAATCAAGATTGCATGTAACACGATCCTCTTGATATTCTCTATGTCCTTTTAGTGTGGAAAATTGGCAGTTCCTAGTTTTATTTTGAAGGTCATTAGTGGAATGGACCCACTGAGGACACTCTGTAGACTGAAAAACAGCCAGAGCACCACCCTTATCGTAAGCCATCATACAGGATACTGATACCTCATGAGCAGTTGCAGAAAATGAACAGAGAAGTAATCCAAGTAAGGCAAGTAGTACTGCTGCCATCATTAAGTTGTTTTATTAAGCTCCTGAAGGAAAAACACTTCTTAAATGCCATTTCGTTGACACTGGAAAACTGAAAGGATTAATCATTGGTTTTCGATCAACCATAACAGTAACATGTAGATTGGATGCAAGTCGATATAGAATCATAATTCTAAGAAAAACAAATGAGCTTTTTTAGTGAACACTAAGGGACATCTTAACCGCAATAGAAGTTTGGAATCTATAACGAATATGAAACAAGGTCAAAAAAAATTATGTTACTATTTTCCTGACACTCCAAAAGTTAAATCAACTCCTGTATTTTTTTTAATTGTTTAAAAAAATCATGGAAGTTAAAACAAACTTTATCAGTGGACTTCTCTAATGCAACCTTAAACAGACAATTGGCCAAGCATATTGGCTATAAAAGCTACTATTATGCAATGAAATGATTGCAACTAGAATCAACAATTATATGATTCTCGAAACAATAGAAAAAATGTATCTTGTACCCTACATATCATCGATACATGTTTAATTCATTGGAATATATGCATCTTGTAGCCAATAAAAGGTTAATTCATACCCATATACGTATCCTGTGTAGATTTACGATAGGACCGATACCTATATTTATTGCCTATACTTTGAGCATGCTTTGCAGTTATAACTACAAATCAAACACATGCAAGTTCTGAAATTGATATCAATTTCACTGATATTTGGTATTTTACAGTTACAAATTTAGATCCTCGATCCCAAAATATGAAGATCAATCAATATGCACACAGAGGCGGAACTAGTGGGGGGCGGGGGGCGGGGGGCGGGGGGCGGGGGGGCATCTGCCCCCGGTAGGGAGGCAGACTAGGGGGGAGGGCGGCAGGAAGAGGCGGAACTAGGTGGAGCGGGGGAGGCATCTGACCCCGATAGGGAGGCGGACAAGGGGGGAGGGCGGCCGGGCGGGGGATACTTACTTAACAAAAAAAATCGATCCAGATCTACAAAAAGAAGCTGCCACTGCAAAAAGGGAACAGGAATGGGAAGGGAGAAGAGTCTCCAAACCAGATCTTGTTAATATTTATTGACAAAAATGTTAAGTGAGATAACTTTTCGTACCAAAATGGAGATGGATTTTTGGATTTCGTGTGGAATTGTGTGAGAGGGATAGTAATGATGGTGGATGATGACCAAATGGAGAAAAAGATGAGAGAGTAAAGAGAAAGAAAAACAGAGCTGCCATTGTCCATTGATAATGTTATTTTTTTAGTTTTGTTTTCATTTTAGTCGTATTAATGTTTACTTGATTTAATTAGTTTAATTAAGTAATTTATTTGACACAATTTTTTTGTTAATTATTTTATTTGGATTAATTAGTACGTTAATTATTTTATTTTGTGTTAATTATTTTACTTCGATATTTAAGAATTATTTATGTATAAATTTTTATACTCCTTTAATATGTTATTTTTTTCTATATATATGTGTATTTTTACTATTTTAATAAGTCAACTACGTATTTATATAATCAACTATATTTAAATATTAAATTATGACACGTGGTCATTTCCCTGCAAAAAAAATCAATCGAAAATAATAAAAGGGTCCATCGTAGTTACTTAACAGTACTTCGGGTTGTGAGATAATTAGACTCTTAATTAAACTTTGGTGGATAATTTCTTAGACCAAATTTCCTGTTTTGTTTTCTGGCTTCTCTTTTTATATATAATAACTCCCAGTTTGGGAATTGGGATTATATCAGAAAAGATAATTAGACTCTCAATTTTGATGAATTTTAATAATTTAATGTTTACATCTTTTAGTAATTTAGTTTTCAAAATTGTTACTGTTGGAGTAATCTTAAATTATTGTTTAATTTCTGTTTGCTGAATATATTAATTATGTTTATTTATCAGAATAAAATAACAATTCTATAATTTAACGTACTAGCTAGCTTTTAATTTCCTTTCATATTTTAGGCTAAGGCCTAAAGGAATTCTTCTACTATTAAATTTTTCAACAATCAAATACCCACGGCCCACCTGTTAGCTAACTCTTCCAATATAGTTTACCAGTTTAGTTTGAACAAAATAATTAAAAGCTCATTTTAGTCTTATATTTTAGAACAAATAGAATATCATATATTTTTAACAATTAACAAGTTTCCCAAGCGGTGGTATTAATAATTTCGGTCCGCTTGGTTTAAAAATTTTGACCCCTACAAAACTGTTCCGGTTCCGCCACTGTATGCGCGCACACACACACATACACACACACACATATATATATATATATATATATATATATATATATATATATATATATATATATATATATATAGTGTGTGTGAATATATTTAGAGAAATAGAGAGAGTACCAGCCCGGGGCAGTGCTTAATTTTCAGGTTCTGAGATGAAGGCGATGACAACAATGGAGAAAATGCTCAAGTGATGATGCTTATATGGTTAATTACAGCTATATATATGTATATGCTTTATGATAACACAGTCGGATATGGAATTCCATAAGCACCAAAAAGTTATATGCTTGATTAGGTCGTCAACTTCAAAAGCCAAATCGCCTTCCGGTAGAGCTTCTTGCTGCAGGTAAGTTCAAGCCAACGGGGGCAGCTGAAGTGCGCTAGAGCCTCTACCGGTACGAGAAAAATTAGAATTATCAAAAATTATTGGTGTACATAGAAATTAAATACGAGTGTTTTATTTATATTTTGACTTTTAATAATGAGTAAAAATATAAATAAATAAAATCATATCAAATTTTTATTTATGTGATCTAGAATTATTATCGACCTTTTATTATATTTGAATATATAATAGGGGCTATTTGTTTAAGACTGAATGGGTGTCATTCAGTGTGTGTGTTTAAAAAAAAAAAATCAATGATTGACCTTAGTCATTCAGACGATTTAGACTTAATGGGCTGAATGAGGGTTAAATAAAGTTTATATATATATAAATAATATTAACTATTATATTAAGTAATATTAAATAAATTTATAATAATTTTGAATTCTTTTAAAGGGGTAAAATAATAAAAATATATTATTTAAATATTTTAGACATGTCAATTATTAAATAAATTTTTTTAATCAAATTTAGATCAAATTTAAATTTAGATTTAACTCATTTAAATTCAGGTTCATTCAATTTTTATAAAATAGCCCCTTAGTCCAACTAATTCATTTAGACACATTTATTGGGTCCACCAATATACATGTCGCATCTTATGAGACTTTAATTTAATCGCAATTATTTTTATATTTTTATACCTCTATCCCAAAATAGAAGTCATATTTTAATAACCAATTTTAATTTTCAAATTTATTATAAAAACAATCAACAAGAAAAGTTTTGTATCAATTCTTTTTGTGCATAGAAAAAAAACTATAAGAAAGTACCCCCTTATTTGAAGTTAAAAACTATTAATACAAGGGAGAGAATTTCTTGAGACAATGAGAGAAGGTAGAGGTAATATAAGAAAGTAAATAATTGGCAAAAAACACTTTTTCACCACTGTGGTTATAGTGTTTTAAGCAATTAGCCACTGTACTTTTAAAATATTAAATTAGCCCACTGCACTTTTTAAAAATATTCAATTAACCAATTCCGTCTAATTTGAGTAACGGACATTAAAAAATCAGCTTAGATTGCTAACATGGCTTTTTGAAAAAAAAAATAAAAATGACGTGTATTTACTGACTGGCTTTTTGAGGTCAAATTTGGAGAAAGTCACTATATGTTTGTTTAATGGATTTTTTTTATAATTTTTTCTTTTCAAACAAAAAAATAAAATAATAAAATCATTATGTGATAAAAAAAATAATTAAAATAATAATAAAATTAAAATAAATATTTAATTCATTTTTTTATAATTTTTTCTTTTCCTTTTATCTTTTCCTTTCTGTTAATAATTATTTTTATTTTAAAAATTAATTCCAAATAATACAAATAATATATCAAAATTTTTGTATCAATGAGATCTATTACAACATTTCATTAATTTCAACAAAAAAATAAAAATAAAAAATAATTCATTTTCTTTCTTTTAATAATAATTCATTTTCTTTTCATCTTCTCCACAAGAATGGCTGAGACCTTTCTGTTCACGTTCTACTGTTCATCTTTTCCTTTCTATATCTACGGCAAGCGGTGAGGGAATCGGCTGAGATTATCAATCAACTGCTTTCCATTTGATTATCAACTCCATTTGAGATTATGAAACTTTTCCATAATTTTTTTGAGGAATTTCTTTTTGATTTAATTGGGCTAAGTTTAGATTTGGGGATTTGAATGAGAGATTTGGGGATTTTTTTGGCTTTGGTTTCTGAAAGGGGGATCACCATGATTTTGAAGCTCTCTGCAATTCGATTTAACCAAATCGTGCAAGACACCACCACCAACAAACAGATCAACTCCCCCGCCACTGCCACTGCCACTGCCACTGCCACTGCCACTGCCGCTGCCGCTGCCGCCGTCGCCGCCCTCCGCGCCAAGAAAAGTGGAAGAGAGAGAGAGAGAAAAGTGGAAGAGAGAGAGAAGGAACTCAAGATGTGATTATTGAGGAAAGTGGACGATGAATCGATGATGCTACTGATCCTCTTATTGAGAGAGATTTGAATATGATATCCATGGTGGGAAGTTTAGATCTTGAAATTGTTCAGAGGTGGAGGAAGAGGCCGGATGAAGGAGAGCTTTCTCTAAATTAAAATGGGGGATGATTGAATGGAGATGAATATTTTGATTATTTATATTATTTAAAATTAAAATAATTAAAAGAAATGAAAAGAGATAAAGGAAAAGAAAAAATTATAAAAATAATAATGAGGTTTTGATTGTATAATTAATTTTAATTTTTATGTCATTTGTTTAAAGTATTTATTTTAATTTTTATAAATTAAAGCATTTATTTTAATTTTATTATTTTAATTATTTTTTGCACGTAATTAATGATTTTTTATTTTTAATTTTTTTAAAAATTAATATAATATTGTAATAGATCTCATTGATACAAAAATTTTGATATATTATTTGTATTATTTGGAATTAATTTTAAAATAAAAATAATTATTAAAAGAAAGGAGAAGATAAAAAGAAAAGAAAAAATTATAAAAAATGAATTAAAATATTTATTTAAATTTTATTATTATTTTAATTATTTTTTTACCACATAATGATTTTATTATTTTATTTTTTTGTTTGAGAAGAAAAAATTATAAAAAAAATCCATTAAAAAAGTAAAAGAAATGAGTAGATAGGAACATTTGTTGCCACGTAATTACCAAGTAATTTTTTCTTTTTCTCAAAAAGCCACGTCAACAATCTAAGCTAATTTTTTAACGTCCGTCACTCAAACTAGACGGAATTGGTTAATTGAACATTTTTAAAAAGTACAGTGGGCTAATTGAATATGTTAAAAGCACAGTGACTAATTGCTTAAAACACTATAACCACAGTGGTGAAAAAGTGTTTTTTGCCGTAAATAATTTATTCTCCAAAAAAGTTGTAAACGACAAATTTTTTTGAACAATTTTTTTTTTCTGAAACGACAATCTTTTAGTAACGGATGGAGTACTTACTAATAGATTATAGTGGGCGTCTCTTTGTTGAATACAACTTATTACTAATTAATACCATGTAATTCGACAAATTCTATCACTACCCCTTTATGGGAAGTTAAAAACTAGTAATAATATAAGGAAGAGAATTTATTGGGACAATGAGAGAAGGTAGGAATAATATAGAAAAGTAAATAATTTATTCTCCTCCAAAATTGTAAGATATTTTTTTTTCTAAAACGATAATCTTTTGTGAACGAATGGAGTACTTACTAATAGATTATTGTGGGCGTCCGTCTCTTTGCTGAATACAACTTATTACTAATTAGTAATTACTACCATGTAATTCGACATTAAAATTTCGGAATGCTCTAAATTATAAAATTACAAATAAAAGTGATATTTTCATAAATGTGACACGTGTTGATATATATTTTTTGAATCGGACATACTTTTACTTTCTTTCTTTTTTATTTGACAATATATTTTAATAATTAGAGTTCTATAACAGAAAAATAATGTCCAATACAAACTTTAATATTCAAAAGGGAATAAAAAAATCTCATTCCAAACAGAGAGATTACTGTAAAATCTTGATGCAAATATGATTTATGATCACTGTTTATATTGGATTTAGGTTAAAATCCATGTATCCAAGGAGCTATAAATGAAAAAGGCAAATGCATGCTTCATTTAGGCTAATGCATTTCAAATTTGACTAAATTATATTCCCAAAATTCGTAAAGACCTAGAAGACAAAAGGAAAAGAGTATAAGGAAGACAAAACATGTATTAACATGCACATGCTTGAACTAGTGATTCAATTTAAGAAGGAAATTTTCCCTCCCCCATCGTTTGACCATTTTTTCCCCAGCCTTCTGAGTTCCGACCCCCTCCCGTCTTGGTTCATGGCTCTTGGCTGTTTACACGGCTATGAAGTTCCAGCATCTCTTGATGGTTAGGGTCTACTGAGAGGGCAGCTCGACAGTCTCGCAAGGCACCCATAACATCACCAATGTGCTCATGGAAAGCTGCACGCAAGTGTAGAAGGTGAAGGTCCGCTTTGAATGCAATTGCCCTTGATAGCTCGGCTATGGCCTCCTTCTCCTTGTGATTGTCCATCAATACTATCATCAAAGGGGAAAAGATAACATTGCCTTTAGCACTAATTTTACAAGAAATTTCCAAGAGTATATTATTGCTTTAAGAAGCAATGTATTAGTTTAACTCTTTAAACTTATTATTTTAGACTATCATTTATATTGCACTGATGAGATTACTTGAAATTGAACTGAATGGGGGGAGAATCTACCTGCGGCGCGATATCTGTAAGGGTACACCCTAAGAGGATCTAAACGAGTGACCATCTCTAGATCTGCCTTTGTCTGTTCACGTTCACAATACTCTGACCTCTTTTCATAAGCAGATGCATTGTTCCTGGCCTTTTTAATCAATTTCGTCATTTCTACATATGCACCAGCCTTATCATTTCTGAGGTAATGAACACGAGCAAGGCCCTGGTGTGCTCGTGTGTGCCGAATTTTAAGGGCATCAATGTAGCAATCAGCTGCCAAATCAAGTTTCCCACAGTCAACATAAACACTTCCAAGATTGTTCAGGGCCTGCCAAATTAAAAGAACACAGAAGATTAAAAAACATTGAAAAATCTAATTGCTCATTATATGAAAACATGTCATCCAAGAAACATTAAAGTGGATACAACTTCATTGAGCTTAAATTTTGACTGACAAACCAGAAACAGCTGGAGCAAATAACTGCGCCAAATGTGCATTACCAGACTGTTTTATTTGTTGAGTACATAATGTGATGTTTCTTCAACCTTGTATTTTAACTATTCTTTTTTATTTTTGAAGTTGTTCAGCCTTATCAACTTATAAAAGTGGGGTCTGTTTGTAGATAAAACTCTGAAAATTTAGACATTACAGCATACTAAATTACTAATGTTCAGACACACTCTAATAATATTGTAGTTATGACAAGGCAAATAAAATACACACACACACACACACACATATATGTGTGTGTGTGTGTGTGTGTGTGTGTATATATATATATATATATATATTCATCATATCATGTCCAGTGGGAAGAGGAATTGATCTCATCACATGGACTTATATTTTTGTAAGAAAAATAAAATGATTTTGGAAGACATCTTCAAAAGTTATGTTTTTGATATCTGTTCACCCAACATAACAGAGTAATGTTAATTGTTATGAAAACCAATATAGAAGCCTCAATGCAACATGGGATACAATTTCCATTTTTAGGTTGTTGCTTAAGATGGGAATTATTCACTAATACCATCGAGCAAGTTTCGTTTCCTTAAATCTTGATTGCGCTATATTCAGAGTCAAAACAACTACACTAGTGTTCATCCAATTAACAGTTATAGTCCATCAAAAGGACCGTCAGAAAAGCTTAGCTAACAGCCATGATAACAAATCCAAGGTCTCAAGTAACGCCGCTTTCTGCAAATTGAATGGAAGATCATGTTTATACTATTTATCTAACGAGCAAAAAAAAAAAAGGTCCATACTGAATTTGCTGGTCTAGATAATCCACACAAGTTACGTAACCTTTGGATTGGAAAGAACATGGAAGTGATGAAACTTGAACTTCAGAAGTGGGTTCCCAAGTACAGTTAGCTTTTGAAATTGACAAGATTTAAATAGCACCACTTAGCTCTCCAAATATCTCATCCTCCAAATATTTCATGTTTAGCACTCTAATGATTAAATTACTACAACAATACAAACTCAACTGTATAAGAAACACCTTCCATCCTGGAGATCCTACAATTGATAAACCTACTAAACAAATTAAAAGGTTTTGTATACTTGAACATTGCAATAATTTGGTAGGAAAAAACACACCTGACCTTTCCGCAGCCTATCTGAGGGGCACTTCAAGGCATCTTGAAGAAGAGATACAACAGCAGAAGAGCAAGACGGATCTGGGCTAGAGTCTGCTAATGCATAGGCTTTCAAAAAGAAGGCCTCAAAAGATCTCTTGAGGGTAATAGACTCCTCTGCCTTGCGCAGCCCTTCATCATAATTACCAGTATCATATAATATCCATCCCTCATACACCAAACGTTCATGTTCACTTGATGTATGTTGGCGAGCCAACTGCAAACTTCGCATGGCTGCTTCTGGACAGCTTAATCTGTGTAAGCATGACCATAACAAATCAATAAGCTCAGTTTTTTCATCCATAATTTTTACTTCATATTAAACCATTTCAGGTGTCAAAGTTATACCGGGTAGCAGAGAAAGTGTCAGAAAATGTGAATACCCATTCATAATGGACCCACAGGTACCTGGATCGAAACCAGGCTCTGATGCCATGAAAAAAGTCTAAACAACAAGAATTTAATAGTAATTTAGGAAGTAATTTACCTGAGTCTCATTGCGAGTACCCCAGCAATATATAATATATTCTAACATGAATCAAGCACCAAAATTAGTGGGCTGTTTCAATCTTCATATCTATAGTTACGATCAGTGTTCTAAAAATCGCCAACCTAGGCCCTGCCTAGGCGCTAGGCTCCCTTGGCGCCTCGCCTACGCCCAAGGCGGCAAAAAAATACCTCCAATAAATTACGCGGGGTCTAGGCGGAGATTTTTTTTTTAAAATTTTAATAAGTACTCAAATCAGATCTTGATATATTTATTTTTCTAATGATTTACCATATTCATAATGCAGGTTGTAGCATATCAAATCACAACAAGAGGTGAACAATATCAAGTAAAAATGAATAATTTTATTATAGTTGTAATTTTTTGAACTTGTACCAACTTCAAATTATATAAATGATTATACATTTGTAATATTTAATTTAATTCAATATAATTCTTAAATTTATGTTTAATTTCTTAAGTTTTAATATTGAATTGAATTCTTGAAATTTTAAATTTTATTATTTAATAGCAATCTTATTTATGAATAAAACTAATACGTTAAAGATATATTTGAACTTTGAACAATTGCATGTTTGTGTTTGAACTTTGAGATTGACAATATGGATATGTGTTTGAACTTTAAGTAAAGGCCTTTATTATCTTTATTAGATTGTTTTGTTTTATATTATTGTTTTGTTTGGATAAATATAAGATAAAATATTAAAATTGACTTAAAATAAAAATAAAACCCGCCTAGGCCCCCCGCGGCCGCCTAGCGCCTTTTAAAACATTAGTTACAATCTATAGAATCTGCAGTTACTCTACAATTAAATATCCACAATTCTACATTTAATATAATGATTCTCACAGCCCAATTATTGGGCTGTTCAGAATATATTATACAGGTGGACAGAGAATGCAAAATTCTTTCCTGTAATGGGGTCAGCTACTTAAATAAAGTGGTTCATAAGATAAGCATATCCATGCACTGCAGTAATAGTAAATAATAAAGCAATAGCAACTTCAGTAAACAATGCAGATAATTTATATACTACACTGGGTAACAGCGAAAGTAACAATATCTTTTACAACGAGTTCACAACAAAAATGCACATCTATTTACATTCCTTCAAGATACTTTAGAGATGGAAAGAGTGAGAAAAAGTCCAAGCAACTATTATACTTGGACAGATGTGGGTGTCCACTGTCCAGTGACAATAATTTATTAAAATCTGCAGCCAGTTCGTGAAAAGATGCCCTCATTGATCGAAGTATTTAATTTAGGAATGTTTATTTTTATATTTATTATTATTTTTTCAACAAGCTCCGAGTGCATCCTTGTCTTTGAGAAAATAATAATTACAATGTAATAACTAGCAAGCCAAAGATAAATATCATCACTGTACAACATAAAAATTAAAAGTATTGGCAAAAGCCTAAAACAAGCAGAATATTGTGGCATACCTAAGGAGAAGCAGAGACTGCCTGAAGTACAGAACTCCTTTAGCTGCATCAGATTCAAGCATCTGGTATACTACAGAGAGGGATCCAATATCATCAACTGAAGACCATCGATCATACAATTGCAGCCAACAATCTGCAGTTGTCCAATTAGGAACATGCTCACGCACAAGAGTACGGAGCTGAGATGCTGCGACTCGTCCTTCAAACATCCTATAATCCGGGCACAGTGTAAGAATTGCCTGAACATCACAAATGGCCGATTGATAGTCCTCGAGAGCTAGATAGAAACAAAATCGGAGCTCCAAGCATTCTAATGCTAACTTGAACCCAAGGACCCTATTGATTTCCGCAAGAGCAGATTGAACATTTTCTCTCCTCATCAAGAATGCAGCTCGATACATGTACGGGAAAGTAAGGGTAGGGTCTAACTCAGTTGCTTTCTCAAGGTCTTCCCACCTATTATCCCCTTCACAGTATAGTGAGCGTTCCTGGTACATCCATCCAAGAGGCGTAGAAGAGGAAATGACGGAGCTGAGTTTCTCGTAGGACCAAAGTGTATGACCTTTGATGTGGCTCAGTCTGGCCAACCCAACAACAGAATATACATGGCCGGCATCTGAAGCTGCCTCAAAGATACGTTCAGCTTCATCATATTCTTTTCTCAGTAGTTTTACGCATCCCAACCGATGATATGCCCCCAATCTTTGCCTGCTATTTTCAGCAGAGTTCACCAGCTGTTCCAAGAAAAGTGATGTTTTATCCGAGCTAGGATCCAAATTCATGGCCACTTCGCTTAAAAAACAGTAGAGTGAAAATGAGGCTGACCCAACCATGATTGACTTATGCTGCCTATTAGCATGGGCTAACAGTTCAACCATGTGATTGTCATCCAGAGATTCAGGAAGATCATGTAGGAACACTTGCAAGCATGACGCAGCAAGAACAGGAGAATTCTCTTCCAGAGCATATTCCATGAGTTCCACTACTGCATTTTGCCCGGAGGAAACCAGAGAAGCAAGTTTCCGGTCACAGGCATCCTTGAGCTTTTCGCAGCAAAATTTGTTGGCGAATACCAAGATTTCTAACAAAAGATCTGGTGGGACTTCATTTAAACAACCAGTTAGGCTAAAATCACTGATCGCCCTCATACCTGAAGCAGAGATATTATTTTCAGACAAATCTATGTCCTCACAAAGAGATTCTGCAAAACATCCATTCAGCATGGCGTGAAATGGAGCTGAAAGGCAGGCCATTTTCTGCCTGTCACACGGTATGGTCTCATTTCCAATATGGAAAGAGACATTTCTTGAAATATGGTTCCCATTTGCTACACTGTCTTCTAGGAAACTTAAATTTACATTTGAGGGAAGTTCAGACGCAATGTCCATCATGCCAAACTCTTTCACACACTTGCCACACGAGGAAAGCAAATCTGCGATAAGTTCTTCACCTTGCTTGTCATACTTTAACCATGCCCCAAATACAAGTTTCTCATGAACGGTGCTAGACTTGAGCCAAGCCGATCGGAGGCTTCTCCTCATCAGTTTGACCTCCCCAAGGCCCTTAAAGACCTGAAACTGCATTAAGTACAGATTTGACCTCTCATGTGGAGGGCACGACTCGAGTTCTTCATGAATTTGAGCTAAAACTTCTACATAATCAACAGGCCTAAAGAATGGAAGAATTGGTGGTTCTGGGACCTTAATAAGAGATTCTCTACAAATATCAACAAACCAAAAAATGTCCATAATTATTTCAAGCGAAAGAAACTTCGTAAGACTTAGAAAGGAACTGAAAAATGGGAGCTTACATAGAAGAAGGAGACTGAGATGAAAATTTTGAAAGCTTCCCTCTTTCAACTTGAAGCCATGATTGTGGATTGATAGAATTGAGATGTGTTTCTTTACATGACTCCGAATGAAAGAAAGTCCTCATAGGGCATAAAAGATGAAAAAAATCCCAGATCTCCACAGTAGCCAGATAGGTCTCTCTCACCAGCAAAATTGCCCACAAAATAAAAAATAAACAAATAATTCCTCTAGGACACAACTACATCCCTCAGCATAAATATTCTTTCTGTTCTCCAAGCAGCAAAATTTCCAAAATAAGTATTTCACAATCCCTATCTAGGCTTTGCTCTACAATTTATACACAGAACAATCTAATTATTTTTGGAAAAAAAAATACAATATGAGTTTCCTTTACTCAATCACAGTAATCTAATCTATTTATCTTCTCTTAAATCCTTCAGCATTTTACTAAAAATTAAAAGATACCTACAATCTCATAAGTTGAAAGGACCACTTACGACCCATCAAAGAACACATAAGATCTCAGCTAGAAACACAAATAAAAACACATTAAATCCACCGAATTTACTACAACAAACACAAACAAGAACCAAATAGAGAGAGACACCCACTAACCTTGTTTGGCTTAGAAAAGTAACCAAATGAAGTTCAAACAAAAACAAAACCCACTAAATTTCTAGGTATTCTGAACAAACTCAACTCACTGAATCGGGAACGGAGCTACCAGAGAGCGTGAGATCAAAGTGAAGGAATCCAAAGGAAAAATTTAGACTTTCACTTTCTTTGTTTTGTCATAAAAGGAAAAGTTTTTTCCTTTTCTTTTTAATTCTTCCACTTTCTTTTTCCGTCGGAGACCAGAAAGATTGCAGCTACTGTTGGTTGGGAATACAAAAACTTGACGCTCCATTAAAAATGGTCGATGAATTTTGGATTTGATGTCTCGTGAAAGGGACAGCAGCGTCTTGGCCAATAAGATGGTAAAACGCTGTCGTTATTGTGAATATAGCCACTTGGTCCCGTAGCAGGTAGTTAGTAAGATGGGCTCCTCTTAAATGAATGATAAAAGCGAATTATGAGTGAACTAAAACTAAAAATATATTTGTTTGTAAGAATTACTTGATATAAGAATATTAATTTTAAATATCTTATTTTTTATTAATTTGAATATAAGACTATTAGTTCTCGGATTATAAAATAATTTAAAATGTGAAATTATTTAATATCACGTTCTACCTAGTATTATAATCTCTATTATTTAGAATAAAAAATTATTAGACAAAATTAACCTCAATTTTTTTTTTAAATAACCATAATATCCTATAATTTTTATTATTATTACTGACAACTAAATATTATTATTTTTTTGGGGAGGAGGGGGTTGGGGTGGGCAGAGTGGAGGTGAGGTGTATATATAATCATTGAATATTAGTATTTTTTTGGGAAGGATAGATAGTGAGGGTGAGGGTGAGGGTGAGGGTGGGAGTGGGGGTGGAGGTGGAGGTGGAGAACGGGGGTGTATACATAATAAGTAAATATCATTTTTGAGAGGTGGGGTGGAGGTAGGGTGAGTATATATAATCAATGATTATTATTTTGTTGGGAGCTGGAAGGTGGAGGTGGGGGTGGTGTGGGGGTGGATGAGAGTGTATACATAATCAGTAATATATTATGCTTAGGGTTGGGGTTGGGGTTAGGGTTGAGGGTTGGGGTTGGGGTTGGGGGTGGTAGGGGTTGGGGTGTTTAAATATTATTTGTGGTGTGTGGAGTGTGGTGTGTGGTGGGTGGTGGTGGGTGGAGGGTGTGGGTGTGGGTGGGGGTGGGGGTGGGAGGGTGGTGGTGTATCCATAATGAGTAAAAAAAAATTATGTATAAATAAGTTTAAAATATTTTATTATTGGTAAGAGTATAATAATTCAAACGATATTTTTTAATTTAATATTTTAATTAATCATAAAAAAAACAAACATAACATGGGATTATTTTCAGTTATCCCATGAATAATCTCATAAAAAACAAGCACGCGATTAATGTAAGACCCCAACTTTTATAAATAAAGATGAATTTTCTATAAATATCATTTTTGAATATTATGGAGTTAATTTGATATAATGTTATAGTTGTGGGTAATATTTATAAATTTTGCAAAGTAAGCAAGTTGTTATAAAATATTCGTTTGGTCGGAGAATATTCTTTTTGTCGAGGAATATTCGTACGACGGCACAATCATTGGTGGACCCCACAACGGAATTATTGTCGGATTGAGAAAACGACAAAAATATTTTATTAAAAATAACGGCTGAAGTGTTACCGTTAAAACTGTTGAACTACTCGGTAGTAAAAGTACAGTAATACGCGTGGTTGCATAGTAGCACACGGTATTGATTATTGATGCTTACGTGAGAAGTCACTCAGCTATACTCAATTATTGCTATAGTAATTGCTGCATCATATCTCTTAAATTATTGTCATAGTATCGTCTGTATAATATGTTATATTATTAAATCAATAATTGAGACGTTGTGGTAAGTTTGGTTATTTTATGGGGGGTCATATGTCATCATCTAAGAGTCTCTTCGTCAATAGTAATTACCGTCGTCAATAGTAATTACCGTCGTCAATAGTAATTACCGTCGTCAATAGTATTTACCTTGGTCAATAGTAATTACCTTCGTCAATAGTATTTACCTTGGTCAATAGTATTTACCTTGGTCAATAGTAATTACCTTCGTCAATAGTATTTACCTTGGTCAATAGTAATTACTTTCGTCAATAGTAGTTGTCCCTTCAATATTACCAAGAGTCATTTGACCCTTCGTTAAGACCAAGAGTCATTTGACCCTTCGTTAAGACCAAGAGCCACCCTCAGTTTTTCTATAAATAGAGGCCTAGGGCTTCATTATTTTTCACGAATTCATTCAAGCTATAGAGAGAGAAAGTATAGAGAGAATAAGAGAGAGAGAGACTAAAAGTATTCTGCTACATCACTTTTCCAATATCCAGTTCTTTTAAGGTAGGGAATATTATTTCTTTTATATTCATGAAGAGAACTTCTGTTATTCCATTTGTTATTATTCTGTTGGAATAACCAGTATACGCGGTCTACCCTATACTTGGTGACATTCTTCTATTATTCTGTTGGAACATCCTGTCTGTGTGTTTTACACCGGACCTGGTTCCGTTTATTATTCTGTTGGAACATCCTGTCTGTGTGTTTTACACCGGACCTGGTTCCGTTTTTATTATTACTCTGTTGGAACATCCTGTCTGTGTGTTTTACACCGGACCTGGTTCCATTATTTATTATTCTGTCGGAATATCCTGTCTGTGCGTTTACGCCGGACATGGTTCCATTATTTATTACTCTATTGGAATAACCTGTCTGTGCGGTCTATCGCATGCATGGTGATTTCTTTTGTTATTTCATTCTTTATTGTACTCAGTTGGTTAAGTTTTGACTTCTATACTCCATAAAATTTATGGAATATCCTTGATAGTTGCGTTTCATTCAGTATCTTTTCAAGAAAATATTCTTCTAAGCATTCTTGAATTTTACTCCACAATGTAGTATCATGTTGACAATTTGGACGTTGTTAATTCCTGGATAAATTAATTCTTGAACTTGTTTTATTGAATTCTTATATCATTGTCATCATCCTCATGTTTATAAAATGTTGAAAGTCATCTGTGGCCTGTAGTGCATAGATGGACTTGGTATGATTATGACCAGGGATTATTCGGTATAATCATGACTGTAATGTTACAAATGATGTGGTAAAAGTCCTCATTGGCCCGTAGTGCATTGATGGACAGTTGTTGGCATGATCATGACCATTAATGAATACACGAATATCCTTGGCCGTAGTGCAGGGGTGATTCGATGATGTGGATTATTTTATTAAGCTGAGTCTCAGCGATCACAGTGTTGAAAAACTTTTTAAATCATAAAAGATAGTAGAGTTTATTTTCTACTTGACTCTTTTAATGGATTGCTTGTTCCGCTACAGTTAAACTTGATGTCTATTATATTTTATCAGTTTAACATTGTTGAAGGCTAATGATAATTTATTCTGCATTATCTTAGTCATAATATTTCTTACTGGGCTAGTTGAGCTCACCCTTTCTTTCACTGTTCTCTTCAGGAAATAAGAACGTAGCTGGGACAAGTCGGGGTACGGAGTGATGGTCCGAATGATAGTATTAGTTAGTAGTCCTCACTATTCTATGTAATGGTGTGTTAATAAATGTAATGAGGACTCCTTTTGAGTATGAATACTCTCTAGAAGATAATATTTGTATTCAAACTCACAGTTTATGTTTTGTCGTATTGTACACGACAGTTGTATTATTAAGTTGTATTTGTATTCTGTACTATGTATCTGACGACTCAAGATGGGTGATGTATACCTAATTTTGGGGGCGTCACAGTTGGTATCAGAGCTTAGGGATATGATCCCTGGCTAAGATGTGAGAATAGAACTAGGAGGGGAGAGACGGGAAATTCCTTCGCTAGTATGACATACCTAAGTTTATTTGCATGGTATTTTATTGGTCGGTCATAATATAAGGATAATATATGACATATCAATTAATTTTTATTTTGTGACAGTATCTGAAAATGGCATCTGAGAACGTTGAGAATAGCAATGGAGCACAGACGACTGTTGATTCACCACATATCAATAATCAGGATAATGTACATCAGGAAGGTGTCAATCCTCATGCAAACAACAACACTGACCAAATGATGAATGATCAAATGTTCAGAGGCTTTATGCAATTCATGCAACAACAGGTGAAAGCGGCTCCTGTCCACAACGTAGGTGGAAATACTGGAAACTCTCTGGCGGTCACCGCTAAACAGTTTAAGGAGCTGGGACCACCGGAGTTTAAGGGAGAACCAAAAGCACTTGTAGCTGAAACATGGATAAAGCAGATCACCAAGATATTTGATGTCTTGGGTTGCTCCGAGGAGCAAAAGGTTCCCTTTGCCGCCTTTATGTTGCGAGGAGAGGCAGATTACTGGTGGGAATCGATAAAGCGTACTCAACCTGCCGCACTGAAGATGTCCTGGGAGAAGTTCCAAGAGCTGTTTAACGACAAATACTTTCCCGAGAGTATTCGTCACATGAAGGAGGTGGAGTTCATCAAATTGGAGCAGAATAATATGACCGTGTCGCAGTACGAGGCAAAATTTGCGGAGTTATCCCGGTTTGCGTCCCATCTGGTGGATAACGAAGAAAGAATGACGCGGATATTTTTAAGAGGTTTGAAGCCGGAGATACGTCAACATCTTGTTTCTCATAAACTATGTTTGTATTCAGATGTTGTAAATAGGGCTCAGTTGGTGGAGCGCGATAACGAGACAACGCAACCAAAAGAGAGCAGCCGGCAAAATGATAATACCAGTGAGAGCAGTCATCGAAGCGGTGACAACAAGCGTGGAGGGAATCAACAGGCCAGAAATGGTAACCACTTCGGTGGTAATCAGGGCCAAAACAATAAGAATGGACATTTCAAGAAGAGGAGATTCAACAATGATGGAAAGACGTCAGCACCAGCACCTGTCGTTAAGGAAGGAGAACGACCACCTATCATATGTTTCAAATGCGGAGGGGAGGGGCACATCAGTCCAAACTGCGCGATGCCGTCCAAAGCATGTTATAATTGTGGAAGAGAAGGTCATTTAGCCCGATTTTGTCGTTTACCGAAGACAAATTCAGCTAGGATGGAGGCACCAAAAGCCGTCCCAGAAAAGTCAAAACCGATTGTGCAAGGGAGAGCGTTTGTTGTGAACTCCCAGAGAGCAAGGAACCCAAATGAGGTCATCACGGGTAAGCTTATCATAAACTCTAAAGAAGTTTATACTTTATTTGATACCGGTTCAACCCATTCTTTTATTTCTCCTACTTGCGCTCATCGATTAAATTTGATTCCGGAGAAATTAGACTTTGACTTATCTGTGGAAACTCCGTTGGGAGAAACCTTCATTACCTCCACTGTTTATAAGTCTTGTTTGGTTCAAGTTGGTACCCACACATTACCTATCGATCTGATTTCATTAAAAATACTTGCATTTGACGTGATTCTAGGGATTGATTGGTTAACTACTCATTATGCAAAAATTGATTGTTTTCGTAAGGTTGTTAGCTTTCATATTCCTAATCGACCTATTATGCGAATTCAAGCAACCAAACCATTAAAATCAATCGCTGTCATCTCAAGTCATAAAGCTATTCGTTTATTGAAAAACGGATGTCAAGCTTTCTTAGCTCATGTCACAGATCTAAACAAAAATACGTCAGTTTTGAATGATATTTCTATTGTTAATAAATTCCCTGACGTATTCCCTGAAGAACTTCCTGGCCTACCCCCAGAGCGTGAAATTGAATTTTGTATCGATCTTGAACCCGGTACAAAACCCATTTCCAAAGCCCCATATCGAATGGCTCCTATTGAACTTCAGGAGTTAAAGATCCAACTGCAGGAATTGTTAGACATTGGCTTTATTCGTCCTAGTACTTCTCCTTGGGGTGCTCCTGTTCTATTCGTGAAGAAGAAAGATGGAAGTATGCGACTTTGTATTGATTATCGGGAGTTGAATCATGTCACCATCAAAAACAGGTACCCATTGCCACGTATTGATGACCTGTTTGACCAGTTGCAAGGAGCACAATTCTTTTCAAAGATCGATCTTCGTTCTGGATATCATCAGCTGAAGGTTAGAACTGAGGATATTCCAAAGACGGCTTTTAGAACTCGGTACGGGCATTATGAATTCCTAGTCATGTCCTTTGGATTGACTAATGCTCCTGCTGCCTTCATGGATATGATGAACCGGGTATTCAAGGAATATTTGGATCATTTTGTGGTCGTCTTTATTGATGACATCCTTATTTATTCCAAAAGCCGTGAAGATCATGAGCAACACTTGAGGCTAGTACTCCAAAAGCTTCGTGAATACAAGCTTTATGCCAAGTTGAAGAAATGCGAGTTCTGGCTGGAAGAGGTAGCATTCCTTGGGCACGTAGTATCAAGTCGTGGAATATCGGTTGACCCGGCAAAGATTGAAGCTATTCAAAGCTGGGAGCAACCTAAATCAGTGACCGAGGTACGTAGCTTTCTTGGTTTAGCTGGTTATTATCGGAGATTCGTGGAAGGATTTTCTCGAATCGCTACTCCATTAACTCAGCTGACTCGGAAAGATACAAAGTTTGGTTGGAGCGAAGAATGTGAGCAGAGTTTTCAAGAACTCAAGAGGAGACTCATTTCAGCACCTGTTCTAACAATACCATCTGGCTCGGAGGGATTTGTCATCTACAGTGATGCTTCGAGCAAAGGGTTGGGATGCGTTCTCATGCAACATGGAAAAGTCATAGCCTATGCATCAAGACAACTCAAGGAATATGAGAGGAATTATCCTACTCATGATCTAGAGTTGGCAGCTGTTGTCTTTGCACTTAAAATTTGGAGGCATTACTTGTATGGGGAGAAAGTGGAGATCTTTACGGATCATAAAAGCCTCAAATATTTCTTCACTCAAAAGGAACTCAACATGCGACAACGACGTTGGCTTGAACTGTTGAAAGATTATGATCATACCATTCAATACCATCCTGGAAAAGCGAACGTGGTAGCTGACGCATTGAGTAGAAGATCATATGCGGGTACAAGTGCAATATTAACAACGCAAAGGCCCATTTTGTGTGACTTGCAAAGGATGGAGATAGAGTTGAAGACTCCAGGGACCCATGTGATGATGGCGAATATACGAGTAGAACCGACTTTAATCGATAAAGTTAAAGCTGCTCAAGCTACAGACCTGGAGCTGATGCATATGAGGAAGAAGTGCAAGAAGGTGTTATGCCGGAAGCAAGAATCGATGAGGAAGGAATACTTCGAGTCAACTCCAGACTTTGTGTTCCTAACAACCCTGATTTAAAGTATGAAATCATGATGGAGGCGCACAACACACCGTTTGCAATCCATCCTGGAAGTACCAAAATGTATCATGATCTTCGTCATACATTTTGGTGGAGCAATATGAAGAGAGAGATAGCGTTGTTTATCTCAAGGTGTCTAACTTGTCAACGAGTCAAAGCGGAGCATCAAGTACCAAAAGGTCCATTGCAACCACTTGAAATTCCAGAATGGAAGTGGGAGCACATTACCATGGATTTCGTTACCGGTCTTCCCAGGGTTTCTCAAGGTATTGATGCGATTTGGGTCATTGTTGATAGATTGACCAAGTCTGCTCATTTCTTACCGATACGAGAAACTTATACACTTGAACGTCTTGCTCGTATGTACATAAACGAGATTGTAAGACTGCATGGTATGCCAGTATCCATAATTTCTGATCGAGACCCAAGATTCACTTCACGATTTTGGGTTAGTTTACAAAAAGCTATGGGCACGGAGTTACGATTTAGTTCAGCATATCATCCTCAGACGGACGGACAATCAGAGAGGACTATTCAAACTCTTGAAGATCTATTAAGACTCTGTGTCTTTGACTTCAAGGGAAGTTGGGATAAGTTCTTACCATTGGTGGAGTTTTCCTACAACAACAGTTATCAAGCAAGTATTGGCATGGCTCCATTCGAAGCATTGTATGGAAGAAAATGTCGTTCTCCAGTATGCTGGGATGAGGTGGGCGAAGCAACGTTGTTGGGACCGGAGTTGGTACGTATGACTACAGAAAAGATTCAAACGATCCGACAACGTATAAAAACCTCACAAGATCGACAAAAGAGTTATGCTGATCTTCATCGAAAGGACGTGGAATTTGATGTAGGAGATCATGTGTTCTTACGTGTTGCTCCATGGAAAGGAGTTACAAGATTTGGAAAGAGAGGAAAGCTAAATCCTCGATTCATCGGTCCATTTTTAATCCTCGATCGAGTAGGAACTGTGGCTTATAGACTCGCTTTACCGCCAAGTATGTCTCGTGTTCATAACGTTTTCCACATATCCATGTTACGCAAATATGTGGAAGACCCGAACCACATTATTGAGTTAGAACCGGACGAAATAGCGGAGGATTTGACGTATGAAGAAGTTCCTGTTCAAATCTTGGATAAGAAGGAACATATTCTACGCTCCAAGGTTATACCTCAAGTCAAAGTTTTGTGGAGAAACCACGATGTTGAGGAAATGACTTGGGAGTTAGAATCAGAAATGAAATCAAGGTATCCTTACCTCTTCGACATACCAGGTACGTACCCTAATTTCGAGGGCGAAATTTCATAAGAAGGGGAGGTTGTAAGACCCCAACTTTTATAAATAAAGATGAATTTTCTATAAATATCATTTTTGAATATTATGGAGTTAATTTGATATAATGTTATAGTTGTGGGTAATATTTATAAATTTTGCAAAGTAAGCAAGTTGTTATAAAATATTCGTTTGGTCGGAGAATATTCTTTTTGTCGAGGAATATTCGTACGACGGCACAATCATTGGTGGACCCCACAACGGAATTATTGTCGGATTGAGAAAACGACAAAAATATTTTATTAAAAATAACGGCTGAAGTGTTACCGTTAAAACTGTTGAACTACTCGGTAGTAAAAGTACAGTAATACGCGTGGTTGCATAGTAGCACACGGTATTGATTATTGATGCTTACGTGAGAAGTCACTCAGCTATACTCAATTATTGCTATAGTAATTGCTGCATCATATCTCTTAAATTATTGTCATAGTATCGTCTGTATAATATGTTATATTATTAAATCAATAATTGAGACGTTGTGGTAAGTTTGGTTATTTTATGGGGGGTCATATGTCATCATCTAAGAGTCTCTTCGTCAATAGTAATTACCGTCGTCAATAGTAATTACCGTCGTCAATAGTATTTACCTTGGTCAATAGTAATTACCTTCGTCAATAGTATTTACCTTGGTCAATAGTATTTACCTTGGTCAATAGTAATTACCTTCGTCAATAGTATTTACCTTGGTCAATAGTAATTACTTTCGTCAATAGTAGTTGTCCCTTCAATATTACCAAGAGTCATTTGACCCTTCGTTAAGACCAAGAGTCATTTGACCATTCGTTAAGACCAAGAGCCACCCTCAGTTTTTCTATAAATAGAGGCCTAGGGCTTCATTATTTTTCACGAATTCATTCAAGCTATAGAGAGAGAAAGTATAGAGAGAATAAGAGAGAGAGAGACTAAAAGTATTCTGCTACATCACTTTTCCAATATCCAGTTCTTTTAAGGTAGGGAATATTATTTCTTTTATATTCATGAAGAGAACTTCTGTTATTCCATTTGTTATTATTCTGTTGGAATAACCAGTATACGCGGTCTACCCTATACTTGGTGACATTCTTCTATTATTCTGTTGGAACATCCTGTCTGTGTGTTTTACACCGGACCTGGTTCCGTTTATTATTCTGTTGGAACATCCTGTCTGTGTGTTTTACACCGGACCTGGTTCCGTTTTTATTATTACTCTGTTGGAACATCCTGTCTGTGTGTTTTACACCGGACCTGGTTCCATTATTTATTATTCTGTCGGAATATCCTGTCTGTGCGTTTACGCCGGACATGGTTCCATTATTTATTACTCTATTGGAATAACCTGTCTGTGCGGTCTATCGCATGCATGGTGATTTCTTTTGTTATTTCATTCTTTATTGTACTCAGTTGGTTAAGTTTTGACTTCTATACTCCATAAAATTTATGGAATATCCTTGATAGTTGCGTTTCATTCAGTATCTTTTCAAGAAAATATTCTTCTAAGCATTCTTGAATTTTACTCCACAATGTAGTATCATGTTGACAATTTGGACGTTGTTAATTCCTGGATAAATTAATTCTTGAACTTGTTTTATTGAATTCTTATATCATTGTCATCATCCTCATGTTTATAAAATGTTGAAAGTCATCTGTGGCCTGTAGTGCATAGATGGACTTGGTATGATTATGACCAGGGATTATTCGGTATAATCATGACCGTAATGTTACAAATGATGTGGTAAAAGTCCTCATTGACCCGTAGTGCATTGATGGACAGTTGTTGGCATGATCATGACCATTAATGAATACACGAATATCCTTGGCCGTAGTGCAGGGGTGATTCGATGATGTGGATTATTTTATTAAGCTGAGTCTCAGCGATCACAGTGTTGAAAAACTTTTTAAATCATAAAAGATAGTAGAGTTTATTTTCTACTTGACTCTTTTAATGGATTGCTTGTTCCGCTACAGTTAAACTTGATGTCTATTATATTTTATCAGTTTAACATTGTTGAAGGCTAATGATAATTTATTCTGCATTATCTTAGTCATAATATTTCTTACTGGGCTAGTTGAGCTCACCCTTTCTTTCACTGTTCTCTTCAGGAAATGAGAACGTAGCTGGGACAAGTCGGGGTACGGAGTGATGGTCCGAATGATAGTATTAGTTAGTAGTCCTCACTATTCTATGTAATGGTGTGTTAATAAATGTAATGAGGACTCCTTTTGAGTATGAATACTCTCTAGAAGATAATATTTGTATTCAAACTCACAGTTTATGTTTTGTCGTATTGTACACGACAGTTGTATTATTAAGTTGTATTTGTATTCTGTACTATGTATCTGACGACTCAAGATGGGTGATGTATACCTAATTTTGGGGGCGTCACAATTAACACTATTTAATCATAAGATTAATAGTTTTAAAATTATAATATCATGTATTATAATTCCGTAATTATAATTATTACAAATAAATATGACCTAAATATATTGGGACAGTAATATGGACCCACTTGGCCACTATTGCATTTGGGATTCGGTTATCATGAAATTAATTAAATGGTAAGTTGGTCAATTGACCAATAAAGTGCTGACACGCAGAGAGAGATTATCTCCTGGCCTACGTGTCCATATTGTATTAATCAATTGACCAAAATTAATTTCATGCTAATCATTCCCCTATATTTGTATAAAGATTCGGAATATATTTGAAGAGTTAAAATATAATACATGTATATATAAAAAGTGTTATGATTATTACATGTTACTGCTATTAGATAAACACACTTAAATTATTAATGATGTTTTATAATTTTAACACTGTTCGTGTCAGTTTATTAAATTTTAATTCATATTTAAAAAATAATTTGTAAAAAATAAAAATGTGTTTTTAAAATGTGTTTAATTTTGAAATTAATTTTTGTAAAAGTAAAACTTTCGAGATGAGATTAGTCAAAATTAATAGAGTAGAGTATTAAGGGGAGTAATCATGTTATTACCTATACTATGATAGTACTCAATATAGGTCGTTTTAGGATTATGCACAAGTATTAAGACAATGATCGTATAACATTAACTATAATATCAATTGTTTATATTACCCTTATATTAGAATAAGAGATTGTTATTTATTGGACAGAAAATAGTGAGAGAACTAAAGTTACATTTAATATTTAAGGTAATATTGAAAACTAAACAATTAATGCTTACTTGAAATTGTAAAACGACTTATATTAAATAATAAAAATATTTCTCTAAAACGACCTATATTAAAGAATGGAGAGAGCACATGGTCCAATTCCCCATTCCCCACACACCACTCTTCAGTGCCGATGTTTTTGCCTTGGAACACTAATATTATACGTATTCATCTGGGCTAATAGTGGAGTATAGTATATGGCTTGGTGGTGTTGTAACTAATTGGGCACCTACCATGTTATATTTAGTTATGTTGAGGAGTTAGTTGTGGCATGTCAATTGAGAATAATTTTTCACTCATTCAGATGGTCCAAGAAAGAAGAAAATAGGTTTTAAAAACACCAACACCACAAAAATAATGCAAAATTTAATTGTTTGATGTTGACCACATTATTTAGGTATTAGACAATTACTAATGCCAGCAAATAAGAATCACTCAAAAAATATTTAAATCACCATTATAAAAAATTTGACCAAATTCATCCAAAATTTCAATCTAACCATCCACTTGCTCTCCCCTATCTTTACTATACTACCTCTTACCCTTAAAATAAAAAATTGTTGATTTGAAGTAGGTATATTTACAACTTTATATACCTATTTAGTATTTAGTAGGATCCATATCATTCATATGCCAGTATGATTAATAAGTTTTGTACTTCTGATCCCAAACCGCATGCAACAATATGTGAAAACCAAATTTGCATAATTCCATACCATTGTGGCATTGTCTATGACAATGGCTAATTCTGTAAAATGAACAAATAATTTGGAATGAACAAACAATTTGGATTCGAAATCGTGCTCAATTCGATAACTAAACGAGTTTCGATCAAACCTTATTTTATACTCGATAAATTTTGTAAACCAAATTTTGAACAACTCAATATTCAACACGACTCGATTCATTTACACCCTTATCCACGGCATATTTAAACTTGCATAAGCATCATCTTTTTTATAGTAATGTTATTCAATAATGATTTATTATGGCACGTGACTTGCTGGAAACAAAGAAACTTTTTGCTTGCAGTGCAAAACAATTTGGATTAGAGTGCAGTAGTTCCATAGCACAAGCCCATGCCCGCGTATAGAGCTATTATGTGCATTTACCATGCTGTTAAAGCAGCTGTCCCTAAACAATTTTTGGCCCTTAATGGAACATATCATTTGGTAATGATGATCTCCCAAGTTCTAGCTGCCATTGATATTTGTTAGTTAATAACTTCACAGACCAGCTAGATTGCTCAGTCGTTGCTGCAGTGATTACTCAGCCACGCACCTCCACAAGCCCACAGATGGTTTACTTAGAAGAAATATATTTAAATGATTTCTAAAGCTTGAGCAAGGCATTAGGAGAAACGGATTCTTAAGACTTCTCTTCATTTAGCTCATAAATTTGGCAATGACAAAGATTATAGACAGCATCAACAAAATGATTTTCAAGGGAAGCTTACATTTTTCTACATATCTCGTCATTGTGCTCCATACGTCCTTGTGTAGCAAGAAGGCTAAACACAGGAATCACACATTAAACCCCAACTTCTCAATTCAATCCTGTAAATCAGAAATGCAAATAAATCATTCACAAATCTTTCAAAATGTATTTTTGTTGCTACCTATATAACAAACAAACAAACAAACAAACAAACAGATGAACATTACATATGTTCGGCAAAGAAACTGGTACACAACAAGATAGGATGCAGATCTAAGCTAGAAGTACTTGTACCATCAATTTGTCAACAAGCTAGACATCTTGCTTATTAAACTATCAAAAGGGGCAGACTACTGTTTGACTTGTCTGCTGACAGCTGACATTAAAGCAAGGAAAATGAAGACAATGCCCACCGGGACCAGGGAGGAAGGTTGGACAGAGAGAGAAATGAGAAGTCCTATATAGACATATCGTGATAAACGCTATAAAGCTCTAGTAGGAGACAGATACTCTACAGCTGGAATAGATAGTTAATTCGTATGGATAATGAATTATATATTTTCAACCATAACCTGTGACGGAGAACTAAAAGGGATCCTTGGAAGGTGATTTTAAGTTCAAGATTATGTTGATGAAAGCAGGGGCTAGCACACCAAAAATGAGACATCATATAGATAACTGACTATATATACTTCAATTAACAGTTGGAAAGTAATGACCAACCCCTGTAGTGAACAGAATCCAGTTACGATTGAACATTGTTAGAGGCCTTAATTCATAACTTCCTTCCGCAATGGTGTCCTGAGATTATTGACATTTTTTACTTAACATATGTAAGTTTATAAAAACTATTATTAAACAATTATATTTGTTTTGTTAGGTTCTGACTCATTTAAATTCATTAAGCAATAAGCGAGACTATCGACATTTTTTTGTGAGGCTTTAATGAGCTCCTGCATACTCTTAAAAGAAAACACTAAAACTACATATATATATATATATATATATATATATATTATTGTGGACCTCCGCCATTTAAACAAAAGTAAACATAAAAAATATCATATCTAAATGTGTCAATAAATCTTCTTAAACTCCATGGCACATAGTTTTGACCCATGACGGATGGAGTATATAACAAAATGCCAGAAATGAGAACACCAAGATCATTTTTTACAGGAAAAAGGTGCATAACCAGGATCATCCACTTAAAGCAAATGACACAAAATCACATGGCTAGAAAGATCAACATACCATGCATGCATCTCTTAAGCTTGTCTCACAAAGCTGTAACTAATTCTGCCATTAGCATTGCATTTCCAGTATATAACTGATATGATGACAATCTTTTTTAAGTACAGGAAAATAAGGAATTTGACCGGGATTATCCACTAAACTAAAAAAAACACAAAATTACATCTTAATCTACTTAAAAGGTCAGCAGATGCTTCTTCATCAACACCCCCCCCTCTCTTTTTCCAAACCCACCCAAAAGCCAAAATAAAATAAATAAACCAAACAGAAGAACGGGTGGAGAATATTTAAACTAGATTTTTTTTTTACAGCAATCACTGATACAAATGAAACAGGCTACTAAACATGGTTAACTTAATATTTGGGAGTTTAATGTTACTTGTCAAAAAAAATGAGTTGGAAGTTTAATGTCATCACAAATGTGACTATACCTAGATCTTTGATGGACACAAAATGGCGTTCAGTGTCTCTATTGCATTGTTATAGACAGAGGGAATATTATTTACATCTATGTTCATGTTGTATATTTTATCTAACCAGTTAAAAGTATGTGAAGGGTTTATCTGAAGAGCTCAAAAGTGAAAGTTTAAAACCATTTAAATCCAGTTTTCAACACAATCCAATGTAGAAAGGAAAAAGTTTGAATTTTAACCAATGGAAGTGAAAAGGAAATGCCGCAAAGTTAAAGTATGTTACCTTTGTCACCCATAACAGCTGAAAGATTGGCACTCTTCACTGTATTATTCTCCACCGAGCCGCTACAGTTGGTCATGCTGGGTGGTTTAATTGGTGTCAGGGAGCATGCATCACTCCTACCTGAATTCTCATTTGGAGCCCGATTCCCTATCTGATGATTTAAGTAAAAGTCCAAGCTTGCAGAAGAAGATGTTCCTACCTTTCTCTTGCTCCTAAACCTTCAACTAACAGGGATGTAAGGAGCAAAAAACGAGAAGCAAAAACACTGTTTGTTATATATTTGACATATGAGACTATAAGCCATATGAGATACCTGTCTTTTTTCTTCTCAAGGAATCTTTGCACCGATGCCTTTCTGCTCACCGGACCTGCAGCTGCATTATTATTCAGTTTTTGGAACAAAAAAAGAAAAATGCAAAGTGTGGATCCCCAAAGAGCAGTTAATTATCATCACCATTATTTTAATACTACCCTACTCATAATACACGGTTACTAAGGCTTAACTGAAAAAGAATTCTACTGCACTGATGGATCACTTAGGGTCTAGGTTTTTGCACAGAGGTCCAACAAGCAGAACCACAAAAAGAACACAAAAAAATCATTCATCTCTTTGCCAGCTTCACACTTAACTTTTTTCCCCCCTTTGGAAACAAATATTAAACTTGAAGCAAGAAGATATACATGAATCCAACCCGAAAGATATTCACATAAGTCCCATTAAACTGAAACTAGCTAGTGACATCCGTGTAATCAAAAGAAGTACTCCCCTTGTCCAGGAAAAAAAAATTCCAATATTATAATTTCCATTGATAATGACACTCTTTTTTCCAGACCAAAAGAGTACTAGACAAGAATGTTTAATTTTTCATGCCTTACATATGAGGATAAGAAGGAAGAATTTAAAACGACAAATATGCGTAATGGAAACATTTCTGTAACGATAGTTTAGAATATAAACAAAGGAAAAAACCTGGTTTGCCATGAATATAATAGTAAGGACAACTGATTTAGTTCAACTGGTTGGAACTACCAAGACTACAGAAAAGCCAAAAAGAATAATATCTAGTTGTAAAGAAGCCTGATGGCACATTGTAAAAGATCTGTTAAGAAACGCCTTAGATAGAGCCAAAAAGTGAAAAGTATGCTTATAGCGACGACCATATACTATTAGGTCAAGATGTTGCCAAGTTGAATTATAGTAAATTGAATCTATGTATCTGCAATGATCAATGTTCAAGTTATTTGTGAAGATATATGTCAATGCAATCCAGTGATTTCAAGAAAAAATCCTAGTAAAAATTTATATTACCCTCTTTCTTCATAACACCTGAGATGGTGAAACACCCACGTAATTAGACTAACAAGTAATAGAAGAGAACTGACTCACGAGTGCAATGTTCAGTATCAAAACAATGATTATTTTATGAAGTTATTATTACTACAATTATTTGGTCCTAGCTCTCGTTTGCTATCGGAAAAAGCAAATCTTGATTTTTGTTTTCCTTGTGATGGACCTGGAGAGGGAGGACATGTCAAGTATCGGTTTTGGATCATGTCTTCTTATCTTAGAACTATTCTGGATGTACAATATAATTTCGGTAGTTATATTCCATTTCAGTTGGAAAATGTATAATTAAACTTAACTTCCTTAAAGCTTTAAGAAATCCTGAAAATAACATCTACTGATGTATATCACTGTACAAGAAACAAATGGGAAAATTAAATTCCAGTTAAACAATTCTGTACTAGGAGAAGTATTTACCAGGGTTTTCTTCACGAAAAATGTTGCTTTCTTCTCTTTGCAGTGGAGAGATATTAGATCTCGCTGTACAATTCAAATCAAGATGGCATGTCAGCACATAATTCCAATGACATATCAATTAAAGTAATTTAACTGTCTCTACTATTATGTCCCTAATATGTTCGTCCAGCCATCACTGTAAAATCATATCTGGCCTCTTACTGATTTAACATCCATATTTAACAGTTTTGTGAATTCAATTTTGTCCACAAAAAAGTAAGAATCATGCAGGCAACAAACATACATTAATCAAACAAACAAAAATAATTTTTTGCATGCATCATTACAGGTTTTTTGCCATAGAAATTATAAATAATAATAATTATAATAATATTAATATTAATAGTAACTAAATAGAGAAGTGGCTCATGTGGAACTGACAAAATCCCCGAATAAATATCAAGAGGAATGACTTATGATTGTCAAAGGAACTATTAAGAAGAAGAATATTTGAGTGAATTCAAACAGGTTGAACTTTTAAGAAGAAGAATATTTGAGTGAATTCAACCTACCTGTTTGCAAGGTCGGTAATAGCATGGCAGACGAATCTGAGCCTACTTTGACACTAGCAGCTTGTAAATGACATGGTAAAGATCGAACTTCTGTAGTACCATCATATGGAATTTCTTGGGGAAAAAGAAGTGGGCTTGCAGCAAGCTGCATTATTGTTTGTGCCTAGAGCATATAAGTTGGTAACATGAGAGTCATGGGACACTTTTGAGTTTATCAAAATTATAGAATATTTCAAGAATTCTACAAAGTTGGAAGCTTCAATACCTTATCAGCTGATACATCATCGTATACATTCACCTTGCCACAATAGAAGATTGTCATTTGTTCAACTGACACATGGGCAACACCTGTAGTTCTGGAACCATTTAGGAAAATTCAATCTCTGAGACCAATCAGAATGAAGATGTCTTTCACTTATTCCTCGAAGAAATGTCAATCATCGTCAATGTACTCTAATATCTATATTTATTTCATCACCCCAGACTCTATAACACGTCCATCTCATTCATTCTCCATAATTATCATACACTTAACAAATGTTGACTTGTGCATACACACTCCAAACGCAAGTTACTATAACATCATAGTTCACGCCCAACATCTATAACACAGTCGACTCTCATTCTGCTTGTACCACTAGACTAACACGTGCTTTAACAAACTGCAAGCATAAACACGTTAAGCATTGCAACTCCAATAATCATCATCTCAAATTAGACCATCGCGGACTAGACAGAGGAAACACTATGAGCTTAAGCACATGCATCTAGGGGAAAACATGCTAAACTAGTATTATCGTTCAACAACCACACTCACCCCCACACCCCCTCCAAAAAAACACAAGAAAATAATGAAAAAGAAACACAAATACAGTGCTTATCTAAGTAAAAGTAAAAAGACAAATCAAAATGAAGACAACAAGACTGCTTATTTAATATTATGGAATAGAGAAATGCTATGTTTTCTTTCTACAACAGTAAAATATATTCGATTTCACCAGAGCACAAATAAAAAATACACCATCAATTCACTATGGAACGTAGCAAATACAATAATATATATATATATATGAAAAAGTTACCTAGGAGGAACGGATTCTTTATCGGCAACAACACCAACGGGTGAATCGCCAGAATGATGGGGTTTAAAGTTTGGATCTTTTCGCTGGTAGGGAACGGATTCATCAGCTGAAACAGAGATTTCTGTATCCGCACTTGTTCCCCTAGGGACCTACATTAATTATTTTAATAGGTAATCACTTGCGGTATCGTTAATCAAGGAAATAAATTAAAACAATACTTTAAAAAAAGTATAAACAGGTTGTCTTAACAGTCACTTTAATAGAAATAAAATAATTTTGAGTGTGTGAATAATTAACACATACACGATTGGGAGGGATTTGGGGGCGGGGAATGTAAAGCTTTTTGCGAGCAGCGGCGACATCGGAATCGGACGCTGGTTCGAGAAGCGTCTTGAGAGAGATAACTTGCTGGATCGCCTGTGATTTGTTCCACGATGGTCTCCTCATTCCTGTAGTGGCCATCGAAATTCCAAAATCCTCCTTACATTTTCAATTCTATTAAATTACACATACATACATGTGTTTGTATACATAGGAAGGAAGAGAAAAGGAGAGAAAAACCTTTGTCTTTGAGGTAACGGCGGCAATCTTCGCGAGTGAGCTGAGAAATGTCATCTTCGGTGAGTTGGTGAAGAGGCTTGTCCAGTATCGACTTGTTTACGGTTTCTTCCGGTGTCATGGCGTCGGATTCCGGCCGGAAATGGGACCGGATATGGAAGAGGAGAGATCAGTGGCTTGGATTGTGATTCAGCTTTCGTAAATCTATTCAAAATTTGGGGATTTTGTATGGATGAGTGAAATGAGTGAGTGTTAGAGAAAGATTTTGAGTATTTTGACTGGGAGTTGGGCCGCGGCGTCGCCGCTATGCGGGAAGCTTTATATTTTTCATCTAAATGGGGGGCTGGGCTGCAAACCTGCAACCCCAGGGCGCCACGTAATCGTACACCATTATTACTACTTTCTCCCTATTCGCGACCAAATTCCAAAAGGACCTCTCACCTTTGCCGACTCGCTACTGCTCACTACGCCTGAGCAACGAATTAAATTACCTCCAAAAATTACACAAACAACCATTAATTAAAATCGTAGTAACGATTCCCATATTTAAAAGGGTTAAAAATTAAATTTATAATTTAAATTTAGTTATTGATCAAAATCCCCATGTATAAAATTAAAATTGCACTACATAAGCGAACAAGATAAATAAGTCAGGTTGTCCAAATTGATTTATAAATTTTAATGATAATATGATTGAGCTTACTATTATTATTATTATAATAACAATAATAATTTATAAAAACTAACAAATTTTATTTACTGTTATCTACTACTATGTTTATATAATAGATACATATCAGCTCATATACATATATATTTTCTATTTTTCTAATATTTATTTTTCTTTATATAAATAGAGTATTATATATGATAATAAATTTTATCGATATTAAATAAATATAAATAGATACGTGAGATATGATAATAAGCATGAGACTCATTAAATAATTAAATTATTTTATCATTTTATGTTCAACATTAATTAGTCACACCCTACATTATATAAAACTAATCACACTCTACATTATATAAAACCGAATTTAAAGTTTGAGTTTAGTTCTATTTAGCTTTTGTTTAGACAAAACATTATAAGTAAGGTTGTGTGCGTTATCAAAGTAGTATTTAATATTGTGTGATGCAAAATTGTTAATTTAAATTGTATAAAATTTTGTTGTTTTAATTAATTTTGAAACCGAAATCGCACCAAATAAAACCGTGCCGCTCCGTTCAAAACCGCACCGCACCAATTACAAGTAGTTTATGTGCGATTTTGAATTTGTCAAACTGTACCTAAGCAGTTTTGTATGCAGTTTAGATTTCAAATCGCATCGGACTCACCCCTACTACACTATCATTATCTTTAGTTTTTTCTCTTTTCATTGTGTTTTTTTTTCAATTAAATAAAGGAGATAAACACATATTCACATTAAGTTATTATCACTTTTAATTTTTTTTTGTAATTGTAATTTTATTAATGGATAATTTCGAGAATATATTTTTTTTAAACAACTTTATCCTCACTCTTAAGTTTGAAATTTTATTATTTCTTTTTATTTCTCTAATTTCGGAGAGAAAAGTTACAAGATAGTTTTGCTAATGTTTTGTTTTTTTGTCGATTCGACTAATCTGTTAAAAATTTACAGACATAATATTTGTCCAAAAAAAAAAATCATATTTTTTTATTTTTCATTTTTAAAACAAACAATAATGTTAAAAAACTTAGATGGTGTTTATTTACCTCTTGATACCTTTTAACAACTCCATATTTGATTCGACAAGAGGATAAAGTTATTTGATAATTGTCTTTTATCGTATCTTAATCGGTAAGAGAAAGATATAAATTTAATTATTAAGAGTTATTTTTTAATAAAAAATTTAAATACATGAAAATTCTATAAATATTGTACTCCCTTTATTTCAAATTTTAAGATCATCATTGAGTTTTGAAAAGTTAATTTGAGATATTTTTATTTTTAGATTAATATTTTTAAATTTAAAAATCATTTAAATGTTTTATACTTTTAATTACCAAATAACTTTTTAAGTTCAGATGTTATTCAAATTATCTAATTTATCAATACTCTATCCGTCCCTTAATATATGTTGTTTTAAATAAGTGTTTTTGTATTTTAGAATTTGTTGTTTGAGATTTTCAAGTTAATATTAATTTCTTAGTTTCTAATATTACTTCAAGTACTAAATATAACTTTGGTTTTCTCACTATTTTATATTTTTTTTCAATACAAGAACAATATAGACAATTGATATATACAATTATTATTGTGTATAACTCCAAAACGAGATATATATTAGTCCATCCGTTCCTAAAAGATTATCGTTTTAGAAAGTAGTTTTTGTTCCTAAAAGATTAACGTTTTGAATTTATCAATATAAAATAATTATTTTTTCTCTATTTTATCCTTATTTAAAAATTTCTCTTGAATATAACATTGGGATATAAAATAAAATTAATTAAATGATAATTTTTTTTTGGAGTCTACAAAACTAATAATTAATTGAGATAATCATAATAAAAACAATATATTATTTTTTATAAATATTAATTATATTTTTTAATCTATGTGAATTAATAAACGATAATCGTTTAATAACCGAGGGAATAAATGACGGACTAATAATTCGGATCTTAACTTCACAATTGTATGAACACTACCTTCTTATTATAATGAAGTCTGCAAAGTCAAAGCTACGTAAACGATAGTATATCCAAATCCAATTGACGTCCACGTTGTTTAGGAGAAATGCGACACGTGTCAAATAAAGTGTTGGAAATTTGTTTTCGACAAATTTGATTTGGCAGCCAACCTTCAGTAAATATAATATCGAATCGGGAACTAGCCAACCGATGTACCCGGATGTTGGAGTCGCCGGAGCTCCGGTGGTCATTCATACGTAAAATATAGTCCATCGTCGCTATCCAATTGCTCCTTCACCGTCGCAGTCCGCGCCGTCGTTGTCAACGCCCGTCCCGTTACTATTTTTTTTCTTAACCACCAGTGCCGGTTCAGCTCTTTACATCCTTCTCCATTTATTGGTACGTTGTTTTTCCTAATTTTAAATTGAAGTTTAATTTTCTGGTTTTTGTTCCCCTATTTAATTTTGTATTTTAGCTCTGTGTCCGTTATCCTATTTGTTCGGGAGTGTTTTCCCGACCCTCTTTTGTGCTGAAGGCTTGGGTCGGGTCGATGGAGGTCGGGCTCGTATGTTCAGAGATGTAAGATCGGGGTAAGTTACCCGATCCCAATAGGCTGGGGCCCGTGGTCGTCGGGAGGGTTGAGTTCGGGCCTGTTGGGTTTGGCTATTGGTTTGGGCCTGAGCGTATGAGCAGTCCACATGCAGAGTTGGTGCGACAAGGAGTTTACGTGATTAAGGGCATCAACCCTAATCTTACGTCAACAAGGTAACTCTGGATGTAGTGATGGAAAGGGATTCCACTTGCACTTTTTAAGGAGATTGTGTTGGACCCAAATATGGTAGCTAACATATTTAGGAGTCCTACTCTGATACAAAAAGAGGATACCAAGGTGATGGGAGCTCTATAAATACAAGGCCAAGGTTACAATTAACGGGTAATATCTACTTTGAGCACTAAACATATAAACCTCCATTGTTAAAACCTTGTGAACGGCCTGTGCTTATTCTCACACCGGAGCTATCCCCCGGCGGTACGGCCGTCAAGCTTCTGTGTGATCTGTTATTGTGCAGGATTCAGCGCGTGGATTTTGTGATTGGACGCGCGGACGAAACTTGGCGTTAACATTGGCGCTAGAAGGAGGGGTAAGTGCTTCTTTGCAACCACAAATACTTTTCTTCGGCAGCAATCATGACGAGTAGAGATAATATCGCTGTCTCGGAAAGGGCCAAGACCCAGCAGTCCCACCAAACAACTCATGCGAGGAGGTCAGTGAAGGACCGACTGGGGTCTAAAATACAGGAGGTAGAAGAGTTGCCGGTCCATGATCTTCGGCGGAAGCTCTTCCCCGAGAGTCAACACACGCCTCACCAGGCGAGTCAGGCCGACGAGAGGCACTCTCAAGCCCCCGTGGGGCAAGACCGGGGAGCAGGAAGCCGAGACCAACGAGAGTTTCTCTTGCAGAAGAGACTGGACCAGAATAAAGACGCCATGTTGGCACTCCAGCTACAACAATTGGAGTTGAAGAGACAGATGGCCAACATGGTCGGGGATCAAGAAGTGAGTTCCAGAAGGCGTAGGAATCGAAGCCGGTCCCGATCGCCTCGGCGGGGAGAGGCAAGAAGAGAACAGAGCAGGCACCGGAGTCGCTCTAGAGATGGAAAGAGCAGGAGGAGGAGTCCTTCGGCCGGGCGCCGATCAGAACACCGAGGCAGGACCGGGCTAGAAAGGGAAGCGTCTCCTGATTATGGGAGGGACAAACCTCGATCGTCCCCTCATGAGGAAGGATCCGACCCCCTTACCCGGAGAGTGGCTGAATTAGAAAAGTTGTTGGGGACAAAAAACTCGACGGGGACATCTTCGACAGTTTTAGGATCTCCCTTTTCGCCCGAGATCAACCGGGTGATAGCCGATCCAAAGAAGAAGATGCCCCCGATGGAGACATACGACGGATTGGGAGATCCCTACGACCATTCGGATGGATATGATCGCCTGATGTCGTACTATGGGCATTCGGATGCGGCCAAATGCCACATGTTCGCTACAACACTTAAGAAGAGTGCCAGGGAGTGGTTGGGGACCCTGGCACCAGGATCAATCGGGTCATGGAACGATCTTCGTGAAAAATTCCATGCTCGGTTCGGCAGCAACCGAAGACGAGGGAAGATCACGGCGTCCCTCATGCAGGTACGGCAGAAATCAGACGAGACCCTAAGTCAGTTCGTTAAACGATTTAGAGAGGCAGTGGGATCTGTAGCGGAGCTGAATTCCCCACAAGCACTGGGATTTTTTACGACCGGCTTAGACATCGGGAGATCTAAGAAGCTGGTAAAGGATTTGGTGATTAACCCTCCGGCAGACTTGACCGAGGCCTTTCATCGGGCAGAAGGGTTTATCGCTATAGAGGAAGCTTTGGGAAATTTCAAACCACACCAACATCCTTATGAGAAATCGAAAGATAGGGAAAAACCGACCTACCAACGTTCGGACAATAACCAGTGGAAATCAGACCGAACGGAAAAGAAAAACTTCAATGGGGGAGGTTCAGGTAGCAACCGGCCTCCACTACCCAACCGTAACGTCAGCAAGGTCTATACTCCCCTCACCGCGGATCGGTCGAAAATCCTGCAGGAAATGAAAAACCAACCATTCTACGAGCCATGCCCCAGGCGAACCAAGCCCGGGAGGCGTGGTCGGGATAAGTATTGTGAATACCATCAGAGTACCGGACATTCGACCGAAGCATGCGTTAATCTGATGGATATGATCGAGAAAAATGTCCAAAACGGACAACTGTTACAATACGTGGCAGGCCGGGGAAATGCCGAGTTGCCCAGAGAGGAGACCACAGATCAGATCCCGGATACCCAGACGCCGCAGAACCCCCCAGCCCGAGGTGTAGTTGATGTCATTTCGGGGGGTTCCGTTAGACGGGTATCGGGAAGAAAAAGAAGTGGGACTCTGGAGGCAGTGCTATCTGTCGCGGGGTCAACCCCTAGAAAGGATCGGGCATATCCGGGAACGTCTATCTCGTTTACGGACGAGGATTACCCGACAGATCTCATCGAGCCCCACGATGGTGCGTTGGTAATAACGGCTCAGGTCGGGATAGTGGATATGAAAAGAATGATGATAGATAACGGGTCTTCGGTCGACATCCTGTATTCCCACGCCTATCAGAGGTTAGACCTGCAAGGGAAGAAGATGGATTTGGGAGGGGAAGGCCCCTTGTACGGATTTAGTGGAGATCCGGTGCTTGTGTTGGGCACCATCGAGATGCCAGTCAAATTTGGTACGGCACCTAATCAAGTCGAAATAGTGGTGAAATTTTTTGTCGTCCAAATAGACTCGGCATATAACGCGATCCTCGGAAGGCCTACCTTGGCAGCCCTGCAAGCAGTAACATCGATACCCCATTTTAAAATCAAGTTTCCAACACCGAACGGGATCGGGGAGGTAAAAGGTGACCTAGATATAGCCCGAAGGTGTTACCGAAACAGCTTGATTTCTTCAGGGGTCGGGGTCTGCAAACAAAAACAGACAATGGCCATTGAGATCGAACCATTCACGGAGGGAAGCACGGAGCCACTTGCTCTTCCGGCCGAAGAAACTGATGATGTAGAATTGGTACCTGGGCAGGAAGACAAAATAATTAAGATCGGGTCGGGGTTATCAGAACCCTTCCGGACCGGGCTGATAGAATTACTCCGAGTCTATGCCGATATCTTTGCATGGGAACCCAGCGACATGCCGGGGGTAAGTGAATCTGTGGCTCTACACCGGCTGCACGTAGACCCGGACAAGAAACCGGTCATACAGAAGCGGAGGATTTTCGCCCCAGAAAGGCAAAAAATTATCGACGAAGAGATCACCAAGCTCCTGGAGGCCGAATTCATCTTCGAGATTGATTACCCGGAGTGGTTGGCCAACGTGGTATTGGTCCAGAAGCAAAATGGGAAATGGAGGTTGTGTATTGATTACACGGATCTAAACAGGGCGTGTCCGAAGGATTTCTACCCTTTGCCCAACATAGATCAACTGATCGACGCCACGTCGGGATACGGTATGTTGAGTTTTATGGATGCATTCTCTGGGTACCACCAGATTTCGATGAACAAGGAAGACATCCCGAAGACAAGTTTTATCACACATCGGGCGATATACGCATACAGGAAAATGACCTTCGGGCTATTAAATGCCGGGGCAACTTATCAACGAATGATGAACCTGGTGTTCACGAAACAACTGGGGAGGAGCATGGAGGTCTACGTAGACGACATGATCGTTAAAAGCATGTCAGTCCGTAAACATCTTGAAGATCTGGAAGACTGTTTCGAGACGGTCCGAAAACGCAAGCTTAGGCTAAACCCGACCAAATGCACTTTTGGACTGGGATCGGGTAAATTTTTAGGATACTTGGTCAGCAAAAGGGGAATCGAAGCAAACCCAGAGAAAATCCAGGCAGTCCTGGATATGAAATCACCAAAGTCATACAAGGATGTGCAGAGACTAACGGGTCGGATAGCGGCCCTACGAAGGTTCGTCTCTAAATCAGCTGAGAGGTGCCTTCCATTTTTTGACACCTTGAAAGGACCCAAGAACGAGAAAAGCTTCCAGTGGACCTCAGAATGCGAGGACGCGTTCCAAGCGATCAAACGATATCTTTCTTCGGCACCTCTGCTGATGAAACCAATCCCTTCAGAACCCCTATATCTTTATCTGGCGGCGAGTTCGATGGCAGTGGGAGCAGCATTGGTCCGAGACAAAGGGGGAAATCAGTTCCCCGTGTACTACGTCAGCCACGTACTTCGGGACGCAGAACTCCGATACCCGAACCTGGAAAAATTCGCCTATGCCTTAATCATTGCAAGCAGAAAACTTCGGCATTATTTCCAGGGTCGGGTGGTGGTGGTATACACCGATCAGCCGTTGAAGAAAATTCTACGCCGACCTGAGGTTTCTGGAAGACTGGCGGCATGGGCAATGGAGCTAACACAGTTCGCGATAGAGTATCATCCCCGAACGGCCATCAAAGGGCAAGCGCTAGCAGACTTCGTCGTGGAATGTTCGTTTTCGGAGCCAGATGTGGGATCGGTGGCCGAAACACAACCCATAAAGACTTCATGGACACTATATGTCGATGGCTCGTCAACGTCAGACATCAGTGGTGCAGGGGTCATACTGACGAGCCCCGAAGGATTCAAGGTCCAACAAGCTATTCGATTTAAGTTCAGAGCGACCAACAACGAAGCAGAATATGAGGCCATTCTAGCCGGGTTAAAATTGGCCCGAAGCCTAGAAGTACAAAACTTGGTCATCTACAGTGACTCGCAGCTGGTCGTCAAACAGATATCGGGAGAGTATGCGGCTCGGGGGGCGAGAATGACGAAGTACTTAGCTGAGACAAAGAATAAACTGACATACTTCCACACCGTCAGCTGTCAGGGAATTGACCGATCTGACAATACAATAGCAGATGCCCTGGCCAGACTGGCGACAACCGATGCCAACTCCTTCAACGGTTCGGTATATCTCGAGACATTGGAGCAGCCTAGTGTCTCAAAAGAGGAGACATTATGTGTTGATCGGCTAGACTGTTGGCTTACGCCCTACATCCATTATCTGGCTGACGGAACCTTGCCATCAGACCGCATCCTAGCAAGAAAGATCAAGCATCGAAGTTCGAATTTCTTACTTATCGATGGAGACTTGTATCGAAGGGCCTTCAGCTCTCCCTTACTTAAATGTTTAACACCGTCAGAGGCAATCTACGCACTTCGGGAGGTACATGAAGGGATCTGTGGAGATCACATGGGCGCCAAGTCACTGGCGAATAAAATTCTAAGACAGGGGTATTACTGGCCAACTATCTACACAGAGGCCAAGGAACTCGTCAAGAAATGTCCCAAGTGTCAACTAAACAGCAACATCCCGCATCAACCCCCCGAAGAACTCTACTCGGTCTTATCCCCGATCCCCTTCGCAGTATGGGGAATCGACATCCTAGGACCTCTGCCGAAGGCCAAAGGGCAAGTCAGCTTTATAATAGTGGCTATCGATTACATGACAAAGTGGGTCGAAGCCAAACCACTGCAGAAAATTACCGAACAGGAATGTCTTAAATTTGTGAAAGAAGGAATAGTTTATCGGTTCGGCATCCCGATGGCGGTAGTATCGGATAACGGTAGACAGTTCGTGGGGTCAAAATTCGAAAGCTTCCTGAAAGAATTGGGAATTCAACACCGGAAGACCTCGGTTGCCCACCCTCAGTCAAACGGTCAAGTGGAAGTGACAAATCGAACCCTACTCAACGGCATAAAAAGAAGATTGGATGAACTGAAGGGTCGGTGGCCCGAGGAACTGCTTAGCGTTTTGTGGGCATACCGGACGACCCCAAGGACAACAACTGGAGACTCCCCCTTCCGTCTGGCCTATGGGACCGATGCACTCATACCGGTAGAGATTGGGTCACCCACCCTTCGGGTCAGCCAATTCAAAGAACTATACAACGATGAAGGTTTGAAAATGAATCTGGATCTGCTAGATGAAGCTCGTGACGCCGCGGTGTTGAGGTTGGCCATTTATCAGCAGAAGACAGCCCGACATTACAACCAGAAGGTGAAGTTGAGGAGGTTTGAGATAGGAGATTTGGTCCTTCGGGAGGCAGAGGCGTCAACCCCCCAGAACACAGGAAAGTTAATGCCTAACTGGGAGGGGCCTTATGAGATATTAGAAGTGCCGAAGCCAGGGACTTACCGGCTTCGAGCAATGGACGGGTCGGAAGTAAAGAATACATGGCATGCTGGAAGACTTAGGAGATATTACCAGTAAATACGTGCCTGTTCTTTCCCGATAACGGTGTAATTTATGCGGTCTATCAATGAAATGAAAACTTCTCTCAAGAGAAACGTTTGTACTTCATTTTAATCTTGCACTGCTTTACCGATCAGATAAACTTCGAGCGTGAAACGATCAGACGGTCCCAAAAAACTTGACTGATCGATAAACGCCACAAGTGTAACTGATCGACAAAGATACACGTCCGATCAGACAAGCTTCGAGCGTAAAACAACCAGACAGTCCGAAAGAACTTAACTGGCTGATAAAACGCCACAAGTATAACTGATCGATAAAACTTACTTATCCGAGACAGTACACTTTAGACATAAATGGACCGGACGGTCAGAAATGACCTAACTGGGCGATAAAAATAAAGTTAAACTGATCGAGATAACTACTTAGAAATCTTTTATCTTCATTTATATTCACAAAGTTTTACAATTCCCGATCAGATGAGCTTCGGGTACATACACCGTCGGCTTCACTGGTCAGGTGAGTTACAAGACTTAGAAAAGAAAAATTACAACTATGAAAAGCAGATACTAAAAAGAACTATGGTAAGTCATCATCGGCCTCGGCCTCCTCATCGGAAGAGTCAAGGATCGAGGCATCCAGGCCGGCTTCGACAAGCTTCGCTCTCGCTTTTTCCCGATAGGCCTCCACCCCTTCACCAAACTGGGTCATGATCTTATCGGTCAAAGCAGGCGATTCTTCGTATTCCCTGATGGCAGCTTGTTTGAGGGAGACCTGTTCGGCCATCAAGGTGTTGTTCGCCTGGATCAAAGTCCTCAGCTGAGCATGAACCCCAGTGAACTTCTCCTCGAGGACCTCCAGATTCCCCACCAGGGCTCTATTCTCTTCGGCCATCAACTCCTTGTCATGCACCAGCTTCCTGGCATGATCGTTGAGACCGACGAACTCTTGTTGAAGTAGGGAATTTTGTTCTTCGAGTTCAGCAATCCGACGATTAGCCTGGGATACTTTATTCCTGGTATCGACATGAAGATCCCGCTCCCTCCTCAGCTCCGAATCCCGACCCGATAATTCGGCTTGGAGAAGCTCCACGTCGGTTCTCAGCTGGACCTCTCTCTTGGTAGATCGGGCAAGAGGAGCGATAGCTCGAGCAAGGATCGCGTTGGCCTAAATACATAGGCGAATTGGTCAGACAGCAAAAAAAAATGAATGAAGACATATATACAAATGAGGATAAATACCTGAGTCTGGGCTCGGAGATAGGTAACCAGAAAATCCTCTGACGAAAAGTTCTTGAACCGTTCATCATCACCGGAAAGCTTGAATTGATCAAGCAAGTGGAAAGGGAATTTGTCAGCTGGGCTCTTCGGCCAGCAGGTGGTTGGGGATCCTCCGGAAGAGCTAGCCTTGGACTTCGGGGAAGAAGCATTGATCGGGGCAACGACCTCCTCGGCATGGGAGGGCCCCTCGACCAACCGCGGCTTCTTCGAAGCGGGCTCCAGAAGCTGATCTTCGGTACCCTCCGAATCTTCGGCCACCGTCAATATGGTCGGAGGTGGAGGAGTTGATTTCAGAGCAGGCTTCGGCGGGGGCGCCACGATGGCCTTGGGGGGAGCTCGAACAGAAGGTCTTTTCTTTGACTTCTTTAGCAAAGCCATCTTGTCGGCCCCCTTCATCTGCAACACACTTTTCGTGGAAGCATCAGCCTTGGAAGGTTCGGGAAGAGGGCCGGTTGACGAACCAACAGACATTTCGGCAATTAGAACAGCCTCGTCTGAAGGAGAGTCGTCAGCGGCTGGGAGATGGATTGGCTCGACAAGGATCGGCAATGGGGACAGGGCCTCTTCAGTATTGTTTGGCTTGAAGATGGTCACTACAACATAAAATAAAAGGATCATTATGAAAATCGAAGCAAAAGATCGGGTGAATAAGAAAGCAAGGTCGGATAGATAAACTTACAGCCGTGTTCGTAGAGCCAGGATTCGTTGGACACGATTCCTAGACCCCAATTAGTCTGCCTCAGAAGGGCGTAAAACTTCTTGAAGGCTGCCGAACGACTCTTCGGGAATTTGTTGACCTTCATGGGGACATCTTCGGGACCGGCCCAGTTGGGGAGTAGGTTAAGATCGGTTCCCCTCATGAAGAACCATTGTGAATGCCACCCCTTGTTGCTGGATGGGGTCTTCACGAAGGTGTCCCGTCCAGGAACACGGTTCAGATGGCGAAGTCCGGGCTCCTTTGACCGACCCACCGAGAACAGGACGAAGAAGAAATCCAGCCCGGGGGTGATGCCAGCCTCCTGGCAGAGGGCGATGAAGCTGATCAGCTGGATATAGGAGTTGGGAGCCAACTGGGAGAACCCGATCCCTACCAGGCAGAGGAAAGAGGAGATGAATTCGTGGAGGGGGAACCGAACCCCGTACCTTAGGGCATACAGATGGACGGCTACCCATTCGCCCTCGGGTCGGTGGTACATCCTCTCGCTGGCCTCAGGAACCCGAAGCTTGTATTCTTTGGGGATGTTGAATAAAGTTTGGATGTCCGACAGTTGAGAGTGGGTGATGGAAGATTTGGTGTTGATGACAGCGTAGTCGGTTTCCGAAGCATAGAATTGGCGAATTCCGGTTTCGGCGTTCTCCACGGAGAGTTCAACCGGAGCAGCCTCCAGCTCGATTTGGAGAAGGTCACCGGAGTTAAGAGTGGGAGTGCCGGCTGCTATGGTTGGTAGAGGACGAGGATCGCTGGAATCAGCCATTTATGGAGGGAAGAAGGGAAGAGAGGTACAAGACAAGAGCTTAGTGGAGAAATGGCACGAACTGAAGAAATTTGGAAAAATGAGTGTCTCGCCGGAAATCGCTCTTGCCGGAAAAGTTCGACAGAGATTCAAAATATTAAAGGCTCGAAAAAGTGACGCTGCTGAATGTTGGGGGGCTTATATAGCCCGTCTGGCACGGCTTCCAAAGGCGGCTATTTATGGCAGGTGGGCCCAGTTGTGAGAAAACGTGTACTAGCTCGCAGACCGAGGAGAAACCGTTTGGGTTCCCGAGACAACTCATCATTATGGCGTGACTATCCGAATTCATGTCCTTTCAAGTCTCGTGTCATAAATATCTTATAACAAGAGACTGGGGGGCAATGTTCGGGAGTGTTTTCCCGACCCTCTTTTGTGCTGAAGGCTTGGGTCGGGTCGATGGAGGTCGGGCTCGTATGTTCAGAGATGTAAGATCGGGGTAAGTTACCCGATCCCAATAGGCTGGGGCCCGTGGTCGTCGGGAGGGTTGAGTTCGGGCCTGTTGGGTTTGGCTATTGGTTTGGGCCTGAGCGTATGAGCAGTCCACATGCAGAGTTGGTGCGACAAGGAGTTTACGTGATTAAGGGCATCAACCCTAATCTTACGTCAACAAGGTAACTCTGGATGTAGTGATGGAAAGGGATTCCACTTGCACTTTTTAAGGAGATTGTGTTGGACCCAAATATGGTAGCTAACATATTTAGGAGTCCTACTCTGATACAAAAAGAGGATACCAAGGTGATGGGAGCTCTATAAATACAAGGCCAAGGTTACAATTAACGGGTAATATCTACTTTGAGCACTAAACATATAAACCTCCATTGTTAAAACCTTGTGAACGGCCTGTGCTTATTCTCACACCGGAGCTATCCCCCGGCGGTACGGCCGTCAAGCTTCTGTGTGATCTGTTATTGTGCAGGATTCAGCGCGTGGATTTTGTGATTGGACGCGCGGACGAAACTTGGCGTTAACACTATTATTACCAGCACCGTCCGGTGAATTATATACTGCTTGGAGTGTTCACGGTGTCTCTTGCTTTTTCCATCGGGTTGAGTTGTGTGTTTACCAATGGTATGTTATCTTTATTCATTTACTCTGTTTGTGTTGTTACTATATCAAATTGAGATCATACTTACTCGTGTCTAAACTTAAGTGGTATTCTTTTTATTTTGGAATGCCAATTGCCAAATGGATCCATTATATTGCGTTCAATCTCAGGTTCTCACCCTTCCCCATCTTCTTTTGACTTAGGAGCACCCTTTTGCGTGGCAGATCAGATGCAAGCTTTTTCTTTCAGCCGGTTTTCATCAGAAGCAATAACATGTTTGGTTACAAATGAACTGTCTTAAAATTTTCATCCAACAACAAGAATATTCCCTTATAAGATGTTCACCAAATTGATAACAAGTTATTAGTTTGAAATTAAAAACAATGAATTCAATTATCAATTTATATATATATATATATATATATATATATATATATATATATATTTGTAAACCTTACTATTTCACAGTAGCCTAGATTTATGAAGTCAAAGATATGTGGGATTTCACTTTTGTCTCTGGTATCAGACAAATTATATCATGATAAATGTTTTATGGTTGGATTGCCTTACCGTAACCTTGGCTACCCTCCATCCATGCTCAAGTGACACGGTCCGAATAGGAAGGAAAGGAAGAAAATTCAAGCCCAAGAACCGTTGACACTGTTTTTATCGTAACTTTTGATCCATTTGGAGTTGGGAACCATAATATATCAAATTGAAACTTACGACGAGCCCTACAATACACATTACCCTTGGACATTGATGGACACCATTAAAAGCCCAAAAAAGGTCCGGAAACATGTGTTTGGGCCTTCTGAAGTTTTTTAAGTTTTGGTTCTTTTTGGATTATTTCGTAATTTAATTATTTCTTAAGTAATTATGATTACTAGTTTATTATGTTCTAGGGTTAACTCTTAGCATTCTGATTTATAAACATTATGACTGCTTATAGTCAATTTATCCAACTTCTTGTGATTGCAAAGTTATATAAATTCAATTCCTGTTATTGTTTTTATTTGTTATTAGTCTTTTGTTGTGTCACCAAATAGAGAAATAGTTTAATATTAGCTTGAATTTTTCCATCGTTGAAATTGATGGCTGAGTGTTTTGGATGAATTTAATATTTATTTGAATAAAATAAGCGAAGATTTTCCCAATTTGATAATTTTAATTGTTTAACCTTTTTGTAAGGGTTTGGGTGATGAAAGTGTTTGTTCTTTTCATTGATTGGTGTTGTCGTATTATACTTCTTTGGTTATGCTAGGCATTTGACCTTAAAATTTTGTTCAAAATGAATTGGCAACAAGGAAGGTTATTCTGGAAGCTGTTATTTTAATGTCTGTGGTGGTTGTGGGTCTTACTTTGTACACATTCTAGGCAGCAAGTAGAGGCTATGACTTCAATTTCTTAGGATCTGTCTTGTTTGGTGCTATTCTTGTGCTTGTGCTTTTTGGCTTCATTCAGTTTGTATACATACTTATCCTATTTCCAGTTTATTTGTTTCTATTTGGATTCCAAATTTGTATGCATGTGATTTTGATAATTTCAGATGTTGTTCCCACCGGAAAAGACTTCATTGATGATCTATGGTTGTCTAGCATCAATTATATTATGCGGATACATTGTATACGTCACAGATAACCTAATCAAGCGCTACACTTATGATGCTTACATCTGGGATGCAGTTGCTCTCTATTTAGACATCATCAACTTCTTTCTTTCGCTGCTAACGGTTTTAAGAGCTGTCGATACTTAGAGAGTTAACTATTTTAGTCTCTTTCCCTTCTATTTCTTCATCTTTTGTGGACAACATAAGAAATGTAAGTTTAGAATGTTTTACCTCTTTTTTCTGTATTTAGACAATGGTACAGTTAATTAAAATAAAATCCTTTGTTTCAGATTAAACTCAGTAAAGTTATAGTAGTAGTTGTCATTTGTCTGTATATGTGAGTGGAAATGGAGAATGCTTCATTGCAATTAGTATTTCAATTTGCATTGAAGTTGGTCTTGTAGCACTATCATGCCTTATGGTTCTTATTGGATATATATAAATAAGATGTGAAAAAATGAATGACATATATAATCCGAGTTTGACCAATGTTTGTGCATGCTAGTTGGGTGGGGTAGTGGACAAATTAGTCTGATTTGACGCTCTTGATGTTTTTGTTTGCCAAATTGGAGATCTTGATATCTTTAAATGCTGGAGAGAAGGGGTGGGCTGATGCCTATATGGATAATGGCTGCGTTTCCACAACTTTAGTAATCAGAAATTTGGAACAGCATTGACTGGTGATTTTAAGCGTCTCTAGGAAAACTTTTGTGTACATCCTTTTTGCTTGTACTTATAATCCAGTGATTGAGACTAAGAGTTTCTGGGTGATAAATTTGGGAAATCCACTGATTGGGACTAATAGTTTCTGGGGTGCTAAATTCAGGTGTTTCTTGACCACAGGAAAGTAAAGAAAAGGAGAAAACATGAAAGTTCAGCTTGGCTGGATTACATGTATCATCCCCTTGTAAATTTTGGGGTAGTTAATTGCTTGAACAGGTAACTATTCCAGTTTTGTTTGCTTTTAAGTTTTAAGAGTTCTGGCTTCAGAGTTGAAGCCTGTTTACTTAACACTTGAAATATAGATAGTTGTTGAGAAAGTGTTAAAACTATTTTACTCATTGGCGATGCTGGTAGACTCTTAGCAGAAGACTTATAGGCAGTGTTTGTGGTCTGTTAGCAGAAGAGGTCTCATAGGCACAGTGGGTGGTCTCTTAGCAGAAGAGGGTGTGGTCTCTTAGTAGAAGGGGGTGTTAAGTAGTTATGGCTGATATTGATGGCTGATTGTCCTTCCGATACATAAAAAAAATGTCTAGCATGATTCCACAAATCATCTCTGTTAGGTTTGTGCACATTTGGACTCCACATATTGCTACCACAGCCACCACTCACTCTCAAATTAGTGCCTCGTATTGTGTAGTCTTTCTGTCCCGCTTCCTGTCTCACTTATATTGCTATACAACCTAATGCTTCACTCTCAAGCTAGTGTCTAGAACCTGTGTGGTCCTGTCCCACATTTTTAACAGGTAAGTGGAACCTCATTGGGTGATATTGGGATCATTGTTCTAGTGGTTGTAAAAAATTTCTGATCACTTCGTTAAAACCATCAGGTGTAGTACATGTTCCTGCACACTCGCAACATATTTACTCCGAGCCTTTTATTTTACTTCCATGGTGATGATTGATATAGTTCTTAGTAATTTTGCTGAAATTGGTGGAAATTAAGTGGTACAGGTGGATACTTTTCTTCTTCCCAGTTATAGTAGAAGCTTACCTGCTTTACCTCCTCATCTTCAGCATAACTTGCAAATTATCATCAGCTTGAGTATCACCTCCCACTGATTTTGCTACAACATTGTTGTTTGAAGTAGACGTCTAGTTGTAGAAGCCTCTCCTTATATTGTGCAAGGTCACATGTTTGAGTCTTCTGATTTTTCCATGCTCCCCCCAGGCCCTTGACAGTAAATTAAGTTCTACTCAAGTGGTTTTACTTTAGACATAAATGCAACTACATGAAGATCCTTGTTGAGGTTGATCCATAAAATAATTTAAGCTTTTATAATGTGCGATGGAATCACCTTGGACCCTAGGAGCTCAACAATATGTTTAACCAGGGAGTGGTTACACAAGTTATAAAACATTTATATGGGCTCCTTTGTAATGTCTTAAAATTAGGTGACTGTTAGCAGTGGCATAAATGTCTAGTAGATGACCTTGCCCCTAACAGGCTAGCACAGACTAGGTGAAATAAAAAAAATTGGATTTATGCATGTTTATATCATAACTTATAGCCTATATGAGCCGCCTTGTCCCACTTTGTTGAACTGTTGCCCTTGTAATGAACCCACTTTGTATTTTAATTTTCAAAAATAATATTGAGCTGCAAATGATTGTTAGTAGTGTATCTTTAAAAAACCACAAATTGTGATTTCAATTTATTGGTAGGCTTCTGCTTGAAACTGCTTATGTAATCAACTATTTATTACAATATAATTGGAAGAGAAAACTGCGTATACTATTGCTCGCTCTATGCTGAATATATTTCTTTTATTCATTCATCAAAGGTGTGTAAAGTTTTTTCACTATAAGACAATACAGTGCTGACACGCAGAAGGATGTATTACTTTTCGGCGTGTCGATATTGTATTAGTCAATTAACCAAAGTTAATTTTATGCTAACCACTTCATTATATCCGAATGATCTACAGTTTTCCCTAATTACAGTCCAGTAGTTTGAACTTTGACGTTGAATATTGGTTCTGCATGAGCACCTCCATTTTACATGCAAATTGTATCTGATGTGACACCTAGATAACACTGTTTACTTAATAAATATCCGCCACGCACTCTTAAACCCTAGATAAAGTAGGAACATAAGAAATAAAGGATGGATTATGATGTTCCTAAATTAAGATAAAAAAGGACAGACATGATCCATGTCAAAATCCCATTTGTTTGGAATTACAAAAGCTGTGGAAAAGGAAAAGCGAATTCCATTATTGATGTAGAGACAGACAAGACACTCCACCAAGTCAAAGATGGTGCTAAGATCGTGTTTAGCTAAACTTGTAGAATTATGTGACACCAATCATATTCTATCTCTTAATATTTTTTTGATCTGCCAAGTCAAAATATACTCGCTCCTTCCTCTTTAGATACTTTATTTGGCTACACAAGCTTGTTTAACTAAATTGAAAATCTAATTTATTATCTATAATTATGGAGAAAATTATAATAACTGATGGGATTAACAGTTTGGGTCCTGGATTAGGTAATTCAGGATGTGGCAATGCAATATGGTTCCCAGCTCAAAAGTGACCTCCTTGCTTCTTTGCAATTCCTCAACGCTACCAATTGTTGTTGTTCATAAGCCTTTGGCTTATTGGAAGCAATTACTTTGTTGATAGTGTTGTTTTTCAGGGGTAAGCAATTGTGGGTGAGCGGGTTCTTCAGGCTTGCCGCCACTGGCTTGGTCCGCCAGAAATACTCGTAAGCATTGAGTGAGGCGGCGACTGCTGCTGGTCTGCTGGGTATGAGCCATGCTGCTCGGGATCGTGGCGGAAGAGAGTGTGGCAATTGAGTTGCCTCCTCATCGGCCGCATCAACCTGCATCAGTTTTGCTGGTGTATAGTTGAACTTGTGAGTCCATGTTGGCTTCTGGTTTTCTAGTCCCATGGAGTTTTTTATTATGAAAGCTGACCTATGCACATTTATCACCCCTCTTGCCATTTTTGGCACTGCTTGCTCCATAACAATGCCTATTTCTTGGGGTTCATTAACTCCTTTCTCAATTTCTTCAGCCATTTCTTCCTCTTCATCTTCTTCGATTTCATTTTCTTCCTGTTCTTTCTCAAAAATATCAAACACTTCCTCAAGGTCTTCTTCCACTTTATCCCCCTTTTGATCAAGTATCACTGACTCATCATTTTTAAGTTGTTGAACTTGTTGTTGATCTAAAGTGGTAGTAGTGTTGAGGAGTGTGAGGCGAAGGCGGCCATCTTGACGTTGCGCGTGAAAGTTCTTAGTGGAAAGAACTGACACAGCTTCAAGGACTAGTCGCCCATTTTGACGGTGAGAATGCATGTGAAGAGATGGTCCCTCGCTGCTACGTGCGAGTGAAGGAAGTGGAGGTGGGAATGATCGAGGCTGCACTGATTTCTTACAAGAAGCTGCAGAGTAATTGTACTTGGCAACTGCCCTTGATTCCTCTGGAACAATGGAACTTTGCAAGTACTCTTTCTCCTGTTGTGTCTGTGATTGTGATAATTCTTCGGCCTTGTCAGACTCATCTGCCTCAGAACCAGTCTCTGAAGAAGAAAACCCGTCAGAGCCAGTCTCTGATCCAAGGCTTTCGGTACATATCTTGAGGCTCTTCTCGCTCAAAGAGCTCGAGGCTTTCTTCACAAGTGGATGAACATAAGGAGGTGGAAGTTCTTGAGTCTTATTTTGCGATATAATTGAACTCCATACATCGTCTTGTTTTCGAATTTGGCCCAGCTTTTTACCATCAAATTCTTCCGCTTCCTCAGATGAAGAAGAAGAATCAAGAAGAGAAATAATTGAAAGTTGTTCAGAGGATGCAATCTTTTTCATCAAGGGAGATTTGAATCCATTTTGTGCTAACCATTTTTTGGAAGACATGTCAGCCGAGAGATTTCTTCGAAACGAGGCAGCAGCTGTTTTGGTTCCTTGAGAGTAGTCAGATCCAAGAATGGAGACTATGCCCTGCTTCTCCATCGCCAACGCTTCTTCTTCAACCTTTAGAGCTGAAGAACAACCTTTAGAGTCGAAAGCTATTTTTGCTTAGTGAAGTTGCTGTGGACACAAGCTGATATAGCTAGGAAGAAAATCACTTTCTCACTGCACAAAGTGAAAAAATATATTTGGAACACATGCTATTTTACTAAACTAAAAGCTGGTATTTGTACATAATTGTAACTTCTTAGAGACATGCTAAGAGAAGAGAGAGATGAGATGTTAATTACCTAGCTCAAGCTAAGCAATGCCAATTTAAAAGAGTTCTGGTAGGCAGTTTCTGTGGAGAGAGGAGAGAGGAGAGAGGGGGCGTGGCAATGAATGCAATTAGAAAGGTTGGGAAGTGGTGGGGGTATTTGTAGGAGGCCAAAAAGCTTATGGAACCGTGTCCATGGGATCCTCTTGTTGCGTCATTATTTGAATATGGTGAAACTTGTTGTGTGTTTTCTGAGTGGAAAAAGCGAAGGATCTGGAAGATTATGGTTAAAAGAGGAAGCAAAAGGAATCGGCTTTCACAGGCCGGCCACCAGGATTGGACGGCCGATAAAACATCATAACTCCACACACAATCAGTTGCTGCATATAAACTACTAGTACTACGCACCGTTCGGTTGGGGGGTCGGATATGAAAATTGAAATTTGTATTCTAATGTATGTGCATCACATTCATCTTGTAAGAATTAATTAATTCATAGAATATATACTGTACAAAATTAATAACGTTGTGTGTGTACCTTGTTTGGAATTGCAGCAGCAGCAGCAGAGAAATTGAAATATTCCGGATGAATAAGGTGGGGGTATTAATTATTACTCCTTTGATGCGGATAAATGGAAATAACCTCCTCGTTCCTTATTTATATTATTGCCGATTACTCATTGCAAGCCCAAAAGTTTACTTTAGTTGAAAATTTACAATTTTAACCTTTTTCATTTGCATTTTTCAAGTGTGCACCAAATATTAAGCAGTGTTATGGAGTATAAAACATACATTCTATAATTTAAGCAGCATACATTTATAAATTTTCTTTAATATTTCTTATGGGAAAAACAAGGTGAGAGACACCGTATATAATTGTGTGAGTTATCATATCATACGACGTTATTACTAAAAAGACAATTAATATTAGTATTAGCAATAAAAAGACATATAATTGTGTGAGTTATCATATCATACTATTATTACTAAAAAGACAATTAATATTAGTAATAAAAAGGCAATTAATATTAATACTAAAAAGGCAATTTTTAATATTAATACGAAAAATGCAATTACTAATATTACTAAAAAGATAGTTAATATTAGTATTAATAATAAAAAGGCAATTAATATTAGTATAAAATATTACAATATATATATATATATATATATATATATATATCCTGTATTCTGTACTATATTTTAGATATTTTATAATTTTTGACATTATATTTTTAAATTTATATTAATATAAATTTTTGTATTTTAAATAAATATTAAATTTTTATATGAATTCTATCAAAAATATAAGGATGAAATATAGTATTTTTGAGTATATTATGTAGAGAAAGAGATGAGCGGTAAAGGAAAGAACAGTACCAATACTTTGCCGCAAATTAAACAAGGAACAAACAAACATGGAGCATGGATACCTCTTGTCTGCCTATAAAGCAACGCCACTTATCTACTTTTCTGTATTACTCCCTCATTTTCTAAAAGATTATTGTTTTAGAAGAACAAATTTATTTCAAAAAATTTGTTGTTTATAATTTTTAAAGGGAATAAATTATTTGCTTTCTTATATTATCCCTACCTTCTCTCATTATCCCAAGAAATTTTCTCCCTTGTATTAATAGTTTTCAACTTCTCATAAAGGGGTAGTGATAGAATTTTAAATAAATTTTACTTAGTAAATGATACTTTCTTAATCTACGTGCTAAAACCTTAAACGATAATCTTTTAGGAACGGATGTAGTAATATTTAAGAAGAAAAAAATAAATAAATGTAAGACCCCAACTTTTATAAATAAAGATGAATTTTCTATAAATATCATTTTTGAATATTATGGAGTTAATTTGATATAATGTTATAGTTGTGGGTAATATTTATAAATTTTGCAAAGTAAGCAAGTTGTTATAAAATATTCGTTTGGTCGGAGAATATTCTTTTTGTCGGGGAATATTCGTGGACCCCACAACGGAATTATTGTCGGATTGAGAAAACGACAGAATTATCTTTCTATAAAAATAACGGCTGATGTGTTACCGTTAAAACCGTTAAAACTGTTGAACTACTCGGTAGTAAAAGTACAGTAATACGCGTGGTTGCATAGTAGCACACGGTATTGATTATTGATGCTTACGTGAGAAGTCACTTAGCTATACTCAATTATTGCTACAGTAATTGCTGCATCATATCTCTTAAATTATTGTCATAGTATCATCTGTATAATATGTTATATTATTGAGACGTTGTGGTAAGTTTGGTTATTTTATGGGGGGCCATATATCATCATCTAAGAGTCTCTTCGTCAATAGTAATTACCGTCGTCAATAGTAATTACCGTCGTCAATAGTATTTACCTTGGTCAATAGTAATTACCTTCGTCAATAGTATTTACCTTGGTCAATAGTAATTACCTTCGTCAATAGTATTTACCTTGGTCAATAGTAATTACCTTCGTCAATAGTATTTACCTTGGTCAATAGTAATTACTTTCGTCAATAGTAGTTGTCCCTTCAATATTACCAAGAGTCATTTGACCCTTCGTTAAGACCAGTATACGCGGTCTACCCTATACTTGGTGACATTCTTCTATTATTCTGTTGGAACATCCTGTCTGTGTGTTTTACACCGGACCTGGTTCCGTTTATTATTCTGTTGGAACATCCTGTCTGTGTGTTTTACACCGGACCTGGTTCCGTTTATTATTCTGTTGGAACATCCTGTCTGTGTGTTTTACACCGGACCTGGTTCCGTTTTATTATTATTCTGTTGGAATATCCTGTCTGTGTGTTTTACACCGGACCTGGTTCCGTTTATTATTCTGTTGGAACATCCTGTCTGTGTGTTTTACACCGGACCTGGTTCCGTTTTATTATTATTCTGTTGGAATATTCTGTCTGTGTGTTTTACACCGGACCTGGTTCCATTATTTATTATTCTGTCGGAATATCCTGTCTGTGCGTTTACGCCGGACCTGGTTCCATTATTTATTATTCTATTGGAATAACCTGTCTGTGCGGTCTATCGCATGCATGGTGATTTCTTTTGTTATTCCATTCTTTATTGGACTCAGTTGGTTAAGTTTTGACTTCTATACTCCATGAAATTTGTGGAATATCCTTGATAGTTGCGTTTCATCCAGTATCTTTTCAAGAAAATATTCTTCTAAGCGTTCTTGAATTTTACTCCACAATGCAGTATCATGTTGACAATTTGGACGTTGTTAATTCCTGGATAAATTAATTCTTGAACTTGTTTTATTGAATTCTTATATCATTGTCATCATCCTCATGTTTATAAAATATTGAAAGTCATCTGTGGCATGTAGTGCATAGATGGACTTGGTATGATTATGACCAGGGATTATTCGGTATAATCATGACCGTAATGTTACAAATGATGTGGTAAAAGTCCTCATTGGCCCGTAGTGCATTGATGGACAGTTGTTGGCATGATCATGACCATTAATGAATACACGAATATCCTTGGCCGTAGTGCAGGGGTGATTCGATGATGTGGATTATTTTATTAAGCTGAGTCTCAGCGATCGCAGTGTTGAAAAACCTTTTAAATCATAAAAGATAGTAGAGTTTATTTTCTACTTGACTCTTTTAATGGATTGCTTGTTCCGCTGCAGTTAAACTTGATGTCTATTATATTTTATCAGTTTAACATTGTTGAAGGCTAATGATAATTTATTCTGCATTATCTTAGTCATAATATTTCTTACTGGGCTAGTTGAGCTCACCCTTTCTTTCACTGTTCTCTTCAGGAAATGAGAACGTAGCTGGGACAAGTCGGGGTACGGAGTGATGGTCCGAATGATAGTATTAGTTAGTAGTCCTCACTATTCTATGTAATGGTGTGTTAATAAATGTAATGAGGACTCCTTTTGAGTATGAATACTCTCTAGAAGATAATATTTGTATTCAAACTCACAGTTTATGTTTTGTCGTATTGTACACGACAGTTGTATTATTAAGTTGTATTTGTATTCTGTACTATGTATCTGACGACCCAAGATGGGTGATGTATACCTAATTTTGGGGGCGTCACATGATTAGTATAAAATTAATTTTAATTAATTAATTAATATAATATCGACACATGGATAAGAGATTTATCTCTGCGTGTACCAATTTAATTTTATATGTTAATCGGATCCACCAACTCAACCAAAGATTGAATTTATTATTTTATTTTTTATCATTTCTCCAACTGACTCGTCATTTATGACTCTGACACGGCCCTATGGACGGATTACATAAAGGACAAACATGGAGCATGGATACCTCTTGTCTGCGAGAGCAGATCCTCTGTCCCCAAATTCCCTGTCCCCCTTGTGTCCCCCCACTTAAATTATGACACATATCGTTTTATTTTATTTTAAAATTAATTAGTGTTAAGTAAGAGATTATGTGTCAAAATATAAGTGGAGGGACACAAGGGGACAGAGAATTTGGGGACAGAGGATGTGCTGCCTATAAAGCAACGCCACTTATCTACTTTTCTGTATTACTCCCTCATTTTCTAAAAGATTATTATTTTAGAAGAACAAATTTATTTCAAAAAATTTATTGTTTATAATTTTCAAAGGGAATAAATTATTTGCTTTCCTATATTATCCCTACCTTCTCTCATTATCCCAAGAAATTTTCTCCCTTGTATTAATAGTTTTCAACTTCTCATAAAGGGGTAGTGATAGAATTTTAAATAAATTTTACTTAGTAAATGATACTTTCTTAATCTACGTGCTAAAACCTTAAACGATAATCTTTTAGGAACGGATGTAGTAATATTTAAGAAGAAAAAAATAAATAAATTTATGTGTTTACTGTAAAAACGCCAGTCAACTAAATAAACCGAAGAGAATAACTATTTCGATTTTAAAAAAATAAGTCTATTATCACATATATAAAATCATTCACATACGGCTCACATACACTTACATACATATTTTGATAGCTCATGTGACTTGCTCTGCACGTAGGCCATCAAAATATGTATATGAGTATATGTGAACGGTTTTATATAATAATCGACTTACTATTTTTTTTAAAAAAAATCTTCACATGTTGTCAGAATATTATTGCAATAGAGAAATGAAAGTCTAAACCGGTCCAGTATGTGATTTTAGTTCGACTTTAAAATGAATGGTGGACAATATTAATAATATTTACTGGGGTCAACTTTTTGTTCAATTAAGTAAATTGGTTCCCGTTTATTAATGATTTTTTTAACTATGTCAAGAAATGGGATTTTTTTTTATCATGTATAAACAAATATATATATATATATATATATATATATATATATATATATATATATATATATATATACTCTTTTCGTTTCAAGATTAAAAATATAATTTATTTTTTAAAATCAAACGATGCATATTTATTTAATTTTAATTGATACAATAATTATAATAATTTTAAAACGAATGAAATATTATATATCTATTTAATGGGGAGGACGGAGGAGTAGTTCTTACTTCTTAGTTGACTCATATAAGAAATTAGAATCCTATGGCTATGGAATCATATGGAGCTAAACTACTTTAGTTTCATAGTAATAATTAATCCTGTTCATTATTCTTTCCTTGACATAGTATATATTATTATTAGTAAAGCAAACTAATCCAAATATGACAATTGTTCATATGGCCATATATATATATATATAGTAATGTACTGCATTTATATTTTACCAAACAAATATTAAGATACCACTCTTCTTTAATGCATGAGTGTGGTCAAAACTCGAAAGACTCGTAATAAAAACATACTACTTGTATTAGTGCCTGCCTTGTAGCGTGACAATGACACACAATGATTTTGAATGCTTAAGGTCCCAACTTGTCAACTCTTGTGCGAAAAGAAGACTGTGACTATATATATATATATATATATATATATAATAGTAGTAGGCTTAAATAAAGATGTGTTATCCATTATAATTTTAATTAAAAGGTGGTTGTAAAGTTATTAAAAAAATAATTGAGTTTATTTTTCAGCTGTGGTACGGCAGGTATAATTGTTGTTACGAATAATTTGGTAGGGGATAATTTTATATTTTCAAGTGAATTATTAGTGTTATTTATATTTGTTATATAAAGAGAAAATTCTACAATTATATATATGATGTATAAAATTTTTAAGAGATAATAAAATTGTCAGACGTACATAAGATCAGTTCCAGCTAGCTGCTTGCTACTCCTTCTGAAATTCAGATTCATATCCCCACTTCCACTGCCCATTCTGAGAGAAACAGACAACCAAATGTATCTATCTGGCCTGCCTATTAATTTTGAGTGATTGACCCTATTTCTGAATTTCCCATTTATTTCTTAATTTTAATACATTAAAAAAAACAACAACTTCTTCAACCAAATAAATTAGTAATAGCTTGTGTTATACGGACTACTGCTCGGTCACGCACACGATACATGTGTAAATTATTTAAAATAAAATAAAAAATTTGATATTTAAATAAAAACATTAAAAAAATTAAAATAATTAAAATTGTATGGACAAAAAAAATGAATGTGACAGGACGAGGACTCTAAAAAGCCATTTTATAATTTAGATAGATAAATAGGTATGGATATTGGTCACGTACGTACGTACGTACTTTTGGTCTTTGGGAGTGATATATATATATATATATATATATATATATATATATATATATCGGTCCGGATCAAGTGCATACCCCTTATTTTACTCATTCGTGATCATCCTCCTTTAGGCGACGGTTTCGGTCATACAACCGTCGTCTATACTCCGTCGCTAAAAGTATAGACGACAGTTGTATGATCGAAACCGTCGCCTAAAGGGGGTGATCACGGGTGAGTAAGATAAGGGGTATGCACTTAATCCTTACTCTATATATGTGACGCCCCCAGAATAGGTATACAACACCCATTCTGAGTCGCCAAATACATGGTACAGAAAGCAAACTACAACTTCAATAATACAATTGTCGTGCAAAATACGACAACACATACTGTGAGTTTAAATACAAATATTGTCTTCTAGACAATATCCACACTCAAATAAATCCTCATTACAATTATTCAAACACTATTTTACAGAAATAGTGAGGACTGCTAATACATCTTTCTAGAACCATCACTCCATACCCCGACTAGATCCTGCTATGTTCTCACCTCCTGAGAAGAAAAATGGAACAAAAAGGAAAAGGGTGAGCTCAACTAGCCCAATAAAGAATATTATGACTAAGATAATATACAACAAATTATCGTTAGTCTTCAACAGGGAAAAATCTGATAAAATATAATCGACAACAAGTTTTAGATCAACAACTGCAGCGGAAACAGCAAACCATTAGAAGAGTCAAGTAGAGAAAGAATTCTACTATCTTCTAGGAAACCTTCGTACATGGGAGGCCACGCATCTAGGTTATGATAGATATCATATGGCCACAGAATTATCCTTGGTTGACCCAATAGACCCCAAAGAAAAACAAGAAGATTACTATCATATTCTTCCCAATGGTGAGTCTTCTCTTGACTTATCATTATCTCCACTGTCTCTAATTGAGAATTATACTTCAAACAAACACCAAGATTATATAGGTAGTGCCCATAGATATACTCAGCAAGTGGATGAGCACAACCCTGTCTTATGATGACACGAGGTTGTATGTCATTAGACATCTTGTATGATAGTGACAAAACACCCTTCCAACGTTGGGTTCGCCTCACCCTATTTTCTTCACCAAATATAACTACTAAATGATGACCACCGTTCTATTCCCTTGTTACCCCCGCTCGACCCAGCTACACTCTTATTACCTGAAAGGAATTGTGAAGCAAAAGGGTGAGCACAACTAGCTCAGTAAAGAATATCATGACTAAAGATAATTCAATTATCAATAGCCTTCATCAACAATAAATCAGAGATTTAGAACATATGGTAAATGATAAAAATTTCAACCATAGTTGCAGCGAAACGAGCAATCCATTAGAAGAGTCAAATAGACTATAAAGTCTATTATCTTCTCCATGTTAAAAATTCACCAACAATATTTTATCCATGTAACATCACTCAACAGTTCCTTTCCACAATCATATGAATAACTCATAATCATAATTGTGACTATAAATTTTTCTTCGCACCCAGGACGAAGAATATTTTCATCACCTGTCTTTACCTGAAACATCAAAGATCATGGTTATACCAAATCACAGTTCCTGTTTATAATCATACTAACAAATCCATCTTTGCACTACGGGCCAAAGATATTCATCAACAAACCATCTTTGCACTACGGGCCAAAGATATTCAACAACAGTTCATCTTTGCACTACAGGCCAAAGATATTCATCAACAGGCCATCTTTGCACTACATGCCAAAGATATTCAACAACAGTTCATCTTTGCACTACAGGACAAAGATATTCATCAACAAGCCATCTTTGCACTACATGCCAAAGATATTCATCAACAATTCATATTTGCACTACAGGCCAAATATATTCATATCTCAAAGAAATATATAATCATTTCAGAATTTATATAAACAATAATTATAACCATGTTGATCAATTCACCTTTGCACTTAAGCTTAAGATATTCAATTATAAATTCAATGGTCATGATCATACCAGTCACAATTCAACTTTGCACTACAGGCCAAAGAGAACCCTAGTCATGATCATACCAATAATCTACCCATCTTTACACTCCAGTGAAAGAGAATTTCAACATCAGGGTTATAAAAATGTTATATATGATGATAAAAATAATATGATCAACATATAGTTTTAATCTCAAGAGTAATATTCGTAACTCATGAATAGTAACCCCGACACAAAATATAGAAATTCTACAATAAAATTCATACCAATATTTCGGTATAATGATATTGAAAGAATAACATTACTTAAATTTATAAACAATTTATTTTAATTGTTTACACTTTACTAATTAATGCATTTAATCATCATAAAATGCCAACTCTTACAATTTCATCATCAATAACCAAAACCCTCATCAAAAATCTGCATATACCTCATATAGGATTCTCAAGCCATAAAATCCTATTTTCCAATTTTCTTTCTTCACAAAACATATTTAATTCATTTACTCATAACTAGACCATTTTCATGAAAAATACCAAATCAGTTCCAAAAATATTTCTTTTTGGGATTTAGCATAATATAGTCCAATATTGAACATATATTTTTCTCAGAATTTTTAAAAGTCATTTACTATTTTTCATATGGCCAAAATACCGAATATTTAGACATTTATCAAAAATTATACTTTTGTCCAAAAATTCTGAAATTTACAGAGTATACTTCTATCATATACATGTACTCCCAATAAAAATTTCATCAATTTTGGAGTTAACCACAAGGAATTATAAGCTGTTACTTTTAAAATAGTCTTTTCTCATAAAATTCATAACTCTCAATCTATACATCCAAAAATCACCATTTTTGGACACAATCAAGAAAACTCATCAAAATATCATTTCAAATTTTTCCAGAATTTTTGAAGGTCAGAAAAATTACGAAACTGAAAATCATAACAACCCTTAAAATTCCTTACTATCCCTTACAATCCCTTACTATCCCTTACTATCCCTTACCTCAAAAGAGCAGTACTTCTGACTGGATATCGGATATGATGCTGAAGGAAACTCGCACTAATGAATAGCAACTCACCAAGTATCTAAAAACTCACAAAATATGCTTCATAATATAGAGAGAGAAAGAGAGAAAGCTTATGTTTCTGGTGTGATTTTCAATTCTAACTTAGCCCTCTATTTATAGGAAAATTTTGGTAGGTTTGACCTGCAACCTGATGGCTTTACCTGCTACTATTCCCACCCACCACATTTAAAATATAATTCAGCACATTTCTTCACCAACCACAAGTGGGGCCCACCAATTCTAGAATTTTCCACCAAAATGATAAACTCCGAAAATTCAACAATTTCTGAACCAGTCATCTTGTAAAATTCATAATAAATCATACGTTCATTTTTAACGGTTCAAAATTTGTGGACATATACTCAACTTATATATGTATAACATATCCAAAAATTACCACGATCCAACGGTCGGATTAAAAATTATAACCCTCGCAAAATATCTCAAAAACCCTGATTTTTAATACCTCCATTCCGACAAAAATACGGATAAAAATCTCAACATTAACTCCTTCATTTTTTAACCACAAAAATATATCCCTCATTTATATCCACATAAAATAAATATTTTCTTATCATATGAATCAATAATTAATTATTCACAAATAATATTACAGAATCACATTTATGACAACCAGGCCGTTCCCAGGAAAGAGGGGGCTTTCCAATAAGGATTTCTCCTTACTGGCGCGCAATTAGATGACCAAACCTCTCCTTAGACAGAACTTTCTAGACATTGCCAATAATGTTATCTAATAATATTATTCAAATAATATGAATTATTGATCTGATAAATGAAAATACTGTGCAGCAACAATTATTGAAACAACAATAATATAAAATATCAACGCAGCAATTATTGAATCAATAAAATAAAATATTGAACAATAACTACTGTAACAATTATTGAGTAGTGCCTTCTTACGTAAGAATCAATAATTGGTGCAATACCGTGTGCTACTGTATTTTAACCACCGGGTATTCCAACAGTGTTAACGGTAACAACTACGCCGTTATTTGTAAAAACTTATACTTGTCGTTTTCTTCATCCAATCGCTTTCCGTTATGGGGCCCACACAAGGCTGCGTCGTCGTACGAATATTCCCCGACAGAAAGAATATTCCACGACCAAACGAATATTCCCCGACAACAATGATTATTTTATAACCACTTGCGTATTTTGAAAAAAAATTCATATATCACCTTTAACTTTAACTTTTTATCAATTTAACCATTTACTGAATCGTAATTATAAGAAAAATTGAATATTTTTATTTCATAAAATTCGGGGTCTTACAATCTCCCCTCCTTATGAAATTTCGTCCTCGAAATTTACGTACCTGGTATTTCAAAGAGTTGAGAATACCTTCCTTTCATTTCAGATTCCATCTTTCCTGTCATCATAATTTCTCCATTGCTCATCTCCTGTATTTCAAATATCATTCTAGAATACAGCTTCAAAACAAGGGTTAATTTAACAAATTAACATATCACATAATATCCCGATATTATGACTGACCAACAAATAAGCTTAGGTAGGACACACTAGCGAAGGATTTACTCGTCTCTCTCCTCCTAGTTATATTTCCCGATCTCCGCCAGAAATCATATCCCTAAGCTCTGATACCACCTGTGACTCTCATGGTGCTTCAACCACAGCACCTCACAATGGTACCTATCAGTTTGTCACCGCAGAACGGCGTCCCCTACGGAGAGTCTGGCTTCGGTGCATCCCCCATCAACAGGAAGTCACCAGCGAGAGGCTCGGGGCTCTTTACTTATAGCTCTGATACCAACTGTGACGCCCCCAAAATAGGTCCATTCCACCCAACCCATTCTGAGTCGTCAAATACATGGTACAGAAAATAACTACAACTTTATTACAACAATTGTCGTGTAAAATACAACAACACATATGCTGTGAGTTTGGATACAAATATATACCAAATGTGACTCATGTTCCAACCGTGGACATCACCTCACAATAACACCTTACATAAAGGTATAGTCAAAAACTGTTTTAGAAATTAGAATCTTTGGGAAGTGCTCAAGGAAACCTTCGTACATGGGAGGCCACGCGTCTAGGTTATGATAGATATCATATGGCCACAGAATTATCCTTGGTTGACCCAATAGACCCCAAAGAAAAACGAGAAGATTACTATCATATTCTTTCCAATGGTGAGTCTTCTCTTGACTTATCATTATCTCCACTGTCTCTAATTGAGAATTATACTTCAAACAAACACCAAGATTATATAGGTAGTGCCCATAGATATACTCAGCAAGTGGATGAGCACAACCCTGTCTTATGATGACACGAGGTTGTATGTCATTAGACATCTTGTATGATAGTGACAAAACACCCTTCCAACGTTGGGTTCGCCTCACCCTATTTTCTTCACCAAATATAACTACTAAATGATGACCACCGTTCTATTCCCTTGTTACCCCCGCTCGACCCAGCTACACTCTTATTACCTGAAAGGAATTGTGAAGCAAAAGGGTGAGCACAACTAGCTCAGTAAAGAATATCATGACTAAAGATAATTCAATTATCAATAGCCTTCATCAACAATAAATCAGAGATTTAGAACATATGGTAAATGATAAAAATTTCAACCATAGTTGCAGCGAAACGAGCAATCCATTAGAAGAGTCAAATAGACTATAAAGTCTATTATCTTCTCCATGTTAAAAATCCACCAACAATATTTTATCCATGTAACATCACTCAACAGTTCCTTTCCACAATCATATGAATAACTCATAATCATAATTGTGACTATAAATTTTTCTTCGCACCCAGGACGAAGAATATTTTCATCACCTGTCTTTACCTGAAACATCAAAGATCATGGTTATACCAAATCACAGTTCCTGTTTATAATCATACTAACAAATCCATCTTTGCACTACGGGCCAAAGATATTCATCAACAAACCATCTTTGCACTACGGGCCAAAGATATTCAATAACAGTTCATCTTTGCACTACAGGCCAAAGATATTCATCAACAGGCCATCTTTGCACTACATGCCAAAGATATTCAACAACAGTTCATCTTTGCACTACAGGACAAAGATATTCATCATCTTTGCACTACATGCCAAAGATATTCATCAACAATTCATATTTGCACTACAGGCCAAATATATTCATATCTCAAAGAAATATATAATCATTTCAGAATTTATATAAACAATAATTATAACCATGTTGATCAATTCACCTTTGCACTTAAGCTTAAGATATTCAATTATAAATTCAATGGTCATGATCATACCAGTCACAATTCAACTTTGCATTACAGGCCAAAGAGAACCCTAGTCATGATCATACCAATAATCTACCCATCTTTACACTCCAGTGAAAGAGAATTTCAACATCAGGGTTATAAAAATGTTATATATGATGATAAAAATAATATGATCAACATATAGTTTTAATCTCAAGAGTAATATTCGTAACTCATGAATAGTAACCCCGACACAAAAGATAGAAATTCTACAACAAAATTCATACCAATATTTCGGTATAATGATATTGAAAGAATAACATTACTTAAATTTATAAACAATTTATTTTAATTGTTTACACTTTACTAATTAATGCATTTAATCATCATAAAATGCCAACTCTTACAATTTCATCATCAATAACCAAAACCCTCATCAAAAATATGCATATACCTCATATAGGATTCTCAAGCCATAAAATCCTATTTTCTAATTTTCTTTCTTCACAAAACATATTTAATTCATTTACTCATAACTAGACCATTTTCATGAAAAATACTAAATCAGTTCTAAAAATATTTCTTTTCTGGGATTTAGCATAATATAGTCCAATATTAAACATATATTTTTCTCAGAATTTTTAAAATTCATTTACTATTTTTCATATGGCCAAAACCACCGAATATTTAGACATTTATCAAAAATTATACTTTTGTCCAAAAATTCTGAAATTTACAGAGTATACTTCTATCATATACATGTACTCCCAATAAAAATTTCATCAATTTTGGAGTTAACCACAAGGAATTATAAGCTGTTACTTTTAAAATAGTCTTTTCTCATAAAATTCATAACTCTCAATCTATACATCCAAAAATCACCATTTTTGGACACAATCAAGAAAACTCATCAAAATATCATTTCAAATTTTTCCAGAATTTTTGAAGGTCAGAAAAATTACGAAACTGAAAATCATAACAACCCTTAAAATCCCTTACTATCCCTTACAATCCCTTACTATCCCTTACTATCCCTTACAATCCCTTACCTCAAAAGAGCAGTACTTCTGACTGGATATCGGATATGATGCTGAAGGAAACTTGCACTAATGAATAGCAACTCACCAAGTATCTAAAAACTCACAAAATATGCTTCATAATATAGAGAGAGAAAGAGAGAAAGCTTATGTTTCTGGTGTGATTTTCAATTCTAACTTAGCCCTCTATTTATAGGAAAATTTTGGTAGGTTTGACCTGCAACCTGATGGCTTTACCTGCTACTATTCCCACCCACCACATTTAAAATATAATTCAGCACATTTCTTCACCAACCACAAGTGGGGCCCACCAATTCTAGAATTTTCCACCAAAATGATAAACTCCGAAAATTCAACAATTTCTGAACCAGTCATCTTGTAAAATTCGTAATAAATCATACGTTCATTTTTAACGGTTCAAAATTTGTGGACATATACTCAACTTATATATGTATAACATATCCAAAAATTACCACGATCCAACGGTCGGATTAAAAATTATAACCCTCGCAAACTATCTCAAAAACCCTGATTTTTAATACCTCCATTCCAACAAAAATACGGATAAAAATCTCAACATTAACTCCTTCATTTTTTAACCACAAAAATATATCCCTCATTTATATCCACATAAAATAAATATTTTCTTATCATATGAATCAATAATTAATTATTCACAAATAATATTACAGAATCACATTTATGACAACCAGGCCGTTCCCAGGAAAGAGGGGGCTTTCCAATAAGGATTTCTCCTTACTGGCGCGCAATTAGATGACCAAACCTCTCCTTAGACAGAACTTTCTAGACATTGCCAATAATGTTATCTAATAATATTATTCAAATAATATGAATTATTGATCTGATAAATGAAAATACTGTGCAGCAACAATTATTGAAACAACAATAATATAAAATATCAACGCAGCAATTATTGAATCAATAAAATAAAATATTGAATAATAACTACTGTAACAATTATTGAGTAGTGCCTTCTTACGTAAGAATCAATAATTGGTGCAATACCGTGTGCTACTGTATTTTAACCACCGGGTATTCCAACAGTATTAACGGTAACAACTACGCCGTTATTTATAAACAACTTATACTTGTCGTTTTCTTCATCCAATCGCTTTCCGTTATGGTGCCCACACAAGGCTGCGTCGTCGTACGAATATTCCCCGACAGAAAGAATATTCCACGACCAAACGAATATTCCCCGACAACAATGATTATTTTATAACCACTTGCGTATTTTGAAAAAAAATTCATATATCACCTTTAACTTTAACTTTTTATCAATTTAACCATTTACTGAATCGTAATTATAAAAAAAATTGAATATTTTTATTTCATAAAATTCGGGGTCTTACACAAATAGTAGGGATTCGTATAACAGTTTATCCAAGATCAATAATACTTCATAATAATCAATTGTGAAGCAGAATTCAAAAATAAAGATCAAAACATGGATACAATCAAAGATAGTAACCATAATAGACATCTTGGACAAAAAGGGAAAATTTTATTTTTCGGTGAATAGTGCCGTATACGTGAATAGTGCCGTATACGTGAATAGTGCCGTATACGTGAATAGTAACCCCCGACACAAAAAGTTCCAAATTTGATAAAAACTCATATCAATATTTCAGCATAATGATATTGAAGAAAATAATATCATTAAGAAGAAAATAATATCCCTTACCTCAAAATATCAGTATTTCTGGTCGGAATACCGGTATAAGGCTGAAAGAAACTTGCTCTGATGAATAGAAACTCTCAAAGTATCTAAATACTCACAAAATACACTCAATAATCTAGAGAGAGAAAGAGAGAAAACTTGTTTCTGATGTGATTTTCAATTCTAACTTAGCCCTCTATTTATAGGAAAATTTTGGTAGGTTTGACCTGCAACCTGATGGCTTTACCTGCTACTATTCCCACCCACCACATTTGAAATATAATTCAGCACATTTCTTCACCAACCACAAGTGGGGCCCACCAATTCTAGAATTTTCTACCAAAATGATAAACTCCGAAAATTCAACAATTTCTGAACCAGTCATCTTGTAAAATTCGTAATAAAT